>CM039581.1:29297788-29571151 GCA_022457205.1 Saccharum spontaneum | reverse complement strand
GGCTGCCCGTGACGGGCGGGCAGCCACAAGGGCGGCAGCGAGAGTGGAGTCCGTCCCCGGGGCGCGCAGAAGATGAGGGCCACCGAGAAGAAGATCAACAGAAGGAGCAATGGCACCGGCACCGGCACCAGCGGGGTCCCCCGGGTCAGCTGTGGGACGGAGGAGCGGCTGGACAGCTTCGGGCTGGACCTCCCCGGCAGGCGCGACATCCTCGGTGCCGTCCCCCACCGTGCCCAGATCAGAGGAGGTGGCGAAGGCATGGGCTGCCGCGGTGCCCTTAGCAGCAGCAGCCACGGCCTCAGGTGAAGAAGGGAGGGGGGGCAGCGCTGGAGGGCTGGGTCCGCTAGCAGAGGGGGGGCGGGTGGCACCTGGAGCAGCTAGCTGAGGGGGCAGGTGGCGCCTGGAAGGGCTGGATGGTGGCCGGCGGCCAGGGGCTGGCTGGTGGGAAGCAGGTGGCCGGCGGCCAGAGAGTGGGCGGCCAGAGGGTGGCCGGCGGGAAGAAGGTGCGGCTGGGAGGGAGAAGCCGTGCCTGGAGAGGAGACCGCAGGAGCTCCGGCCAAGATCTGGGCCCAGGTTGGAGAGGAAGAAGAGAGGAAGTAGGAATAGAGGGAAGGGGGAGGGGGAGGGCCGCCGGCCATGGTGGCTGGCTCGGCGGCGGCACCTCCAGGGGAGGGGCGGCGGCTGGGAGGCAGAGGAAGAGAAAAACTAACCCTAGGCTCTGATTACCATGTTAGAGGAAGTGAATTCCATTACTTGGCTAACCCTAGAAGGGCAGCTATATAGTTTCCATACATGGGCCACATGGGCCTTAGCCTCATGGGCCTACATATACTCCAACAAGACTTTCTAGACTCCTATAGGCACAAGATAGTTAACTGATTTTCCATCTCTTCTACGTCGAAGTTGTTCAGACTTTCTAGAGGCACAAGCACTAGCGGTGTGTCGCCAAGGATCGTCTCTCGCTAGGGGCCAAATACACAAATGAGACAAAAGCAGGATTAGCAGCTAATCTGTCATTGATCCATAAACGCGCACAACCTAAGAGAATCGGAAACAAAATGAATTGCACAAAACACCAATCTTCACAGATCACACTGCACACACACGCGCGCGCATGGGCGCGTCTGACAGTGCTTCCATTGACCTATGTAATAAAGAAGTTGAGAAGCAAGTAGTTTGTTTTGGATCACTGGAATCCGCACAGAGAACTTTTGCTGTTTAGCATCGTACTCATCAAACAAATTGTATCCTCATCAGAAGAATTAGTAAGGCCTACAATACAATAATGTCACACAGCTTGTTTACACCGTCCGAAGCTCAGACCAGTAATCCCCGCCAGGACCCTTTCCCTCTTGTGATGGTGATGTATCCATGTCCACTCAGTCCATCCATCATCAGAATACAATGCGGAGGATAGCAGAAGAAACAAATTAGGTACCATGGATTTCCATCACTCAGCCGCTGTGTTTGATTCCTCCATTTGGTCATCTCCAGGGAGGCCAAAGATCCGTAGATTGCGGTCCATAGAACCTACGGCTATGTACTTAGCATCTGCTCCGAACTTTACGGAAGTTACTTTCCCTGTGGAAGGACAAATGTCACAACACCACGTCAATGTGTGCTCCAAGAACTAAGAAGGAATGGCACCAAGAGACTATGACAAAAAGAGGGGCATACCTGTTCCTGATAAATCGGGTAATGTCTTGATAAGATTCCATTCGCTCTTAACATTAGCTACTTGGTAGACCCTAAGACACAATCAGGAGTCTTTCAGCTTTACAATATAATGTGACCATCACTATTACGAGGGATCATTCTTACTGTAACGCAGAAGCTTTATGCTAGGTATATATAATACTGAGTACATCAATGGAAGATTTGTTGACTTATATATGGACCAAGGAGTTCATATTTTTATGCAACATAAATATTATGGTGCAGATACAAGAAAATGGTTTGCATTGTCTATCAAGTTTACAACTGCCAGACAGAAACCAATCAATGATGCATGTTGCTTTGTTAATCGACTCAAGGAACAATAGCATTTCAAACATCTCTTGTGGAATAAGCAAAATCATACTACACACCAAAAGCAACAAATTTGAAAGTAACACCGTTTAAACAAATAATTTCAAACAGGATAGTTGAAACAAATGCAGTGCAGCAAACATCTAACAATGCTCAGAGAAGTGATCACTAGGCGATCAAGTAACCAGCATGCAAAGTGGAGGTCTATATACCCTGTCTAGATTACACAGGATCCCCGACAACATTGCCAGGAAATTCTTGAACTCTCAAATACCAGTAATTACAAGTTACTAGAGCATACCTTATATCTGAACCACCAATGGCAAGATAGTTTCCGCTAAAATCAAACTCCACTGCAAGAAAAAAATGTCATGCATCATATGATTAAACTCACTTAAGAACCAAAAAAATCCAGTTATCAAGAGAACAAATAAATTCTACAGGAAGCAGATCCAAACAAAAGAACAATATAGTATCAAGGCAACAAGTCGATAGTGGATTATGGATTTCATAAATTAAATGACCCTCTCCAGACAGCTCTAGTTATGCAAATGCAAGCATGTGCACCATTCTTGCTGTTCACAGCCAAGTTACTTACCAGTATTTGTTGGCGTGTCCGAATCATAGGGAGAGAAGGTCCTAAAATTTCTTAATTTCCGAAGATCCCAAAGCTTGACACCATCATGAGCAGCAGTCTGCAAAGTGATGGCAAAAATTAGAAACTAAATAAATTTAACATTGATGGCAAAAATTAGAAACTAAATAAATTTAACATTGTGCACATAGCTTTTATCTAAATTACGTACCGCTAGGAAGTAACCATTTTCAGAGAAAGACATAGCAGTGACTGGTCCGACATGGCCCTCAAACTTTGCGACATTTGACTACAGATAGAGATGTCATTAACAAACATGTTTCAAGAGCATGATCACCTAAAAACAATCTTGAATAAAGTGATACCATAGTACCAAATCACACCTGAGTCTTCACATCCCAAATTTTAACAACAGCATCAGTAGTTCCTGTTCCAAGGATAAGACCATCTGGATGGAAAGCTGCGGATGTATATCCCTCTTGTCCTGAAGCCTCGCCAACCTGATAAAAATAATCATGCACATTGGTATGCATACTCGTGTGTAGTAAGAATATGTGTGCATGTATGTGAGGGGGGTAACCTGTGTCAGGCAAGATCCTGTTGACATATCATAGAAGCACCACGAGTTATCCTTAGAAGCACTCACAAAATACTTCTGAGTTGCATGTACTGTAACAGCTTCAACCTAAGAGATTATTACAAAAAGAAAATTAGGCTTTTTAATAACAAGACTACTAATAGTCAAGACAGTAGGCACTAAGCACTGCTATATTATAAAAGTACGGAAGATGAACAAGATTGGGAGCATTTCACATTTCTGTAATTAATAACAGCTCATACGAATGAGCCAAAACAGTTAAGAGTGCAACAACCAAGAATATTTGATGAAAAAAAAAGATATTTTATATATTTTGATAGAAGCATACTACAGACATCCATCAGAAAATATTTTGCAAATTTATTTTACAATATAAATTCCACCTCTGATAATTTAAAAAGGATTTCAATTATTAAACATACAAAGTAATAAAAGTAAATTTGTAAGCCATACGAATGGAATCTGAATGCAAAGGAATATATACTCTATATATATATACATACATGTGCTATTCTACACCCTAGGTGTAGAATAATATTCTACACCATGGACCACCCTGATCTAACCAGGTTCCAACCCACGCGCCACCCTTGGAGCCGTCCCCGCGCGACCCACCACGCGCGCCCGAGCCAGCCCCGCACGCCCCGCACCCACCAGGCCCTGCCCCGAATCTGGATACCGCCTACGCGTCCTCTGTTTCTCCAGAAACCGGTGCCCTTCTCCAAGTTACGCGCAGGAAGTGCACCCGGTCACCTTCACCTGCACTCCTGTAGGCTCGCGTCGACAAAGCAAGGGACATACAGCGTCGGCTGCTCCCGCGTGACATGCGTGCGTGCATGAGGCCATAGGCCATTAATTTTTATTTGTATGCATGCATATTAAAAATAAATTAATTCATGCGCCCCCTAATTAATGGCCTTTTGCTATCTCCGAGTGCATGCACGGTCCCATTTGTCCTGTGCCACAGCTAGATGCACAGCCACTGGTTGCAGCGTACAGGTCATGTTGTTTCTGTCAGCTGCACATGAGCTATATGTGACCATTGCATGAGGCTTGTGGCCTCATATATATCTAGATTAGACCAAATGTACTCCTAAGCTCGAGCGAGTTGTCAGTACCTTTAAGTATTTTGTCACTATTTTTAAGTATTTTCATTAGTAGCTTGGTATAGCCGGTACGATAACTTTTAGTAGTTGCTAGTATCTTTAAGTAGTTCTCAGTATCTTTAAGTATTTTGTCAGTATCTTCTAGTATTTCTTTAGTATTTTTTGTCAGTAATTTGTTACAGCCAGTATTATGACTTCAGTAGTTGCTAGTACCTCTAAGTGGTTGTCAGTATCTTTAAGTATTTTGTCAGTATCTTCAAGTATTATGTCAGTAGCTTGTTACCGACATCACCATAACTTCATTAGTTGTTAGTACGTTTAAGTAGTTATCAATATTTTCAATATTTTGTCAGTATCTTCAAGTATTTTGTCAGTATTTTTGTCAGTAGCTTGGTACAACCGGTACTAGAACTTCAGTAGTTGCTACTACCTTTAAGTAGTTGTCAGTATCTTCAAGTATTTTGTCAGTATTTTCAAGTATTTTGTCAGTATTTTTGTCAGTAGCTTGGTACAACCGGTACTAGAACTTCAGTAGTTGCTACTACCTTTAAGTAGTTGTCATTATCTTCAAGTATTTTGTCAGTATCTTCAAGTATTTTGTTAGTACCTTGTCAGTAGCTTAGTATAACCGTACTATAACTTCAGTAGTTGCTAGTTCCTTTAAGTATTTGTCAATATCTTCAAGTATTTTGGTCAATATCTTCAAGTATCTTTCAGTATGTTTAAGTATTTTGTCAGTATTTTTTGTCATTAGCTTGGTACAGCCGATACTATAACTTCAGTAGTTGCTAGTACCGTTAAGTAGTTATCAGTATCTGCCAGTATTTTTCAATATCTTTAAGTATTCTATTAGTATTTTTGTCAGTAGTTTGTTACAGTTGGTAATATAATATCTTAAGTATCTTTGACAGTAGCCATCATTTTTAATGCTATACGTAATACTCAATCAGGTTTCTGTACCTAAGACCGATGGAAAGAAAGAAAATATTATTATGATTCTCCCCTTCAGTCATGCAGTATTCTTCATTTTTTTATCAGTGTTTCAGACTTTCAGTAGCATTCAGTGTTGAGCATCTTAACTTGCGCTGCTTTTGATGGTGCACTCAGGCCAAAATGACCACGCATCAACTTGCGCTGCTTTTGATGGTTAACTCAGGCGTACTCCGGTAGTAGTCACCCAATGCCTGAACTGACTTCTCAAAACAAATCTTGTTTTTTTAAACACACAGCAGGTTTCTTGTCAGTCCTTGTCAATTCATCTCATCCTTGCCGCTGGTGTTCATGGCCGTCATGGCTGACGGCCGGCTTTGCAGAAAGGGGGTCCCAGCGCACAGGGCACGTCGGCAGGGGCGAGGTGCTAGGGCGGTGGCGCTTGGGGCGTGGCGGACCTGCAGGATGCTGCGCATGGCGCCCGGCAACACGCCTCCTCCTTTCCCTGGTGCGGCTCCAGCTGCAGCAGATCGAGCGCATGGCGTAGGTGTAGGGCGATGCAGCAGGTCCCGCGGCTGCCATCGAGCGCTGGACACGCCCTGGCCGTGCTTCTGCGGCGAGGTGGTCGGAGCGGTTGGGGCGGACGCAGGGGCCGCCGGGGAGGGGGCGACGTGGAGGGGATCGGAGGGGTGCGGGAGGACGCTGTGGGGGCGACGGGAAAGTGGCGGCGCCGATGTGGTCGATGGGGTGGGGGTGGACGCAGGGGCGAGTCGGTCGGGGTGTTCCCTTCCGTTCAGAATCAGGTAGCCGGGGCCCGGGGGAGGGGAAGTGGCTTGTTTGGTGCAGTCGGACCGGGTGGGCTGCTTGACGCGGTCAGAGATCGGTGGAGCTGGTTGTCTCATGGTGTAGAATAGTTATTCTACACCTAGGGTGTAGAATAGCGCTGCCGTATATATATATATATATATATATATATATATATATATATATATATATATATATATATATATATATATATATATATATATATATACGCGCTATTCTACACCTTAGGTGTAGAATACTATTCTACACCAAACAGTTATACTGAACAGAATTCAGTATTGTTCAGTACTCGCGTTTCAGTATTGTTTAGTATTTTCGAGGTGTTGAATGTAGTACTGACTGATACTGAACGTGGTTCAGTAGTACTCAGTATTTTTTCAAGTCAATTTTGACTTGTGGTGTAGAATAATATTCTACACCTAAGGTGTAGAATAGCGTTGCCGTATATATATATATATATATATATATATATATATATATATAGTAAATCACATAGTAAGGAGTTACTATAATCTCGTAAATTAGCATAGCAATTATCGTAACTCAAAGTGGCTACAGAATAAGTTATTTTGTAGCCAGCTGTAGGGTAAAAGTTCTCTCTCTCTCTCTCTCTCTCTCTCTCTCTCTCTCTCTCTATATATATATATATATATATATATATATATATATATATATATATATATATATAGCATACTAATAGCTATCTGGGCAAACCATTCGTCTAAAGATGGGAAAATATGTAGAATTAAGAATGCAAGCGTTATAGGATCCTGGCCGCCAAAATACTAACCTCAGCAGTATGATCTTTCAATGTATGGACGCAGTTATAGCTTCCATTCTCATTCTCTTGCCAAATGCGAACAGTCTGCAACGTTTGCAAATAAATCAGTAATGTAATTACTATGACCTATTATTCCAGTGGTTACTTAAACCTATGGTAAATGGGAATTGCCTTATCTGCTGATCCAGTTACAAAGAGTTGATCCCGTGGAACAAACTTCAAAGTGGTTATCTGTGTAATGGAAAGTTACAATGTTACAACTTGCTGGAAATTATAGAAGATACAACAAAATTCAAAATCACATGGGGAAATACCTTCTTCGAGTGACCAGTAAGCGTGCACAAGATTTGACCAGATGCCCGATCAAAGAGTACTGCATTTGTATCGATACCCCCAGTTGCAATAATGTCCTGTAAATCCATAACAAGAACAAGGTAACTGGATAAATAGAATGAAATTCTATATCAATTTAACTTCACTAAAGTTGAAATAAACAAGGTTCCCATCAAAGCTACAACTACATCAATAATCATGATGAATTAATGATAACTGAAAACTCGTGAATACGATTTGGTAGAATTCAATATTTTCTGAGAAGGCTCTTGCATCAAGAACAATTCAATGGTTTTCCTGTTCGGACTTCAGAGATATACAACATCCAGGCAAATTACACTTGAAATGAATGGGACACAAATCATCCTTTGACCGCTTAAAGCTAATTATGCCAGCTAAAACAAGGATTCTGAAGCATATAAACAGTCATGTGTGTGACGCTAATTTGTCCATTTAAAATGCATCACCGCCAGATATAAGCGATCAATTTATGTGCCATTACAGCAAAGAGATATGCAATATCCAAACACATAGTAACAAACTAACCTTTGAAGGATGAACATCCATGGACAAAATGCCTGGTTTGTTTGTCTTATGAAGGGGATGGCTGGAGATTTGAGTGTATCTCTCGAGTGCATCGATCGGTGCCAGAGTTGGAGGAACCTGAGAGAAAACAGAAGCAATTACTCCGTGGTAACTAACTCAACAACACGCAACTAAAGCTTAAAATACAGTTGAAGGGTATGGAACTAGCTTGTTAACATGTAATCTACAGTCAGAATAACTTGATGCATGACAAGCTCATGAAGCAAGCTAACTCTAAAGAATTGAGTTTTTTTTTTTATAAAGTACAGCTACCACAATTAATGTTTTAGACCTTATTTAACTTTTAATGCTGAATATGGAGCACAACACATACCTGTCTTTTCTTACGCTGTGCTGAAAGCATGGTATTACACTCTGTAAGTTCATCAATCATGACAGGGTTGATACCAGGACGAATCTTCTTTCCGTCAGGGCCAATTTCATCTTCCATTGCTGTATCACACAAAGGTGAATTATGAGATACCTAAAACTTGAAGTATCAATTTAGATGCAGAACATCAAACAGCTGGTACCTCTTTTTCCATTGGAAACAACAGCTGCAGGAGCAGCTCCTGCAACTGATGCAGGAATCTGTCTCTCAGCTTGAGCCAAAAGTGCTCTAGCCTCATCCCTTTCCTTCTTTAATCTGGCTATAACACGGCAGGCAGCGTCATGCTGGAAGAGACAAAAAAGCAAAGTAAACAAATCGATTGCCAGATAATCCTCTTTCTTTTTATTTTTCAAAAAAAAAAGTACAACCAAAATATATCAAGGTTACAAAATGTTTATGCGATCTAGCGGTGACCCTCCGCCTAGAGCCTAGGCACGCCTAGGCATTCCATGGCCATACATATTACATCTAATCTAAAAGTCTAAAAAGAAAAGAAGAAACAGGATACCAGTGGGCCAAGAGTCAGATAGAAAGGCCGATGAAAGCAGCCGAAGCCCAAGTCTGAAGAGCAAGCCTTGTCCCTCCCCTCCCCTCACACCTTATCCATTTGCTGCTCCCAGCTCTGCACAGACTCGCAACTGGCAGCGGCGCCACCACCTTCCGTCCCCATCTCTGCCGCCCGACGTCCAGTCCGTGCCTCCCCCGCCACCGCCTGCCCCGACCTCCTCCGCCGCCACCGCACCCAGTCCCTGCCTCCCCCACGTTGCCTGCCGCCCCCAGTCCTTGCCAAATCCACCCACTGTCCCCTCTTCTCCACAGCCGCTCGACATACCCGCCTCCTCTGAGATCGCCTGTAAGTCCCATACTCCCTCACACGTACCTCCCTGGGTGGATCTAAACGTAGCAGCCACCAAGGGCGGCATGTTGGGCTGCCAACACGTGGGAACTGTCTAAAGTACCGCCTACACCCCCCCCAACACCCCAAGGTTCCACGGTACCCCACGCCAATCACATAAGCAGAGAGCACAGAATAGCGCCTTTTGGAGCACTGAAAGATATCATTTAGTTGAGAAAGAGTTCTATAACATCTGATCTTTAAATACAGCAGAAAACTCTATCAGTAATAAGATAGTGGACATATAAAGGAAAAAATATATCACTATAATTTCGTCATATTTAGGGCCTGTTTGGATACACATGGCTAGTTACTAGTTGGAGCTAAAAATTAGCCCAAATGAGCTATGGTTGGCTAGCTAGTTGGCTAACAACTAGTTGAAGGCTTGGCTTAAAAATTAGCCCACCTATTAGCTCCTGTTTGGATGCACTAGAGCTAATTTTGGCTAAATTTTTAGCTAGCTAGCAATTAGCCCATGTATCCAAACATGCCCTTGAAGGAAAAATGCGTTCTAGTAGAAACTACCAGTCAGAGTAAGCTTTGGGCTCGTGGCAATGTTCAAAACTACACTTTTTCCATCAACAGAGGGACGAGCTTTTACTATCCAAAATATAAATTCCAATTTGGAGTTACCAATCCGGATTCAAAAAAGTCATTTTAGAACGAGCCAGGAAACATAGTTCAGCTACCAAATGACTCGGCATCCTAGCACACCTAATGTTACAATGAGAACTTAAGGAGGGATACTCGGAATGCTCAAGTGAAGTGGTATATTCAACCTGAATCTATCATTCTCCAGCTACAAAGGTATGGAGAAGCTCGAATACAAACCCTTGATATACCGAAATCCAAAATTGAAGACTTTAGCTATGGTATATAAAATCAAATATTGATAAAATTGTTCCAAGCAAATTGTAATATAACTTAAACAGGATACAGAGATATGCAAAGGTGAATGGAAGACCTGGTAGAGCGCATGACTAAGTTCTTGTCTTGCTGTGTGAAGCTGCTGCTCCAAAGCAAAATTAGAAAGCATGAGAGCATCCCATTCCTGCAAAATTCAGGAAAAACAAGTTCTGATAAGAGCTAGAGAATCATGATTCAAAACTTTGGACAGGCCACAATAAAAATGATATGGATCACAGAGATATTAAGTACCATGATGATTCAATGCATTCATAGAAGCAAGAACCATCAAAGTATTTCAATTGTATTCTTCAAATAAGGTCAACTGTCAGATTCGCTTTCAAATATAAGACCCAGTGCAACCAAAAGTGGAAAACACACTTGAGACACAAGGCCCTTAAATCGCCTTAGGAACAAGGCGCAAAAAATGCACGTGCCGCTTTACACTTAAGCCCAGAAAGGCACATGCCTGAGCAAGTGCGATGCTGCCAGAGTGGCTTCAGACAGTTATGCTGTGCCATACCTTGGCACACGCTTTTACCTACCTCGATAACACCACACTTAACAAAAACAATCGAAGAAAGGTTCTCAACACCTCATAATCAAATTTTAGATATTCTAAAATACGCTCAGAAAAGATAACTGGCAAAAGGTTGAAACCTCTTACGTTCTGAAAAATCCCAAGGAGTCCTGGAATGCTTGCAGCCTGCAAAGGCCTGGGCTTCACGACCTGCAAAGAATGGAGTTCTTCAAGAGTTTTGGCAGATTGGGACAGCAGTAATAAAATACTTTAGGTGTGCATGAGATTATCAGGGTAATCAATGAGTATAGGACAAATGTTGTTGTCCTAATCAGATACACTAATCGATGTGGATGCAAAAGTACAAGCGCAGTGCACAAAATCAAATACCACCATTGATTCAAAAAATATATATTAATTTAGCTCTTGAAACTTCAGTATAGCAATCTAACGTTTTAACTTTTACAGGCGAAGGTAAAAAATCGGGTGAAGTCATTTCATAAGTTTGGGTTTTTAGAAAGAATTCTTGCATTGCAAATAGCGAAAGAACTACAACTTGAGCATATGTCCTTTTCAGCTACTGGATAGGTTGTTCTAACATCATGGGAAAAGAAAACACAAAAGAACCTAAAATGGATCTAGGATTGACAATGTATATATTATTATAGTCTCCTATGAAGGTAAGCTAAAACCCTACATCATTTTTTCCCACCTATATCTGGGCAGTTAAAGTGAAAACACTGCCCAACCAATGAAAATATCGACAGACAAAAGAATATGCAGCGGTGACAAATTGATCCCTAATCTGACAACCTTTTATGTGATATATCTTTTAGACAAAAGGTTATGCAGTGGCTACAAACAAATCGATCCCCTAACCTCGTAATATTTATGTGCTTTCTTTTCAATTTTAGATGCATGGTGTATAGCCTGTTACCTGCTTATTAAGTAGTGTATAGTATGCTGCTGTCATTACTTGAATGAATATTATTGTGCCATTTGGTTTCCTCATATGATGACAGGGGATCTCCTTGCTGCCTTGCTCAAGAAGTATCGAGAGCAACCTCACGAGACCCAAATTGGCTAGTGATACTAATCTCCTTCCTCAACTAGTATGGAGAGCAACATTACAAGACACAAAAAGGCTACTGATGGCAACTAGGGCTGGATATCGAGCCAACCGTAGTTTTTTTCGAGCTTTTTTAGAAATTGGTATAATCTTATTCATCATTATTTCCTGCATTGTTTAAGACCCAACTTCATGCCGAGCCTAACGAGCCGAGCCTAACGAGCCGAGCCAAAGTTGAAAGTCGTTCCAAATCAAGTCATTTTCATTTTAAAAGATAAATGAGTCCAATCAGAGCACTTTTGTACCGAGCCACCGAGCCAGCTCAACGAGCTTTTTGTCCAGCCCACATGCTACTGAGAACTTTGTTGCAACAGCTTGTTAGCATACCAAAGAAGCCATACCTTGTTGGTCTTGACCGGCACGATATCATCCATGGTGAGGTCCTCCTTGGTGACGGGACACTTGCCATGGTCCTGCAATGTCGTGGGCATGGCCATCACGACATGAATTTAGCAAAAACATTGTTCCCAATAAAAAAAATTACAGCGCGAGATCTGAGACCAAGCTACGGACCTCAATGTAGCGCTCGATGAGCCGCCGCTCGAAGAGGAGCCCCGACTTCTTCGACACCACCGGCTCGTCCGGCACCTCGCCGGAGACTACGGGAGAAGCGACATGGGACGAGTTAGCTCGCGAAGCGACGGATCAGAGAAGCTAGGGTTAGGAGACCAGAGATGCGAGGCAGGGAGAGAGGGGCGTTACTCGCGCAGATCATGGCGGCGGGCGGGGAGGGGCGAAGGTCGCGGGCGCGGGAGAGAGCGCGGCGCCGCGAGCAGCCTCCCGGGCGGCGACCTCCTCGGCGGATACGGGATGGCGGCGCCGGCGGCGGCGGGACGGAGCAAAGGTTTTGCCGCTAGGGTTCTAATTCGAGTGGAGTGGGAAAATTTTGTCATCCGGGGTTCTTTTCCGTTTTAGCCCTCCTCTTCGTTGGCGCCGGTGCCGCATGGCGGTCTGGACTTGCAGAAAATTGCAAGCATGCCCTTGAGAATTTCGCGGTGCCTGCACCCTGCAGTGCAGGCGGGTGCAATGGGCTTCGTAGGCCTCGTATGCTGTGGGCCCGGAGATGAGCTGTATGGTCAGCCCTCCTTGGCCCGTTGAAAATTTTCCGGCCCATGTAGTCGCTTGGGTTTCCTGGCATTGGACTTCAACCACTTCTGGGAGAGTGGGAGGGCTTCGGCAGAATCACAGCACCGGCGCCGCGTTGTGCTTTGGCAGTTTGGCACGGCAACCGGGCACATTAGCAGCACGGTTGACAGCGTGGTGACCAAAGGCCGGCAAATGCGAACCAAGATGCCACGCCACCTAGCATCTATGATCTATCCCTATGTATTCTGGCGTTGTCTACTCCATAGTCATATCGTGTGTTTAACTCGCGCCTGCCCTTGTAGACTTCGGCAGGGCAAAACCCTTCTCCCTAACCACATTCTCACTGCTAGAACTGTGATTCTTTCCGGAGATTCCGGGTACTTAACCACATTCTCACGTCCCGCCGATCGACACCTGCATGGTGCACGGCACGGGATCACTCCGGCGCACATCGAAGCCAACCTGCTGTCCCAGCGCTCGCCGACTCGCGCGACCTGATTGGAGATGTACAAAGCGAGAGCGCATCCACCGCGGTCCGGGGCCCGTGGGCGTGTGCCGGGCCCGCGATTCCGGACTGCTGTGTACGCTTTGAGTCCACGCGAGCCGACGCCCGCACATGCGCTCGATGCACGCCGTGAAGCGATGCTCGAGCAAGAGTCCAAAACGGAATCGATAATGCTGGTACATGGTCTCGTCGCGTTTCGTCCGGACGGCTCGTTCTCGAGTCTTACCAACGATGGGCCAACAGAATTCCTCTTATAAAAAAACATAGCAACATTTTTCTCCACTGCCGCACGCATACGACCGCCGCAGGCACATCCACCACGCCGCTAGCCTCCTCCAACGCGTCAGCTTTCTCCAGCCTCACTGTTGTCGCGCGCCCATCCCGCACCGCTCGCTCCCGCCCGTCGCATGAGCCGCCCGCCCTGCCGAGGCAAGCCCGGTGCTGCTAACAATGGTGGTGGTGGTGCTCGCGCGGCGCCGGCTCTGATCGACGGCTAGAATTGCCCGGCCCCTGGCTCTCCTATGTTGCAAGCGTATGTTTAAAGTGTTTCAGATGTTTCGTATGTATGTTTCAAGTATTTCATGCAGATGTTGCAAAAATAGATCAGGATGTTGTATATGTTGCAATGATTGTACACGTATGTTGTAAGTGTGTTCCCTATGTTTCATCTGTCTTTCAAACGTATGTTGCAAGTGTGTTTATCTGAATATTTCATATGTTTCACACATATGTTGCAAGTGTTTTATCTAGATGCTGCATATGTTCGCAGATGTTTTTCATGTGTTTTCAGGCGCATGTTTCGAATGTTTCAGCTGTTTCATACATACGTTGCAATTGTTTAATTTGGATGTTTCAAAAGTAGATCAGAGGTGTCGTGCATGTTGCAATGTGAGCCACTTGCCGCAGCTGCTGGGGCGCCGTGCATAGAGGGAAGCGACGCAGCAGGCGTGGAGGGGTGCGCGAAGCAGGGAAGTGTGGGGGAATGGTGCGGGGTGGGCCCCGCCTGTGCGTGCAGCAGGCGCTGGCGCGGGCGTTCGGACGTCCAGGGTTTGATTTGATTACTACTAGTACGTTGATATTAACGATGTATACATCTTTTGTTCTAAATTATAGGTCGTTTGAGTTTTCTTGATATGCGTCTCGCGTCTAGTTATACTATGTATATGGAAAAAGTCAAAACAACCTGTAGATTAGGACAGAGAGAGTAATAAACAAGCGAATCATGGACCAAGGTAACGGAGTCACCGTTACTCTATTGTTTTCTTTTTATATTACGATGAAGAATGACATATGCATTTTAAATATTAAGTTTGGTCCAATATTCAACTTTTTGTTTAATGAAGTCAGAACTCCTAAACTCTAAATTTTGGATTCTTAAATAGTTAAAGTTCACAATTTAGTTACCAAAAAAGGTTGTGCTTTTTAAATATACACAATTGTATTTTACTTTAAAATTTAGTTTTATTTGAATTTCTATATTACTTATCTAACTTTCTAATATTTGACTTTAATGTTTCAAAATCAAGACAAATTGGAATTTTGGATTCAAATTCAAAGATCATTGCATAAAATTTATCTTTTAAGTAGCAGGTGACATTATAATGATACACTTTCTTGACTTTTCTCAAACTTTTTCAGCGGTCAAATCAAATGTTGTCATATAATTTTTTTTCCTAGTAATGTGTTTCATAGTATTTGGATTGATTCACTGATTGTAATCACAAATTATACAAGAATGAACAGTAAAACTAAACGCACCGATCATGGTGTTCCCTCGCACTTGTGACCACGCCTTCCCATTTGTATTCCAAATTTCCAAGATCCGCGCAAAAGGTTTTTCATTTGACAAAAGGTCTTCATGTATTTGATGCACTTGTACACTTCAACACAAATAAAATGTGTCTCTCGTATCGAAATTCGATGTAGGAAATATGTTCATGTGTTCATTGTACCAAGAAACCAAATTGGTTATTTGCGTGCAAACTATAACAAGAGTTTTGCTCTGGTGGACCTTCCAAAAAAGATTGCACGAATCTTAAAGCAAACTGGTAATTAATTTTGATATGGGTAGTGTTTGGATCCGGCCCTACCCATAATCCAAGCCCAGCTCAGCACAACTCTGAACCCAGACTGGTCATTGCGTTTCATTCTCCTTCGTCGGCCGCACCCGTCTTTTTTATTTTTTAGCCCTTTTTTTTGAAAGATTCTCTCAAATAGGTCCCTGGCGGAAAGATTTCAAAAAATGAACCCTCAGCTTGGCGCCATTGTCGATGGCGCCAAGCTATAACGTCATGGCGCCGGAAAACATGGCGCCAAGATCCATCCGACGTGGCCACGTGTGAATCTACGTGGCGCAAGGCTTGGCGCCAAGATTTGGAGCCACGGATCTTGGCGCCAAGGCTTGGCGCCACGGATCTTGACGCCAAGCCATGGCGCCACGGATCTTGGCGCCAAGCCCCTGCAAAAATATCGGCCCCTTCTTTTTCTTCTTCCTTCTCTTCCTTTTCTTCTTCCTTCTCTTCTTCTTTCTTCCTCCGACCGCGCCCGCCGACGCCGACGCCGCCGCCCGCGCCACCGGCCGTAGACGCCGCCGCCGGCCGCCCCGGTCGCCGTGCCGCCCCCACGCGCCGCCGGCCGTCGGCCGCCCGCCGCCCCCGCGTGCCGCGCGCGGCCCCACGCACGCGCCGGCCGGCGCCGCCCCCGCCGGCCGGCGCCCCTCCCGCCGGCGCCGCCCCCCCCCCCCCCCCCGCCGCCGGCCGCCGCCGCCGGCCGTTCGGTAAGTTTTTTTTAAAAAAATAGTTAGGATTAGTTAATTTTTATATATATTTTTTAGTTAGTATTTATTGTTTAGTATGAATATTTATTGTTTAGTTTGATTATTTATTTTTTAGTAGATATGATTATTTATTTTTTTAGTATGTATTTTTAAGTTATTATTAGTTAGTTAGTTATTTAGTTAGCTAGTTATTTTTTAGTATTAGTTAGTTATTTTTTAGTTAGTATTTTTTTCTAGTTCTGAGCATACTACTTAGTACAACGAGGCCACTTTCCTTTGTTCTGAGCATCGAGATTCTCCTCCATCGCTGCCTTCGCTCGGCGCACGCGCTCAAGCTTCCTCTCCCTCTCCTCTCTACACGCAGCAACACGCCTCATTTCTTCCTCTTCCTTGTGCTCCTTCGCTGCTGCCTTCTCTCTGCGTCTCTTTTCTAAGATCTCCAGGCGCTCCGTATCCCACTCCTTCAAACCTTGTAGAAGCCGCATGTCAGCCTCCTTGATCTCAGTGTCGATCCACTGCTCAAAATCACATAGCGGTGGAGGGGTCTGCAGCAAATTAAATTATTTCTAATCTAATTATTATGCAAAACTACATATGACACAAATTAATTAATAAACAAAAGCAATTTCTCACAATAAATGTACTGCGGCGCTGACGCTCTGTTGGTTCCCATGCAAAATTAGAACACATCCAATATCTCTGCTTATATGTTGCCTCATCTTCGGAAATATCTACCTTGCAAGGATCATAAAAAAAGCACATGGGTATTGGCACACCGCTAGGGAGCGGCTTTGGGACGTATGGACTTTCGGTCATCCGTCCATAGCTACAATTCAATAAATTCGGTTCTAATATAACAAAACAAATAACAATAAATCTTAAAACTAAGGGTTTATTATACGATGAAACGAATGTACGCATACCTTTGTTTTCTAGCTTTTCTACGCCTAGGCATCCTACGGTTGAACAATACATACGAATTTTAAAATGTGAAGTTCATAGGTTAAGAATATGCCTTCATTTTACCAAATCGATTCGAAAAAATTAAGGAAGGGTGACAGGATACCTACCTCTCGAAGATTCACGGATAAAATCTAACTTCTCACAGTCCAATTGCTCGATTAAAGAGCAACGGCAGAAGTGTCTAAATGAAAAACCCGAAGAGAAAGAGTAAGAAAACGAGAATGACTCGGGGAGGAAGAGGGGGGTCAGGTTAAAATATGGGTGCTTGGCGCCAGGGACCATGGCTCCAAGGCTTGGCGCCAAGATCCATGGCGCCAAGCCTTGGCGCTGAGATCCATGACGCCAAACATTGCGCCACGTAGATTCACACGTGGCCACGTCGGATGGATCTTGGCGCCATGTTTCCCGGCGCCATGACGTTATAGCTTGGCGCCATCGACAATGGCGCCAAGCTGGGGGTCCATTTTTTAAAATCTTTCTGCCAAGGACCTATTTGAGAGAATCTTAAAAAAAAAGAGAAAAAAAAGACGGTCGGCCGCACTATGCGGACGCCGGACGGACAGGAGACGGCGACGCCGTCCCGCTACCCGCTGCCCCACCATCGCATCTCCAGTCCCCTCCCGCTGCGCCGGGTACGGCGGGACAACAGTTCCGTCGAAACGAAGACTGATGCCGTTGCCATCTCTTTCTGGTGCATTGCTCATCTTCTACAACTAAAAAGACTAAAGTGTGGACAATTTTTTTCGTGCGACAATCGTCGCCTCCCGTCGTCCGTCTGCCCCTGCGATCCCCGCCTGCTTTCACCTCGGTTCCTCGTGCGATAGCTGGCCCGGAAAAGGAAACCGCCGTCCCCGTGGCTCCCCCGTGATTCGTCCGTGATACTGGCTCGTGCGACCCATCTCCTCCGATCACTCTCCATCCGGATCCTGCTCCAATCACGTAGGACCGCCGCCGCGCACGCCACTACCCATCCCCGCGCCCTGCGGCCGCACACGCCGCCGCTCCCCGTCCCCGCACCCCGTGTCCCTGCCGCAACATCATCCCCATCGCTCCTCGCCCAGGTCCAAATCCCACGGCCTGCCTTGTCGCGGATCCCAGTGGAACTAAGCGGCGACAGCGGAGGACGCACGTGGTGTGTGCTTGGTGGCCTCCATCTCGCTACGCTTCTCGAGGTCGGCGACGAAGCGGAAGCGGCGCTTAGGGTTCTTGAAAACGATGCAGAAGCAACGCCAGCGACCGAGCCTCCTTGCTGGAGTTCTTGGCCTACAAGCCCCCGAACCACATCTCCAGGTAGCTCTCCATCCTCCTCTCTGCCCTGCGGTCAAGCACCCAATCAGTCATGCCCGTGTGCTGTACGGCTTGACTTGTAGATGAGGATTTTTCAACATCGATGGTCGAGGCGGCAGCGGCGGCGGCCTGCTGGCCAGGGCCCGCGCCTGCGCCTGCGCGCCCACCGATTGGGGTGATGGCGGCAGGCGGCCTGTCGGCCAGAGGGCCCGCGCCTGCGCGCTCGCTTGCCCGTGCGGCCGCGGCGGCGGGATGCCGGCCAGCGGGCCCGTGCCCCCGCGCAGCTATGGTAGCGACGGCCGGCCACCATATCTTGGTCACGGAAGAGGCTGAGGCTGAGGGACGGCGGCGTTCGTGGCGGACTCCATCTCCCTCCACGCGGATCTGAGACTCTGAGTCGGTGATGTTTGTCTCTCTGTGCAGAGGCCTTCGGCGGAGGCGAAGGGGGCGGAGGTCCTGGAGTCTGTGCTGCGCAAGCGCAAGCGGGAGGAGCAGTGGCAAGTGGACAGGAAGGAGAAGGCCCTCGCAGACAGGAAGAACCAGAAGGTGCTTGTTAGCCGCAAGATCATATTTGCCTGCGCCAAGCAGTACGCCCAGGAGTAGGATGCCCAGGTAAGCACGATTTGCAACCCATTTCCAGGACGATGTAGCGTCTGCGTCTGAACCAGCGAATTAATTTTGTTTCGTATACGATCGCGTACGTTTGAAACTGGTGTGGGCAATGGGCATAGCAGTGTTGGTTTAGAATGGGATTGCTGCACTGTTATTGACAGTTATATCTATCGCCATGTCGATCTTGTCTGTTGATTTCGTGGAAGAAAAAAAATTACTTTGTCAGTGACTGGAGGAGGCCACTGCCCATGTGTGCAGAATAGCTTTTCCCCCACATCATTGAATGTTGCAATACTGGTACAGTTGGAAAATAGGACAACATTGCCAATTAGTATTTTAGTTGCAATTCAGTCCTCTGTATTAAGGTAGGACCTAAGAGTATCTGTTGTGATATATTTTCTGCAGCCTAGATAGTGTGCTCTAACTATAGCTTTATGAGAAATTCTACTTACCATTTCTTTTGGCACAAAACAAAAATGTCAAAATAAGATAAAACTAGAGTAACTAAATACTCTGTTACTGTGATATGACATTATAAGCAAGGCATTTCAACTCTAACCAATACTCTGTGTTTGTTCTTTGAATAATATTTGGAGTGTAGGTGGTGCCATTGGCAGCATATTCACTAAATGATGATCTAAAGAATTACTGTTTATCTATGGACACATGTCCATATTTCTATGTGCTCCAGTCATCCAATTCTAGATGTCCTCTCTTATGCAGAAATATCAACAATGTTGTGGGTCTTAGAATGATAAACACTTAGAGGTAATCGACTGATTTTCAGCGAGTTTGGTATTGGTTTTAGTTTTATTTAAATATATAAGTTTGATTGTTGGTGACAGGTTCACTTGAGCTTGCCTGTAAGCTGTTACCACTTACCACCCAAGTCATTTTCCTACTTAATCTATAACTATCTAAATAGCTTTATATGCTCAATGCTATCCTGTGAATGTCGGACTTTATCTGAAAATCAGAGGCTATGCATGGCACCAATCAAGGACCGGTTATCTGAACCTTTGGTCGATCAACTAGAGTAAACATTTCTGATTCACACTTTTTTCAGGAGGCGTGTGTGAGTTTGAGAATAAGAGGCAGTGCTATGCACTACAGCAATTGAGACTGGTTATATGAATCTTTGGTTGATCACCTAGAGTAAGCATTTCTAATTCACACTTTTCAGGAGACATTTTTAGAGAGAAGCTAGACATATTTGGATGTCTTCCTGTGAGCTGCCATGATGGTGTTGCTGTGAAATCGAAGGGACCTCCTCAGGCAGCTATTTCGACATGAGTTCAAAAGGAGCTGAACTTGGAGATGGGAGTTGTAACCAAAGTAAGTGAAAAGGACTATCTTAACTACACGATGGTTGCCCTGCAGCTATGTCTTACTGTCTTGTGTGTAAGTTCCTTCGTTCTGTCAATGTGAGGCAAGGACAATTTAGTTTTGATTGAGAATTAGTTTGACATAGGATTGAACAAATTGGTGCTCTTCAGTAGGTTTTTATGTATTTGATTAATTGAAGAATCGTAAAGCTATTTAGTGAAGTTCATTGAATGCGCAACTATTTTGCTTGAACACTATTTTCAATATATCTGTTAGGAAGCTCTCCATGTTGCCTTTTTCAATCATTTCATGTGTTGTATTATATATTGTTGCCATGCAATATTATATTATCTCATAACAAAATTTTGCTCCCGTCTGCCTGCGGCTCGTCGCGCTCCCTACTTGCCTGACATGATCCCCCGCAGCACACGTGAGGACATGCGTTGAAGAGCTGACATCGCCGCCCATCACGTACCTCTGTCTCTCGCTGCCATCGCGCATCGTCATCGTCAAACACATGTTGCTCATAGCACTGAAGGCCAGCCTAAGGTCAGTCCCGGTGTTTCTGAATTCTGAGTGCCCTACTGGCCATATTCGACAATTGAAGATTGTTTTCACTCTCGCCTACTCTTCACTTGGTGGTTTGTTGGCCATAGTGTTCAGACTGTTTCCTGAAACGTTGGAACTTTCAGGACGCTAACCTCCATCTACGGCATGTAGAACTGTTGTCGGAAAGTGAATAGGACTGAATAGAAGACTGGTTCACCAAATTTTTCGGTAGGTAACATTGATTATTACTTAAAGAGATTTATTGTTAGTAGGTGGTAATATTTTTCGTGCAATTTGATTCATGGTACAGTCTCTGAATTTAGGTATAGTCTATGAATTTAGTTGCAATGAGCTTTTGGAGCTTAGTTAAATTTAGTTGCATTGAGCTTATGTGCAGACTTGTGCTTAGATGCAATACTTTCATTCATTTACTAAGAATATGTGCAGTCCTGGCAATATACTATTAATCCTCTATAAATCACCAGGCAATACTATTAACTTTTTTTTTGTTATCTTCAACTTGTGACCATCCAGCCCTGTCTAGGTTGCTTAGTGTTTGTTGAGACACGCAGTGAACTTCCTGGACAGAGCCATTGCTAGAGCACCTGTTCCTGCTGTCATTCCCTCTTCCCTGCAGCCAGACATGCACACGGCGCATCCCGTCGGTCGCTCAGCAGCGGCGCTCTCCAATCCAAGGTGAAGGCGCCGCACGGTGGACAACGACATGGTGCGGCAAAAACCTCAGGTCATCGGTCTGCCGAATCCTGTGATCCCGCCCTAGCACTTCCCCATCCTTTCCCTCGAAATGTCACTCCCCCTATGGACCCACCCGAACGCTTATTGATAAAATGCCACCTGACAAACATTGGAAATTTCTTTCTGCAGATATAAAATATTATCTTAGCCGCATCACAGAAAGATTTATATATTAGAGTTTGTGAGCCTACGACGCCGTGCTCTTCATAACTGTGTTAATTTCATAAACTTTATTTTTGTATATCTTATCGTGCGATCCATATGTTTTAAGGACAAAAGTTTAGCTATCCCGTAGCAACGCACGGGCACGAACCTATATCCTTGACGTATAAAGTGGCCAGCATCAGCAGTTTTCGTGCTGTATTACGTGCTGCATCATCGTTATCCCAGCTGGTTCCTCTGTCAGTTGAGCGAATAGAAATTCAGACCCATCCTACAGTGGCAGCTTTCAGTTAATCGGTTTTGCAGGTACAGTATAGCAACATCGACTGCCTGCATTGATTTCGTTAGGCCTTTTTTTGGTTGCTTTCATTCCTATCCGCTCCTACTTTTTGTGGGGTGGGGTGGATAGGAATGCAACCAAACAAGCTCCCAATAATTTTCGATTTTGAAGGAAACAAGGGAACGAGATCACGAGAGTAAGGATGCAAGTGGGGCGGCGGCAGCTAACCCGACCCACGCCCGCCAAGCCGCAAACGCTTCATGGGCTGATGCGGCAGCCCGCAACGGTCGCATGATATACGTGGCAAGATGTGGGTTCTACCAGCCCACTTAGCACATCCAATCACACATGCAGAGTTGCAGACACGCGTGGGGCTCGGGTTCCTGGATCAGGAGGAGCGAAGGCTTCCTGGGTGCGCTCTGTAGATGAAGCAGTCGCTGGTGTCGCTGCCGTCGAAGCAGCCGTCGAAGAGGGTGAGGTCGTCCTAGGAGAAGATGACCGCGGGCCCGCGGGGTTGTAGCTGAACTAGCCGTTCCTGCCGGGGCAGTGCACCCGGTGGTGGTGGGAGACGGCCGGCGGGTCAGCCGCGAAGAGGGAGACCTCGATTGGGTTGCCGTCGCTGGTGTGGCCCGCAACCGCGACGGCAGCGTTCTAACGGTCAGAGATGAAGGCGCGCCTCGCGAGGACGATCCAGTCGGGGTAGCGGGCTCGTCTCGGGAAGCTCGGAGATGACGAAGCATGCGGCGTTTTCCATGGCGGCGATCGGCAATCGAAGTATGTACGTCGTTGTATGTGTGTCGCGGAATCGGTGATCGGCGGAGGCAGCGGTAGCGGCACCAGTAGTGGAGGCGCCCGTGACAGCGTCGGCGCCGGATCGGAGCAGCCAGGAGACCGCCGCTCGCGTTCGCCGTGGCGACGCTCACTTCCCCACCCGATGTGGGATGTGCTGATGTGGGTTGCCGTTGGGATTAGTGGGTTGGGCAGTTCAGCCCACACTATCTAAGTGGGGTGGCCTGAGCAGTCCAACGGGTTAGCGGCACGAGCAGCCCCGCGGGTTGGCGCTGTGGCCACCCCAACTTGCATCCTTACACGAGAGCCCATTAGTTGCTGGCCATTTACTTGCGGTGCGCACGGATCCTCAAGGCCTTGTTTAATTCCCAAATATTTTCCCAAATTCTACTATGCAAAAAGAAGATTCCCCATCACATCAAAATGCCGGCACATGTATGGAGTACTAAATGTAGATGAAATCAAAAACTAATTGCACAATTTTGTTGTACTTTGCGAGACGAACGTTTTGAGCCTAATTAGTCAATGTTTGGACAATTTTTATCAAATAAAAACAAAATGCTACAGTATGCTACAGTGCCACACAATATTTCGGCCGACCCCAATTCGGGCCAACTAAACACGGCCCAAATCAGCAACTAACGTACGTCCTTGGAAGGAAAAAGTCTACTTTTCCTCCCCCAACTTTCACGAAAGTCCGTTTTTCCTCCCCCAACTCTAAAACCGGGCAAATCACCTCCCTCAACTTTTTAAACCGTGCATTTTACCTCCCTAGAGCGGTTTCGAAGGCGGTTTGGCTACAGTAAACGGTGGTTTTGCTACAGTGAGGCGGTTTTGTCTTTTTCTTTTTTTATTTATTTCGGCTGAATCTTTGAAAAATCATATTAAATCACAGAAAAATCATAAAATAAAAAATCCAATTTTGTTGCACTCCACATGAGTAGATCTACACAGTGAACATATAATATGGTATGCTTTAGTACAAAGTTTTTGCTATGAAGGTTTTGCCTTTTTCTTTTTTATTTATTTCGGCTAAATCTTTGAAAAATCATAGTAAATTACAGAAAAATCATAAAATGGAAAATCTAATTTTGTTGGACTCCACATGAGCATATCTACACAGTGAACATATAATATGATATGCTTTAGTATAAAATTTTTATTGTAGCTTTAGATCTATGCTTTTCTGTAATTAATTGAAATAATTCATAGCTGCAGCTTCTATAATTATTTTGTTGGACTAAAGCATACCGTATTATATGTTCATTGTGTAGATCTACTCATGTGGAGTCCAAAAAAAATTAGACTTCCTATTTTATGATTTTTCTGTGATTTACTGTGATTTTTCAAAGATTCAGCCAAATAAATAAAAAAGAAAAAGACAAAACCTTGGTAGCAAAAATTTTGTACTAAAGCATACCATATTATATGTTTACTGTGTAGATATGCTCATGTGGAGTCCAACAAAATTAGATTTTCTATTTTATGATTTTTCTGTAATTTACTATGATTTTTCAAAGATTTAGCCGAAATAAATAAAAAAGAAAAAGGCAAAACCTTCATAGCAAAAACTTTGTACTAAAGCATACCATATTATATGTTCAATGTGTAGATCTACTCATGTGGAGTGCAACAAAATTGAATTTTTCATTTTATGATTTTTCTGTGATTTACTATGATTTTTCAAATATTCAGCCGAAATAAATAAAAAAAGAAAAAGACAAAACCGCCTTACTGTAGCAAACCACCGTTTACTGTAGCAAAACCGCCTTCGAAACCGCTCTAGAGAGGTAAAATGCACGGTTTGAAAAGTTGAGGGAGGTGATTTGCCCGGTTTTAGAGTTGAGGGAGGAAAAGCGGACTTCCATGGAAGCTGGAGGAGGAAAAGTAGACTTTTTCCTCCTTGGAATCATTGCCCGCTTCCGGAGTCCAGACTACCTGCCGCTCCAGCTCCATACGACTGCACCTGCTGCTGTGTGACCTGTCTGCTGAGTGCCTGAGCTTGAGAGAGAGAGAGCACAGAGAAGCTGCAACGGCAAAACATAATAATTGATAACCTGAGCGACTACGGCCTCGTTTAGATGCCCAACTCGGTAGCCAAATTTGCACAGTGCCACCTCCGAGCACTGTAGTTTTTTTGTTTTTTATAATAATTTTCTAAATCTTGATTAATTAGGCTTAAAATGTTTGTCTCGTAAAGTACAACAAAACTGTGCAATTAGTTTTTGATTTCATCTACATTTAGTACTCCATACATATGTTGACATTTTGATGTGATGGGAAATCTTCTTTTTGCATAGTAGAATTTAGGGGTGAATTTTAGAATCTAAGGCCTACGCAAGATTAGCCTCCTTTGTATCTGAACAACTCCAGCTACTTTCAGCTACGTACACTGCACAGCTAGGCCTTGTTTAGTTTCCATATTCTTTCCTTAAATTTTACTATGCAAAAAAAAGATTCTCCGTCACATCAAAATGTCGGCAAATGCATGGAGTACTAAATATTGATGAAATCAAAAACTAATTACACAGTTTTGTTGTACTTTGCGAGACGAACATTTTAAGCCTAGTCTCTTTTAATTCCCAATCTGCTTTCAGCCGATTTCTTCTCTTTTCCTGATCTGATTTTGTCGGAAGCGAACACACACGCATTGGCGTGACCATGAGCAGATACAGGGTTACAAGATGGCGCCGGCCTCTATACAGCCATTACAGCGGCGCACGGAGCTCTTCCATGGCCGGCACGTGCTGTATTTCTGAAGTAAGCTCAATCCATGGCTGCGGCGGTTGTTGGAATTTATATGGGCTTGGCCCAATAACCAATTGTGAAATTCCTAATAAATCTCAAAGGCCCATTCATGTGAGCAAAAGGGGATGTGGGAACTCTTTAGTACCACCTTGCTTGTGGAAGTGGAGGTAGTCATACTTAAATATGGAAGTCCTCCATACTTCCTCAAGTCTAGTGTGAGGAGGAGTAAGAGAAGTCCACACGCGCTCGCTCGCCTCGCCTCGCCTCGCCGGGCCGGGCGGGGCGGGGCGAAGGGCGCGGGTGCGCGGCACCTGCGTGAATGGTCCGCCGAAATCCGGCTCCTCGCCTTGCGGGAGCGCGGTCTTCTTTTGCTGTTTTCGTTTTTTGGTTTCTTGGCCTTCAAGTTGCATGAGTCCTAACCGGTTACAAATTAAGAGTCCTAAATCAATTTAGATCGTGATCGCGACACGAGATTGGTTGGACAGGACTATATAAGCAACCTGCCGGCCACGCCAAAACGCATCCAGTTAATCCTAGGGTTTTTGCCTCTACTCGCTATTGCGCCGCCGCTGTAGCTACTCCAGTCCGATCGCTTGCGTGCACCAGCGACCGGGTGAGCAGGTCTCCGGAACCCTCGTCTTTGCGATCCTGCACCGGGAGAAGACGAATAAGGTTTTTGGGAAGCGTTCTTCGCGCGACTGCTCCCAAAGCTTCCACAACGGCTCGACTTCCGAAGGGTGCATCGGCGCGTCGGCTTCGTCGTGCTAAAGCTCGCGGGGTCGTCATCAAGAATACTCCTCCGCCTCTCATCGACGACTTTGACGACGACTTCAACATCGACGACATCGACATCAGCGATCTCACTCCATCACCACCGCCAGCAACATCTTCAACACCATCTACTACTACAACTGAAAGGTATAATTCTCTTGATCTAATTTTGACGTTCGTACAATCTAATCTATCTGCTGGACTATCAATGCTTGTCATGTTAATGCTGTGGAATATGCTGATCTGCTATACTAGTATGCCATACATGTTTAATCTAGTTCTTATATTTATCATGATTTATGTTCTAGATTTAATCATGCTTTTAATCTGGAAATTGCCTAATTCTTTAACAATCCAAAAACCTTAATATAGGCTGTTTCCAGAATTATCTATGGCTAGTTTTGTTGACGCGCTGAGGCCGGAAAAGTTTTCTGGTGCGCATTTTAAAAGGTGGTCTGTCAAGGTCACTGATTGGCTTACTGCCATGAAAGTTTTCTGGGTCAAAGATGGCATGCCTGAGGGAAACATCTCTGATGAAGATCAGAGAAAATTCCAGGAAGCTAATGATATCTTTGTGGGAGCTGTGCGTAATGTGCTTTCAGATTATCTATTTGATACTATGATGCACTTAAGAGACGCAAAGGCTTTATGGGATCATCTGAATGCTACTTATGGTGCTTCAGATGCAGGCAAAGAGCTGTATACCATGGAGAGCTTTAATGACTACAAGATGGTTGCTAACAAATCAGTAGTCGAGCAAGCTCATGAGATCCAGCGCCTGGCTAAGGAACTTGAACTCCTTAAATGTGTCTTACCCGATGAGTTTGTGGCTGGGTGCATTATTGCTAAATTACCTTCTTCATGGAGGAATTTCGCCACAAGTCTCAAACACAAGAGACAGAAAATATCAGTTGAAAACCTGATAGCATCTCTTGATGTCGAGAAAAAAGCTCGGGCTAAAGATAGCATTGAGAAGGGGAACGAGGAAAAATCTAGCGCCCACTTTGTCCAGAGAAACCATGGCAAGAACAAGGGAAAGCCTAAGCAACCTGCTTTCAATGCCAAACAAAATACTGCCTTCAAGAAGAAGAAGAAAGACAAAGCAGAGCTACCTTGCTTCGCGTGTGGAGAGCTTGGTCATTTTGCTAAAGATTGTCCGGAGCGAGCGGACAAGAAAGAGAAAAAGAAAATTCACCTCGTGACTGCTAGCAGTGCTGATGACGGGTATGGTAATTTTCCTACTGTACTTTCAGTGTTTCAATCTCCAAGTTGGTGGGTTGATACAGGTGCTAATATTCACGTGTGTGCTGATATCTCTTTGTTTTCTTCTTACCAGGGGCTCCAAGGTTCCTCCGTCCTGATGGGGAATGGGTCACATGCTTCTGTTCGTGGTGTTGGCACGGTAGATCTGAAGTTTACTTCGGGAAAGATCGTGCAGCTGAAGAACTTACAGCATGTCCCTACTATTCGCAAGAACCTTGTTAGCGTCTCCCTTCTATTGAGAGATGGGTTTAAGGTAGTGTTAGAGTCTAATAAAGTAGTCATGTCTAAGCATGGACAATTTATTGGTAAAGGCTATGATTGCGGAGGCTTGTTCCGCCTATCTTTAGCAGATTTTTGTAATAAGTCAGTGAATCATATTTGTGGCACGATTAATGATAATTCGAGTGTTTGGCATTCTCGCTTATGTCATGTTAACTTTGGATTGATGTTACGTTTGTCTAATCTGAATTTAATTCCAGATCTCACTATTGTCAAAGATTCTAAGTGTCATAGTTGTGTGCAATCTAAGCAACCTCGAAAGCCTCATAGGGCAGCAGAGGAGAGAAACTTGGCACCTCTAGAACTCATACATTCTGATCTTTGCGAGATGAATGGTGTGTTGACAAAAGGTGGAAAGAAATATTTCATGACTTTAATTGATGATGCAACTAGATTTTGCTATGTTTACTTGCTTAAAACTAAAGATGAAACGCTAGACTACTTTAAAATCTATAAGGCTGAAGTTGAAAATCAACTAGAGAGAAAAATTAAACATCTAAGGTCAGATCGTGGTGGTGAATATTTTTCTATATTATTTGATGAGTTCTGTGCGGAACATGGTATTATTCATGAGAGGACAGCTCCTTATTCTCCCGAATCTAACGGGATTGCCGAGAGGAAAAACCGCACGCTGACTGACTTGGTGAACGCCATGTTAGACACTGCTGGTCTATCTAAGGCATGGTGGGGGGAAGCTCTATTGACTGCGAGTCATGTCCTGAATAGAATTCCAAACAGAAATAAAGAGACAACTCCATATGAGAATTGGATTGGAAGGAAACCATCACTTTCATACTTGCGCACGTGGGGATGTTTGGCGAAAGTCAATGTTCCAATTTCTAAGAAGCGTAAGCTTGGACCGAAGACTGTGGATTGTGTCTTTCTAGGATATGCTCATCATAGCATTGCCTATAGATTTTTAGTAGTAAAATCTGAAGTTCCTGATATGCATGTTGATACAATATTTGAATCTCGTGATGCTACATTTTTTGAAAATATATTCCCTATGAAAGATATGTGTAGCAATGCTAGATTTTCCTCTGAGATAGCTCCTGATTTTACGGTACCTATTGAGTCTTCTATTGAATCATTTGAGCAACCACCTGAAGAAGTCTTTGAGGAGAATGACAATGAAGTTCCTGCGAGGAACAAGAGACGAAGGATTGCAAAATCCTTTGGTGATGATTTCATTGTGTATCTTGTGGACGATATTCCTACTTCTATTACAGAGGCATATGCATCTCCAGATGCAGATGATTGGAAAGAAGCTGTTCGTAGTGAGATGGACTCAATTCTTTCTAATAGAACTTGGGAGTTATCTGAGCTACCTTTTGGTTGTAAACCAATTGGATGTAAGTGGGTGTTCAAAAAGAAGCTTAGGCCTGATGGTACTACTGACAAGTACAAGGCTCGGCTTGTGGCTAAGGGTTATACCCAGAAGGAAGGCGAGGATTTCTTTGATACTTATTCACCTGTTGCTAGAATGACCACTATTCGAGTGCTACTTTCTCTGGCTGCCTCGTATGGTCTTCTCGTTCATCAAATGGACGTGAAGACAGCTTTCCTTAATGGAGAGTTGGATGAGGAGATTTATATGGATCAGCCAGATGGATTTGTGGTAAAAGGTGAAGAGCAGAAGGTGTGTAAATTACTGAAGTCTTTGTATGGCTTAAAACAAGCACCTAAACAATGGCATGAGAAGTTTGACACTACTTTAACTGGTGCGGGCTTTGCTGTTAATGAAGCTGATAGGTGTGTGTATTATCGACATGGTGGGGGCCAATCTGTTATTTTATGTTTATATGTTGATGATATTCTAATCTTTGGAACAAACATTGATATTATTAATGAGGTCAAGTCTTTTTTGTCAAAGAGTTTTGACATGAAAGATCTAGGAGAAGCTGATGTAATTCTAAACATTAAGCTGATTAAGGAAGATAGTGGGATTACCTTGTCACAATCTCACTATGTTGAGAAGGTCTTGAGCCGTTTTGGCTTTATGGATAGCAAGCCTACTTCAACACCTTATGATCCTAGTGTGACATTGAGAAAGAATAAGAAGATTGCTAGAGATCAATTGAGATATTCTCAGATAATTGGTTCACTCATGTATCTAGCTAGTGCAACCAGACCAGATATCTCTTTTGCCGTGTGCAAGTTGAGTAGGTACATGTCCAATCCGGGTGAAAATCATTGGCATGCACTTGAGAGGGTCTTGCGTTATCTCAAAGGTACAATGAGTTTTGGGATTCACTATTCTGGGCACCCAGCTGTGCTAGAGGGATATAGTGATGCGAACTGGATTTCTGATATTGATCAAATCTATGCTACTAGTGGGTATGTGTTTACTCTTGGAGGTGGCGTAGTGTCATGGAGGTCTAGTAAACAGACTATTTTGACTAAATCTACCATGGAAGCAGAACTTACTGCTTTGGATACAGCTTCTGCAGAGGCAGAGTGGCTGCGTGAGCTTTTGTCAGACTTGCCGGTGGTTGAAAAACCAATACCGGCTATCCTTATGAACTGTGATAACCAAACAGTGATCACTAAAGTAAATAGTGCTAAGGATAATGCGAAGTCAACAAGACACGTTAAAAGACGTTTGAAGTCTGTCAGGAAGTTGAGAAACTCCGGAGTAATCACTGTGGCTTATGTGCAAACAGACAAGAACCTGGCAGATCCTTTTACCAAAGGACTATCACGGAATGTGATAGAAATAGCATCAAGGGAGATGGGTTTGAGACCCATATGAGTTTACAGTAGTAGTAACCCAACCTTTTTGATCGGAGATCCCGTGACTTAGGATCTGGGAAGAACAAACTATTGGTAAACTGAGGAGAGTATAATTATAACCCTCTCTATGTGAAGATGCAATACTCTCAAAGCGTTGAGGCACTGTATGGTAGGTTGGCTAATGCCTTAACATGTTTTATTGGCTTTAACAAGCGAAGATGCTGTCCTACAGAGCATTCTTGAAAGAACATGCCTATATGATTTTGACTGTAGAACGTCGCAGTCTATGAGACTTGGGTGGTCTCTAGTAAGATCATGAAGAGACCAGGGAGTACGACGTATATGCTCCACCCACGGAGTAAGGCTACTAGTAGCCAAGTACTAGTTTGATTTTGAGCAAAGCTTATTCACACAAAACTTGCAATTCAAGGCATAGTCCATTGTTCAAGTTGTGGATGAGTGTAGCTTGAGATTCTAGGCGGAAGTTCAACTTCACAGTCTCTGCCGAAACACTGGTATATCAAACAGTAGTGAGAACAGGCAAATCTCTAAATGGGTATTTGAGATCTGGTGGGGGATTGTTGGAATTTATATGGGCTTGGCCCAATAACCAATTGTGAAATTCCTAATAAATCTCAAAGGCCCATTCATGTGAGCAAGAGGGGATGTGGGAACTCTTTAGTACCACCTTGCTTGTGGAAGTGGAGGTAGTCATACTTAAATATGGAAGTCCTCCATACTTCCTCAAGTCTAGTGTGAGGAGGAGTAAGAGAAGTCCACACGCGCGCGCTCGCTCGCCTCGCCTCGCCTCGCCGGGCCGGGCGGGGCGGGGCGGGGCGAAGGGCGCGGGTGCGCGGCACCTGCGTGAATGGTCCACCGAAATCCGGCTCCTCGCCTTGCGGGAGCGCGGTCTTCTTTTGCTGTTTTCGTTTTTTGGTTTCTTGGCCTTCAAGTTGCATGAGTCCTAACCGGTTACAAATTAAGAGTCCTAAATCAATTTAGATCGTGATCGCGACACGAGATTGGTTGGACAGGACTATATAAGCAACCTGCCGGCCACGCCAAAACGCATCCAGTTAATCCTAGGGTTTTTGCCTCTACTCGCTATTGCGCCGCCGCTGTAGCTACTCCAGTCCGATCGCTTGCGTGCACCAGCGACCGGGTGAGCAGGTCTCCGGAACCCTCGTCTTTGCGATCCTGCACCGGGAGAAGACGAATAAGGTTTTTGGGAAGCGTTCTTCGCGTGACTGCTCCCAAAGCTTCCACAACGGCTCGACTTCCGAAGGGTGCATCGGCGCGTCGGCTTCGTCGTGCTAAAGCTCGCGGGGTCGTCATCAAGAATACTCCTCCGCCTCTCATCGACGACTTTGACGACGACTTCAACATCGACGACATCGACATCAGCGATCTCGCTCCATCACCACCGCCAGCAACATCTTCAACACCATCTACTACTACAACTGAAAGGTATAATTCTCTTGATCTAATTTTGACGTTCGTACAATCTAATCTATCTGCTGGACTATCAATGCTTGTCATGTTAATGCTGTGGAATATGCTGATCTGCTATACTAGTATGCCATACATGTTTAATCTAGTTCTTATATTTATCATGATTTATGTTCTAGATTTAATCATGCTTTTAATCTGGAAATTGCCTAATTCTTTAACAGCGGTACGCCTGTATTTCTGAATCCTAGACGATCGTGTAGCAGAAACATTTGTGCATGACTCATCATGAGTCATGAGAAAGTACTTTATGGTGCAAGGAACGACATTATAAGATGGACAAACTCATGTTGTACACGATCTTTACAATAATTCCACTACACGACCTGAAGCAAACCCGTTTGCTTATTCAAACATCAATATTCCCAAATTAGAACCACTCAGTGCAAGCTCAATAAGATAATTCGCTGCCATTACATCATGTCAAAATAACACACTCAAATCTCCTAAACCATAATTTTTCAGCCCTTGAAAGCAAAAGAACTCCATGCACTTGATCCGAGCTGCAAGTTTAGCTTAAGCACAGTAGTGCTTCTGTCCACTTGCGATGGTCTCCCCTCGCCGCTTCGCCTCCCACGGAGGCACCCACAAACCCACTGTGTGATGTGCGGCGCAGCTGACAGCTATGGCGGCGGCCTTCGATTCAATGGCACTGTCGTGCAGGGCGAAGAGGAGGCCTCGTTCGGCTGGCTGGCTGGCTGCCAGCCAGCCAGCAGTGCTTTTCTTTTACATCAATTTAGCACCAGCCATCAGCTACCAACCAGCCAGCAGTATTTTTCTCTCACAATAAATCAGCACCAGCCACCAGCGAGCCGAACGAGGCCGAGGAGTCTGGGCGGCAGGGCGCAGGACCCTCTATCGCTGGTGGCGCCGCCGCCACCGTCTGTCCACACGATGCAGCTCGGTATCGAATAGGGGACCGAGCCTTAGCTCGGATGGTGAGCTCTGCCGGTGCGGAGGCCACCAGTCTTGAGTTCGAGCCCTGCTCGGCTCAGTGATTTTTTATTTTGGGGATTTATTTTAAAAAATAATCTTGTAGGTTCTAGACATACATGTGAAGACACAATGGTACTGTGACGTGTCCCGTTGCCTGCGAAGCTCTGTCGAACTTCGACGATCTCCAGAAGAACATGTAGTGTGTATAGTTGCTAGGTCTAACATGCGCACTGAATGGATGTTGTGTGCGTGTTGTGGGGTGAGTGTGTATTTATGCGTATGTTCAGATACTGCAGCTATACATCAGGAGTCCAGGCTAAAAAAAAAGACTCTGTATCGAACAGAAACTATTAGGTGTGGGCTAGGGCGATTATGGACATGTGAGCCCAATACGAAATTAATTAAAATAATTATCAGGTTGCTTCAAGATTTGTGCAATCTTTTTTGGAAGGTCTACTAGAGCAAAACTCTTATAACAATTGCATATGTTTGCCAAGTACCAACATATGCAGATAGGCGTTAGTTTAATTATTTTGTTCTATAGGTGTGCACTCCATCTGTCTTGGAAACTGCAATTATATGTCTAAATTAATCTACGTCAAAGCATCTTAAGTTTAAATATTTATCATACCAAATAATTATAAATGCTGATAATATGTTTTCTATGACGAAAGACGAAAGTGGTACCCTTGCTGTGGTTGCTGCCGGGTGCCATGCAGTGCACCAGTCGGAGCATTAAGGAGTTGCACGGGGCTGATCTACAGGAATTTTTTTTCCAACAGCGGTGGGTCTATTTGGTTCGTGACCAAAACGTGTTATGGCATAGTTTTTCTGGCAGCTGTTTGGTTTGCTGCCATAACTATAACGTGCTACATTTTCTTAGCACCATGTCCCACATATTGTAGACCTATTTTCTTGCCAAACTTTGCCATAAGTGTGGTTTTAATTTTACTCGCTAAACTTTCTCTGATAGTCATAATGTACCAAAGGTTAGACGTAACAAATTTTGATTTCTGACCAAACAGACCCTTAAACCCGTGAACCGACAGGCGAGAGCACCGGGGCCCTTGTAGCGCCAAAGCGGCGGCACCCGGAGCCCGCGGTCCAGATCCGTGCACGTACGGTGGCACGGTGCAGCTAGCTAGCGCCTCCTGGCACGGGCAGAGATCGAGAGGTATCTTCCAGCCGGGTGGCCAGGCTACTGCTACCTTAGCTATATATGCATCTCTGACCTTTGTAGCACGTATGACGGCCGGCCCTCACCTCGATTTCGACAGGGCGCTGCCGATCGATCAAGCTACTTGCGTGCATTATACGTGCAAGTTACTCGCGGTATAAGAGAAAGGTGGAACATGTCCTGGGCCATGAGGATTTGGCCTAGGGATGCAGAGACATCAGGATTCTGGATTCCCCGGGCGGAGCTAGCTAGCTAGCGAGCTATACGCATGAGAGCTAGGGGCTGCGTGGCCAAGGAAGGATCGGTACTTGGCTAGCGATAAGGGCGGGCGCCAGGCTGCTGTCCTCCGTTGTCCGCTGTCGTTGGAAGTAAACGACCCAACCTCTTTCTTTTGTTTGTTTCAAACAAGATTTGCTAGCATGCACTGTTTATCCTTTGATTGAAAGGCATTGATTCGTCCTTCATTCTCTGAAAGGACACGTACAAGACAAGATGCATGAACAGTGGACATCGTGGTACACGCGTGCCAGCTTCGTCGTCTCCGATCCAATCCTTCTCTTCTCGATCGGAGCTAATTTGTCTGCACAAAACACTGAGATCCACGTAGCGGCTGGCTAGAAAAACGACGGACGCTGATGCTGATTTGTTGTAAAAGAAAAACATTATTATTTTGCTGAAAAGATACGGCTGATAAGTTCAAGCGAACAGAGCCATCTCTCCCGACATCCATCTCCAATCCATGGTGACGAGCAATCGCATCGCATCCGATGTCCTGGAATTAATTTTGTATCTCTCGGTGACACCTACGAAGATCTCTGTCCCCCTCTCATGTTTCCGGACGATCGATCGATCCCGCCGGCGCCTCCGGGCTCCGGCACGCCGTACGAGCTTTTGCTACGACGACGTGTCACGCTGCAGGCCTGCAGCCACGGCAACGGCGGCGGAGGCCGGCCGACCAGGTTCCATTGGCGCAGGGCCTTGTCGCGCGCTGGTTGGCCCGTGTCACACCGGCCGTGCAGTAGCGGCGGCCTCCGGTCTCCGGAGATGGCTGAACAGCGACGGTCACCTGGGCAGGGCAGCAGGGTCGGCCAGGGCTATCTGTTCGCAAGATATGGATGATGGATCGCGACACGCCGGGTCATTCTTTCTATTCTACTCCTACCTGGCTGTCAGTCAGTCTCCATCTCCCTCGGCGCCCCGCGCTTTCTGTGGCCTGTCTGTTACTTTACGTACGAATCCCGGCGGGCCGGGGCCTTTTTTTTTTCATGCGATCGAGTCGAGCGTGTGTTGTGTGCACGTACAAGCGCCGAGGTGTCGAACAGTGCCGACGCCGGGTGTTCCGTACGTCCAGCAGCCGCTCGGCTTACACCTGGATTATTGTAGCTGAAAGTACTGTTCGCTGGTTTATTGTAAGAGAAAACACTGCTGGATGGCTGCTGATTCTGCTGATCCAGCGAAACGAACAGGGTGTTATAATCTGTTTTTTCAGCTTGTTTTTTTTTCAATCGAAACGATATTTTTCTCTCACAATAAATTAGTCAACAATGTTTTTCAACTGGTTTATCAGCACAACCGAATGACTCCACAGTATCTGCAACGCACAGAGAGAGACGTCGCCTCTGGTGATGCGGTGCACATTCCTTGCTTCCGCAAGTGTTGCTGCGGCCGGCCAGCAGCACTCGCTCGTACATGGCAACAGATAAGGGCGACGTGTGTCGTCGTGATCCAAACGGAAGATCAAAATTCTTATGGGAAAAGAAAAATCTCGTTTGGACGCGCATATAGAAGCTACATATAAAGAGCCGGCCTGTGTGTTTTACAACTACTTTCAAACTCACGTGTTCGCCAAAAAATAACACTCTCAAACTCTAAATATGATTTCTTTTCTTCCTAGGCCTCGTTTAGATGCTGAAAAAATTTCAAACCGATGAATAGTATCATTTTCATCTTATTTGACAAATATTGTCCAATCGTGGACCAACTAGGCTCAAAAGATTCATCTCGTGATTTCCAACTAAACTGTGTAATTAGTTATTATTTTTACCTACATTTACTACTTCATGCATGAGTCCAAAGATTGATATGATGGAGAGAGAGTGAAAAAATTCTAACTTTTCATGTGCATCTAAACAAGGCGCTATATATACTTCTTAACTTTGTGGTTTTGTCCTCTTTCAAATTTTAAACTGAAGATTTTCTTTTATCCCAAAATCACCTATAACGATGTCACTCGTTTTAAGTAGGGATGAAAACGGTACGGATATTTTCCGACCGTATTCGAGATCGAATCCGTTTAGAGAGGTTTTAATCCGTCCATATCTGAGTCCGGATATTTAACATCCGATACCGTATTCGTATCCGAATATTTAAATCACATATTTATGATATCGATATCCAATCATATCTTATCCGGTATTTTTTATACCGTATTCAAATCCGAATTCAGACATAAATATGAAAACAAATACGATATTAGTGATATCCGTCCGTATCCGATCCGTTTTCATCCCTAGTTTTAAGAGAACATGCATGCACATGGATATTTTTCAACATTTTTTTGATTTACCCTTGTTGTGATTTCAAAGTACATACTGCGAACACAAAACTTGAATGGATTTGTATATGTTTCAAATCTTATTGAGTTTTAACAAATTTTTATAGGAAAAGTTTTTTGCCTCTAGAAAATAAATGTGATTACAATAGTGCTAGAAAACTTATATTTGGTTTCAGCTAGCCTCCTCAATTTAACTTGAGTTGCTGATGCTACAGGTGATCGGTAGTCAATATTTTACATGTGTTTCTCTTGATTGTTATTTACAATTGTTCTAGAGCAACGAGTTGTCACAATAAAAATTATAAAAAAGTCAGATTTTATTATTTTAATCCTTGAATAACATGGTTATCTATTATGTATCTTGATTTGTTGCCATAGAGGCATGTAAAAATAAATCTGCAATATAAAATAAATGTAATCCATGACGCGAAGAAACTTTCAAAAAAATAATGGTTTTACTTGTTTTAGTTTTTCCTATTTTTTAAAAATGATTCATTTAATATGGCGCCACTAACAATGACAGAATTTTAGGCTAGTCACTCTAAAATACGATAGAAATTTTGAAATGCAGAAAAGAAGAGGTAAATCACAAATTTATGTTGGAAAAGTATGTGTGAAAATGCAATTACCCCATTAAAAATGATAATTCAGAATCTTAACTAATTGCGTAGCATGCATATGTACAGTAGCCGTCATTCGCATTTTTACTCCAAATATCAAAGGAAGACAGTAATAAGATTCAATGCTATGTGTGTAGGCTCTATGGAGATGAGCATGTATAAAAAAAATCAGGTGTTTTGTCACAGTTCATACTACTGTCTTTTCATTAGGAAAAAATAATACTAATTATTATGTATCTGCAAAGAGATGTGAACGTACACACCCTTAAATCTAGCCACCTCACATTGGATCCAGGCTAGAGATGCAAGCAAGGCATGGCTTCGTACCTCCATGCAAACCATATACCCCACACCAAAGTTTATTCTTCAACTAGACTGCTATATATATACTCGTTTTGTGCTCCTATGTCCTTAGCAGACTCTCTCGTTTCCATAACTTCTCATTGCTTTTCTCTTGTCTAGTATATCATTGATAGGAGGTACTAGTGCTCATTCCACTGATTTTATACAACGTTAAGTGAAGATGATGTCCCTGATGGGTTGGGTCAAGACACCTTTCTCTGAATTATGCAGTGTAACTTCCTTCAACTTCTCTATTACATTTGGCTTCTTCAATTTGATTGCCACTAAAATATCAGTCTAATTTGTTTTTCTTACTAAAACTGATAGGATACCAGTTGTTTGTTTGTAGCTTTGTGTAGTGTTTGTAGTTGACCAAGGTACATATCATGCTTTCTGTTTAAAAGGAATTTAATTCTTTTAGACTAGTAAGTACTATGAAGATAACAATCTTGTTGGATTATACCATACACAGTCACCATCAAAGCTTCTCATCCTAAAAGATTGCATACAATTTTTCTAATTTCATGTGTGTCCCTTCTTCATAATTCTATCATCTCTGTACCAATGTATGCTTGATTCACACTGTGCATTTTGGATTGAAGCATCATCCAATCCCAAAAGACTTATTAAAGAACTGGATCAGTGCAAGAAGAAACTGAGATATGGCTCTCTTCTACGGTTTGCTGCATAATCACGTACTACACATCACTTTATTACTTTCTATGACGTCCGGCATCTAGTTCTTCAGAAGCATCTGCCAAAACTGATGGTCGGCTTGATATGTCACCAACCTAGGGGTTGTTGATGCTCATGCTAAAGCAAGAATGTCTTTTCGCTTTCCTATTCCTAGCTACTTAGGTCTTTGTGCACACGTTTTTTATTGATATGGTTTCTAGGTTACTATACAAAAGATAGTAACAATTTAGTAAGAGCAAAGAAATGTTTTGCAAAATTATACGACTACTTTTTAAAAGAGTCGTACATGCTTTTATCAAAGTAATGTATATGTGAATTTTCATGATTTGAAGGTGGGCTCTCTAAATATCAGTGTTCATGAAATTTCTTTGAATTTGTGACAATCATAGTCCAAAGGTTATGTACAACTAAACTAAGTATATTTTTTCAATGATCACAGGCAATACAAAATCCTCCCCTTTTTATTACTCGCAAAGGGAAAAGGGACTTAAAATGACGTCTCGGTCAAAAGCGAGCTAGGAGTAAGGGGTAACTAATCTTGGAGAGACACGGAGAGGCGGTTAAGTAGTTGCTCATGAGCTAAATTACAACACATAGCATGCACAAAAATAGCTATTTTGCCGATCTATGTTTTAGCTAAAACATCACACGAATTAAGATTTTAACAATAATATGACATGTTCTGTAAACCCCTCTCCTAATTAAGCAACTAGTGTTGTTTGCTTGTTGAATCCAAAGTTCTTGCCGGCTCTTATGGGCTATATATAGCCTATAAACTTTCTGTTGCTTCGTCTTTCAGCATTATAAATAGAAGCTATTGCCATTTGCATGATCTACGAGTTTTCTGTATCCTGTCTTCGACCCCCTCCTATTTGATCATACCCTCCTTCAACAACAGAGGAAGGGACAAGCGGAATTCTCCTTGCTACCCGCACCGGAGTTCGTGATCCGCCATGCTCGACGACCATCCCTTCACTGTAAATCTCCTGCACTAACATATATTAGGCTAATGTGTTCCCTGGAATTGTTTGAGAGTTCCAAGCCTTTGCGGAGGACCTTTGTTCAACAGTTTCTTGATTGTTGCATGCCGTTTTCCCCACTTGTTGCCCCATGCTTTTTCTTGATCAGGATTCCTTTATTGGACTGCATGCATGCTTTGATCTTGCTAGACCAATGTGTATGTGCTGCAATAATTGTTTGGTGCCTATCCTAGAAAAGCAAAAAAAGACACAAGATCAAGAAGACATCTTTCAGCTTTTGGACCCCTGTGGTACCAAGAGAATATATTCCTCGACTTGATTGTTTTCGCTTGTTGGTCTCGATGGACTTTATATCCATTTCGCTGGGAATTTTGATTATTGGAGCTGTTTTCCCCCTAAATTCTCTAATCCCAATAGTGACATTCGCCACCATACATACCGTGTACTGTTTTGCCATGCTTAGAGAGATGGCAAATAGAACATTACTGTTGCAAATACAACTGTACGGCATTTGATTCCCTAAAAAGAAAGACTATAAAAGAATCACTGAGATATTTTCGTACAATGGTTATCATGAGGTAGCAGTTTTCATTTTAAGATCGGCGCAAATCTTGTGTGAGTTCTAAAAAAAGAGTTCTCAGTTAGGCAGTTTTTAGAACTATATGATGATTCAAATTTTCACCCTGCAGGTTTGCAATATACAGTTATTATTCTTATTGATCAAATATAAGCTTCTTCTGAAACGGATGTTGCTGACAAGCTGGTTTGCCTCTGAATTTTAGCAGGATGGCATCTCGAGCCCCATAGCGGCGCACATCCTAGACTTCTGCGACGATGGCAGCGGCGGCGACCTCTTCGCGGCCGTGAACACGGCCTCGGACATGTTCACGGCGTCATCAGAGGATGCCTCGTCGTCGACCGTAACGACGCCTCCCGCGCCCTGCGGCCACGGCGACAACGTCTCGTTGGGCGCGGCCGCGGCCACGGCAGCTGCCTCGGCCTTCTCCCCGTTGCCGTCCCTGGACTCCACCCTCTCGGCTCTCCTCGAAGAAGAAGACCCACCGGTTCCAGACACTGAACTCCTCCTCCCCATCGACTACCAGTTCGCGGCGGCGGCGGCCGGAGATGAGCCGCAGCCCGAGCAGCAATTCGCGCAGGTACCGGTGGTGCTTCCTGTGGCCGCCGCGGCGGAACACCCGGGTCTGCAGACGCAGATGAGCAGCACGGCGTCGGAGCTGCTGCACGTAGCGTCCTCAGGGTACACCGACGAGTGCTTCGCGGCGGCAATGGCGGCCGGAGGAGGGTACGTGGGCCTGGACGAGGCCCTGTGCCAGCAGCAGCAGCCGCAGCCCGGCGCGTTGCCCCCCGCCGGCATGATGGGAACCGCCGCGCAGGGCTGCTACTTCGGCAAGGACACGGCGGCGGCGCAAGCAGGCGGCGGCTTCTTCGGGACCGGTTGCAGCGGCATGATGATGTCCATGATGGGGATGGAGGAGATCGGCGAGTACCAGCGGATGATGGAGAGCGCCAGCGCCGCGCTGGCCGCCACGCACAGCCCCGACGCGGACTCCGCCGCGGCGCAGCAGATGGCTTTCGGCGGCAGCGCCGCCGGGGAAATGCAGGTAGAATTGAGCACCAGCAGATCACACGGCATGGCATGAACCCAACCCAGAGTGCATGCATCGCGTAGCGCATCCATGCATTGCATGACACGTTTGTTGGTGGTGCGCGCCAGATGGGCGGCGGCAGCATGAGCCCGGGGCGGCTGCCGGCGGCGGCGGCGGAGGCGTCGAGCCTGGAGGACGCCAACTTCAAGAGCGCCCGCATCACCGTGGAGGAGAGAAGGGAGAAGATCCACAGGTACATTAAGAAGCGGAACGAGCGCAACTTCAGCAAGAAGATCAAGGTGACGCCATGCACGCACGATGCACCGCTTTGAGCGTTTCAAAATTCAACCGCGGCCATGCATGCTGCTGACGCCATTGCAACCCCCCAACAATTGCAGTACGCTTGCAGAAAGACCCTGGCGGACAGCAGGCCCCGCGTCCGCGGCAGATTCGCCAAGAACGACGACTACGGCGAGCCGTCGAGGGTGATGCAGAACCACGAGGAATACGACCACATGGTAAGTGCTCCAACGTGATGAAACACAAATTTTCGAGCAAATTTTACAAAACTGCGTGTTTGAAGTGAAAGCTACATGTAAAAGTAAAAAATATATGTCTTTAAATGCGTCAATTGATAGATAAATTCACAGAACATTGCGTTTTTTTTAAAAAAAATTCAGGCCGGCATGAAGGCAGAAGACATACTGGATCCCGACGCCCTGCAGGCGCACATCAACGGGATGAACTCCTACATGTACAATCACACTGTTGAATCCTGGATGTAACGCAAACGCATCCAGACGACGATGGCTAAACTTTCCGGTTTCGGTTTTCTAATTTTGTGCAGATTTCAAAGGGAGCCTTACTTTTGGTTATTTGGTCCCACGGAATAACTGATCCTGTATAGGTTATAAATTGCCCAGCTTGAGTGTAAGTAGTCTTGTTATTATATGCGAATCTGATTTCACCAACTTACGATAGAACCTCGGGTATAGTTGAGAGTTTTGAAGAAAATAACTCTTGAATATAGAGATTTGTACTACCTTTCGAAAAAAATATAGAGATTCGTACTTGCCTCTTATCTTAATAGAAACAAACCTTCTGGGATCATACATGATGCATTTTCATTTTCAGCTCCATCGTTCTCACATTTCCCATTCAAAATAAGAGCATCTCCAATAATATCTAAAATTTGAGTCCAAAAAATTTGGTTTTGAAACATTTCTAAAAAAATTGTTGGTTATACAAGAAATACACTACACCAATAGTTTCTTTTTATTGTTCCTATAAATCATATACATCATCGTCTTCCATAGATACCGAGCCTCTGACCATCAATGAAATAATTCGCTGTCATGGTCGCTCATCTCGGTACCCTAGCTCACACACAGAAACCTTCAAAACAAAATCTTCTTACGAGGTGTTCGGCTGATGGTTTCTGTAGCTGATAAGCTAAAGCTAATTTGTTATGAGAGAAAAACATTGTTCGCTGATTTATCGTGAGAGAAAAATACTGTTCACTGAACCAGTGACTAGCATCCGCTAGGGCTGCCAAACACATAAGTGAGCGCAAGGAAAGAAAACAACGCTAGGGGCGCCAATATGTGGGTTTGTGCAATGCCACAAACGCTTTAGAGGAAAGTATGAGTTCATTAAACGTCCAGAAATCCCATCGCTAAAGCGCCTTCCACATTCTCGCGTTGTACGTGGGCGCCAACACACCAGCCTGAACGTATTTTTCCATCTAGCCAAAAAAAAAAGGATTGGAATTTAGGAGTATAATATTTACCAAACTGTTGAGGTGCTCTAACTGATTAATAACAAATTCATTATTCATAGGAAATTATGGGGTAGAGCAGCAGGCCGAATACTGAAATGGCCATACAAAAGCACAAATCGGAGTCACAGAAAACAAGATCATACCGCCAGCGCATAACTGAACTGACTAGATAAAGTGAAAAGTTCTGCCGCTTAATTGTGCACCTTTTCCCTTGAAGTACATTTCCACATGTTCACTCAAGCACATTATCACAGATGTTGACGTACGGAGTACAAAACAGGTTAAAATGGACCTAATAAGTAGCACAAGGAAACTATCTGAAACATCCCCCAACCATGATATCAGACAATGGCGTTCGCTGCACTAGCAATCCTAGGCCAAAGGTCAGCACACTCCTTGCCAATAGGTCCAGTGATAGCAGATCCTGCAAAAGGAGCAACGTGTTCAGCAATGCTGCCCTGCACTGCACCTCCAGGAGAACAGGACTGTGAGATTGAATGAGAAGTATGCCACGCTCTTACCTTTCATCTCGCCCTTGGGGTTCACGATGACTCCAGCATTATCTGCAAATGCAGTACCACCATTTGAGATAGCAGCTAAATAAAAATTAAAGTGATTACACTAACAGCACCACTAGAATCCACATCCAATAAAGAACACACTTCCAGCAACTATAGGAGATATGAGATTGTTCGGTTTGATATATTACAGTAAGGTAATCAAGAAATAGACATACACAATAGAAAATGATACAACAAACTAGATATATAAAGAGCACATATAATTCACATTTACACAAAAGTCCTGCATGATCAGATAAACTGCAGGTTATGCGAAGCTAATTAAAACATACTACATGAAGTAACAGTGACAACCCACAAATGACATTTTGCAATAAACTAGTAATAATTAGTTAGACATGATAAAGCATAAGAAAACTGCCTCATGGCTAGACCCAAAGTCATCGCTATCTAGGGCAATGGAATATTAGACTACTTTTGGATGGAGAAAAAAAATATTATTGACTGTCCTAGAATACGTAGTACAAAAAGTAAGCAGAAAAATATGAATAGAACAAGCAATGAAAGGGCCTACTAGCCGAAAGAAAAACAAAGAGTTCAAAATTAGGTGCCTACTATGAGTTAACAGAAGAAATTGAATGGAAAAGCAAGCGAGTACAAACATATTGGTGAGGCTACACAGCAGATTTGAATAGCAACATGTGACAACTTTGTTCTTGGAAGTGAGAAAAGATGGTTATCACATTATATTAAGGCCATCATGAAACATCTATAAATAAAACTATAGAAAAGGGTATAACAAAGATGAAGCCTTGTAGACATCTATATAGAGCAATTCACATTGACAACATCTCAGACATACATGATCTGGTAGGCTGAATATGAAAAGGAAGATAATTAAAATGTCCAAATGCAGAAACAATGCAATGCCGCGCTGATGGCTTTAGGTAAGAAACTAAGAATGTGATTATACACTGTAGGCATCATATATAATGAAATATAGGAAATATGTGTCTCATGGCCAGTCCCAAAGTTTCATGGCAGCAATGCCGCTACCTAGGGCAATGGAATATGAGACTGCTTCCAGATGGAGAAATTCTTCCAAAGGAGAAAGCCTCAACAACAAAGAAGCTTCTTTTAACAACAAAGAAGCTTCTTTTATGATGTTTGCTTAGGGACATGCAAACATCGCAAGTTTGCCCCATAAAAAGCCAAAGAACCTTGTGGTCCTTCCATCACTGGGTACCACTTAGAAATATTATATACTACAGAAACCAACAACCAAATGAAGAAAACAAGCAATTAAATGCTTGCTTCTCGCCAACAGAAAAATGATGCATACATTACAACAAGCCAAAAAAGAAAGAACACAATTGGATGGAGGAAAGTATTGTAGATAGCATACTTATAAACATAGACAAACCAAGTCGTAACAATAGTTTATGTGACTGGAGGGAATTGTTATCCAATGAATGAAGCATCATCTAATTGAATATATAAGAAATATATGTCTCATGGCCAGTCCCAAAGTTTCATGGCAGCAACGCCGCTACCTAGGGCGATGGAATATGAGACCGCTTCCAGATGGAGAAATCCTTGTGAAGAAATCCTCAACACCAAAGAAGCTTCTTTTATGACGTTTGCTTAGGAATATACAAACATGGCAAGTTTGCTCCATATAAAGCAAAAGAACCAAACAGTCCTTCCGTCAGTGATTGTGTTTTAAAACATATACTATAAACTAAAAATTTTAAAAAAAACAAGCAATGAAGGCCTGCAACTCAATGACATGAAAACAAAGAGATCAAGAATTAGATGCCTACTAGAAGAAAGAAGAAAATGAATGGAATAAGCAGGAGTAAACAGATATGTAAGGTATGATAATTGAAATAAGGAAACTCAATGAATTAGTTTCCTATAACTGAAATAAGGAAACACATTTGGTTATAGGAAACTATTTTGTAGACATGATGTTTGGGAAAACAATGAACTGAATTATTCAGATTGGCAAGACAAATGTGAACAGCTAGTAAAAGAAAAAAAAACATGTTCCCCTTTTTAAGTTTGGAATCACCTATACTTTAAGAGTTAAAATCCTTATCAGGCTAGCTTGAAAGACTAGTATTGCTGAATCATGGGCGAATCCACCAACCAACTGAATTTCACTACTGTTACTGATGGAAAACTGGGATAGAAGATGATATTTGCATAAATATACGTTCTATATAGGATTAAGGCTGAGATCCAAATACATGGTCAGTGTCAACCAACGCAATACGCTACAAGCAACAGCAACACAACACACCAGACGCGAAGCATCAAGCAATACATCAGAACGGATCGGGTTGGGCACGTCGAGCTCGAGCGTTGTAGGACTAGGAAAAGCGGCGAGAGTTACCTTCGAAGTACATGTAGACCCCGTCCTTGCGGCGCCACGGCTTGCGCTGGCGGACGATGACGGCGGGCATGACCTTCTTCCTGAGGTCGGGCTTACCCTTCTTTACGGTGGCCATGACCATGTCGCCGACGCAGGCGGACGGCAGGCGGTTGAGCCTACCCTTGATGCCCTTGACGGAGATGATGTAGAGGTTCTTGGCGCCCGTGTTGTCCGCGCAGTTCACGGTCGCTGCCACGGGGAGACCCAGCGACATGCGGAACTTGTTCCCCGCCGTCCCTCCCCTCCCTGCGGCAGTTCATCCATTTCGACACAGAAGCCAGCTGAGTTAGCAAGTAAGCGAGAGGGGAAAAAGACGAACGAGTCGGATCGTCGGGAGAGAATGGACGACCGGGGCGTACGTACCGCGCTTCGACATGGCGGCGGCGGCGGCGGCAGCGGCGGCGCGAGGAGAAGAGGTCGGCTAGGGTTTGCACTGGTCGATGCCTTATAGGAAGAGAGAAGTGTGGTAGTTGGGCCTGGACTTTGGAAAAAGGGCCGTGAAAGAGTGAATAAGAGGCCCATCATGTTAATTTTCAGACGGGCCAACCATGTGACAACATGAGGCCCATCATGTTAAAAATAGACAGTATGGGTTTCTCAAAAGTTTATATGCATTTATTTAGTTGGTACATCCTGCTCCATCAAGGCCCCGTTTGGGACGGATCCGGGTGGTAGAGCATCTCCACCAGTCCTCCAATATAACTCCCCCAATAATTTAGTATTGGGGTAGCCCAATATTTACTTTTTGGGTTATTGGGGAAGATGCTTTTGCAGTTCCCCAATATCTCATCCTCAATATGTGATTTTGGCCCATATTACAAATTCTGGACCATGTTGGAGCAAATTGACCCATAGATATTTTTCACGTCAAAATAAGTTGTTGATGTCTTGTTTGTCGCATACTTAAGACCAAAGATCGAAAATGCAATAACAGTTTGTTCAACAATAAGAAAATGAAATTAAACATACTCACATAAGGATACATCATAAACAAGATATAAAGAGAGATGGCATGACATTGTTTCCAAGCGCAAAATCACCAATGGGTGTGTTTGCGCCAAAAGAACATAGGATTGGAGGATTGGGGGAGGTTGCAAGTGCCCCTTTATTTGAGGGGAGATGGGTGTTTTTTTTGGTGGCCACCAAAAATTGGGGGAGGTATTGGGGCACTGTTGGAGCATGAAAATTGATCTATCTCCTCCAATAATTCTGTTTTATGGGGATGAGGGGTTGTATTGGGGATTTGTTGGAGATGCTCTAATTAGGCTCTCAACTGCAAGAATATCGTACCACACTGTTTATCAGAGCTAAAACTCTCTGTCTTCCCTCCCCCTCTCACAGGCCAAGTAGGAGTAGGAGAAGCTAAATTTTTTTTGGCTCCAGCAGCTCCATTTGTATCAGTGAGGGAGGAGAAGAGGAGAGAAGAAAACAGATCCTAGCAACAGTACCTACACAGTGCTTATGTTAGAGGATCTGGAGCACCCAGAATTCCTACCAAAGACACCCTAACTAACGCTATATTCTTGAGATATAAACGTTACAAGCCATGTTCTTTGATCATGTGAATTACACCTATCATAGTACGCGGGTATTTATTTATTCTACGTGTCTGAAGCATGCAAATGAGTATTTCTCTTACACCATGTAGATATTCAGGTCTCGACATTGGAATTGGGACTGAGTTTTTCCAATTCCATTGTTTGGATGTCTTTGGCATTGAAAGATGGAACTGAAGCCTATTTCCATGGTATTCGGCTACAACTAAATCTGCCCACCTTCAATACCGAGCTCCACCCCTCCATATTGGAGAGAATCGTGAGAACAGACCCTTCTCTTCCTCCCCGCGACGGCGACCACCCCTACTCTTCTTCCCCACAGCCGGTGGCAAGGTCCCCTTCTCTTCCTCCCTGCGGCTGGCGGTGAGCACCCATCTCTTCTCCCCCGTGGCCGGCGGCGAGCACCCCAGCCCTTCTCTTCCTCCTCGCCTTTGCCTCCGCGCCTGAGGCCGGGGCCGCATCCGCCACCACCTCCGCGCCCGAGCTCATCGCAGCAGAGGCCGCGGCCGCCTTCGCCTCCCATCCGAGCCCAAGCCAGTCACAGGCGGGTCCGGGGCCGCTTCCACCACCACCTCCACGCCCGAGATCGTCGCAGCAGAGGGCGCAGCCGCGACCGCCTTCACCTCTCTGTCAGAGACCGAATCAGTCATAGCCAGGGCCTGTCGCCAGCTCCGCGTCCGAGCACGCCGTGACCGCCTTCGCCTCTCCGTCCGAGTCCGAGCCAGTCGGAGTCGGGGCCGGGACTGGGGCCGCTTTCGCCACCACCTCCGCGCCTGACGCCATCACAGCAGAGGTGGCAGCCGCGACCGCCTTCGCCTCTCCGTTCGACCGAGTCAGTCGCAACCAGGGCTGGTCCCCAGCTCTGTGTCCGAGCACGCCACAACCGCCTGTGCGCTCAGGTCAATCGTGAGTGGGATGGGGGAAGAAGACGAGTGAATTCCAGATGTGCACATCCAAACATGAATTGGTGTTTTACATGTCACTCGATTCTAGATTGTGAATTCTTGTACATCCAAACAATAGATTTGGTATTTAGTCCATTTCCAATGTTGGTCTGATTTGGTATTGATACTCAATACAATTCCAATGCCTCAATATCTACATCCAAACAATCCCTTAGGGGTGATTGGTTGCTTTGGTGATGGAGAGCCAGGATGGAGAGCGGGTCCAGGATGGTGAGATGCATGCTCAAACCGTGCACCCAGTTGTGTTTGATTGTCTTTATTGTTGGTCCAGTACGAGATGAGATCTTGTTTGGTTGCATGCATGGATGAGAGTTTTGAGTGTATGACACATGAGCCTCTGTACCATGGGCACATCGCGCCATCCTGCATCGCGAGGAAAGTGGGAATCGAGAAGATGGAGCTATGCGGGTGTTGACGGTCGATAACTACTAAAATAAACCAACAACTAAACATGGAAATGGACATAAATCAACACCAAACATAGGAATAGGGTTTACACAGATAGAATCCTATGAATTTTGGTGAATCTGTGTTTCGCAGGGGGTTATCAGGCAAAGAGCAAGGATGGACCCACATGTTGGGTTAAAATTCATAATTTTCTGCGACACCAACTTAAGAAGACTCTAGAAGACACGAGAAGGCGACCCATGAAAGGAGGGCCCCACCTGCCATAGAGGGCGGGCGGCCGCCCTGGGCCCAGGTTGGCTGACATGGCCTGGGCCCGCTTGTCAGCCGCCTTCGCACGATGATCTCCACCGCTCATTTAAGTCAGTTTGATCCAATGGTGACGAATAAATTTGACGCGGATCGATGACGTGACAATTGCTTGCTCTCTACTCCAGCCAAAGCTATATAAGGAGACCCCCCTCAGCCCTAGGGGTCATATCTCTACATGTGCTACAATTCTAGGGTTTCAAATTCTCCTCCACATTGTAGTAGTATCCCTCTAGATGAATATCATCTAGTTGCAATCTACAAAATAGGGAGAGAGAGAGAGAGGAGAGAGCTTCGGAGGAGCCAGATCTGTCAGATCTTCTTCGACTTCGTACAACTACGGATTCGTCTCATCTTTAAGTAATCTCTAGGTTCTTCATTTATTATTTCTAAGTTCTTTATTTGATTAAGTTTAGTTCTTACTTTATTTTGCTTACGGGATCTCCGCTCGTATTGAGTGCTCTAGTCTTCAGATATGGATTAGAGTAGTATTAGTGTAGACGCGGTGTCTAGGCTAGTGTTTACCTGAGTTTGCGCCCAATCCTCCGGTTAGTTGTGTAGCTACAGAGGTGATAGCTCTATAGATTATTATAATCCACCATGTTAGGATTGGTGTTTCGTAGAGTTTTTTTGGCAGCCTTCCCCCGATCACCCTTTTCTTAGTCTTTTTCTAGGATCGGAAAGCTATTGCTGCTCCAAAGTAAGTGAAGTATAGTGAGCCTGATCTTAGTTAGATAGAATCAACTTAGAAAACTTTAGATAGTTCCTCTCTACCCACAAAAACATATTTACCTTTTCTTTTCTTAGACATTCTTGATTCTCTCTGGTGCACGCCACGTTCCTCATGAAAATCGATACTCTGGAATACTTCTGGGTGAAAACTACATCGATATCCATGCGCTTGCGGATTTTTCTGTGTGCGTTAACAAATACCAAAAGTGGGATGGTGTAAGGTCCAAATAGGCTAGAGGGGGGGGGTGAATAGCCTAATTAAAACTTCTACAAGAATTACTTAACCATAAGTTAGTACAAAAGGTGGTGGAGCAAAATGCACTAGCTCTAACTAATTAAGCAAGCCACCTACACAAGTCTAGTACAAGGCTATCCACTAAACACAACAACAACAACAAGCTAGATACAAGATGTAATACGAGAGAAGAGCTTCGAGTGATTATACCGCCGTATGGAGATGAGAAGTACCAATAAATCAATCACACAAGAGAAATCCTCGGGAAGAGAATGACACCAGAATTTATCCCGAGGTTCACTTGCTTCCCGGCAAGCTACTCCCCGTTGTGGCGATACACCCACTTGTCGGTTCGCGAGCTAATCGACTATCAAGAGTCGAGCCCTCGGCGGGCACCGCACAACCGCACACAAGATGGGGATCCTCCAAGCCACGAGCTCCACTAGAGTATCCAATTCGCGAACTCCCGCGGGGAAGGATCAAGAACCCCTTACAACACTTGGTGAGGGCTCCAACAATCTCCAATTGCGAGCTCAATCACCTCCGCTGCTCCAAGCCGTCTACCGTGTCGGGAAACACGGAAGAGTAACAAGAAATCCGCAGCAACTCGAAGATCAAGTGCCTCTAGAATGCAACTCTCAAGCAATGCACTTGAATCTCACTCAATCTCACTCAAGATGTGCAACTATGCAAAGAGATGAGTGGAGGGGTTGTTCTCTAGCTCAAAGAATGTTTCTAGGTCTCAAAATGTGCAAGAGTTACCCTCAAACCCCGGACATCCTCTATTTATAACGAAGGGGTACGCAGCTAGCCGTTACCGACGACGCAGCGAAAATCGCGCTGACCGGACGCTCCGGTCAGGGTGACCGGACGCGTCCGGTCACTACGCGACAAACGGAAACAGTGCGCGTCAGAACTAGCCGTTGCCCTAACCGGACGCGCTCAACTGAGTGACCGGACGCGACAGTGCCAGCGTCCGGTCGCGTTCCAGTAAGCTCCAGCTACGACCGGACGCGTCCGATCGCACGTGACCGGACGCGCCCCGCGTCCGATAGGCACTACGCTGCGCTCGGCCTCTCTGGACACTTGACCGGACGCTCCGGTGCCGTGAGGGACCGGACGCGCCGGTCGCGCGCTTTTCTTTTACGCCCAGTTGAACTGACCGGACGCGCCGGTCAGGCCAGACCAGCGTCCGGTCACAAACTCTAGCGCTCGCGTCGCGTTGAACTGACCAGACGCGTCCGGTCACACCGTGACCGCGTCCGGTGCAGCGTCCGGTCAACGCAGTGACCGCCGTTCGCCTCCGTTACTTTTCCGACTTCCGGCGCAGTGGAAAATAGGCATTTCATTTCCTCAAAAACGCCTGAATCCCGCGCTCGCACGCTCGGCGGGAGGGAGAGCGAACCCCAAACCCCATACTACAGTTCAAACACCACCGCCTTCGTAAATGTGCTAACACCACCAAGTGTACACCAGCAATGTGCATGTGTGTTAGCATTTCACAAACATTTTTCAAGGCGTTATGTTAGCTCTCAACTAGACCCTAATGCATATGCTCAAGACATTGATCTAGAGGCACTTGATTCCTGAGCTAACCGTGATTGCCCCTCTTGATAGTCGGCTATGTATCCTAAACCCGGTCAATCACTTCTCTACTCATCTTAGACCGGCAAAAGGAAAACCCTATGGTTATACCTTTGCCTTGCGCTCTTAGATCCTTCTCTATTTGATCATCATGTCCATCATATTATGTGCGTCTCCACCATGATCTTGCTCATCATTTCATGCACCAAATCATGTGGTCTTGTGGCCATCTCTTCATGCCATTTCCACCTCCATCACATGTTACTTATGCCTAGCTTAATCACACTTGACACAATAGCATTAGCAACTTGGTGTCATTAATTACCAAAACCAAACTTGGGCTTTCAGATGGAGGAGTGGAGATGAATGAGACGGAGCAGGGAAAGGATACAAGGCAGGCACCCAAACATGGCCAAGTGCACCGAGAGTGGTAGGATGGGGCTCAGGATGCCCTCTTGCGTGCAACTAATCACTCCCTTAATTTTCTTAAGCGTCACCAAAGGGTATATATGTAATTAGACACGTGAGTATTTTATTAATCTTCTTATAGTGGCAATGGACAATGGTGGGCAATTCTATAATTGGTATATCGTGTTTTGTGCTAAGTTTTTTTTATAGTGACAAATTTTGTTTTTCTCTCTCTGATTTAACGTGATGGTTTCCAGGTATCGAAAGCAAATCTGTGGAAGTTTCTCTTATTAGCCAAATACTACTTGAGAAAAGATGTTTAATTTCTCTCTTTTTTAGCGAGTATAGAAAACGGAAAGGGTGTCTCGGTTATGTATAGATCTGCACATGTTCTCGGTTCAAGGTTCAAGCTGAATAGCTTGGACCAGTGGACGTTTCAGATGATCTGAATGGAGCAGAGGTGAGGGCGTTCCGCTCTCTGCTCCACTTGTACGCAAGTGGAGTATGCATGATGGTCCGAAGACTTTTTCCTTGAAGGTATACAAAGTGAATAGCCCGCGCGTTGCTGCGAGAATTTTAGATAATTTAAAAAGAAATTAGATTATTTATATTTATAGTTATATGAATGAAACTATCTTAAATTAATTTTGGTGAATAGTTTGATACATCAATGTGGACAGCTAAATGCATGTTAGTGGATAAAGAGATAACTAACATAATTATATGTGCTAGTTAGCTATAATTGCAAGTTCTAGTGGATTGTTGATGTGAATAGCTTGCATGTTGAGAGAAATCTCTAGTGGGGTTTAGCTTTATAATTACAAGTTCTAGTGGATTGTTGATGTGGATAACTTGTATATTGAGAGAAATTTCTAGTGGGGTTCTTTATAATAGTATAGGATAAGGTACTTCATCCATTTCAAATTATAAGTCGTTTTGATTTTTTTAGTTTTTTTTTATTTTGCTATGTATCTAGACATATTATTTATCTAGAAGCATAGCAAAATAAATGTAATAAAAAAATCAAAACGACTTATAATTTCGAACGGAGGGAGTATTCACCAAGATCGTGCTGTAGCTGTATTACACATGTCGTGGGCTTTGATCCAATCTGTCCTTGAACTAAAAGTGTTGTTAGTGACGTCAGTCCCTCGTAGCAGCTGTCGCAATCTGCTACGACCATCTTTTACTGACGAGGTGAAGGCGTAAAGCGTCCCAGAGACTAGAACAAGAGTGAAGGTCTTTTATTTTGAAACTCGGAGTGAAGGTCTTTTGGTTCGTTGGTCGTACGGTAATGCTCCCTCCCTTTGTTCAAACAGGACGGACTCGTCTTCCGCCGCGCTTCCCTGCGCCTCTTGCTTCACGCCGTGTGCCCCTGCACCTCGGGCCTTGCACGGTCGCATTGGACCCACCTCACGCCGTGCGCCCCTGCACCTCCCTCCTCGCACCGTGCGTCCCTACACCTCGCGCCTCACATGGTCGCAACGGACCTATCTCGCACCGTGTGCGCCCCACGCCTCGCGCCTCGTGCAGCGCACACCCGCCCATGCCTTGATCACGCCGTCCGCGTCTCGTGCTGCCTCCCCCCTCGCACCCGCGTCAACCTTCATTGTATGGCAGCAAGTCGATGAACACATGTTGCAATCGTATGTTTCACGCGTTTCAAATGTATGTTGCATATATTTCATCTAGATATTGCAAAAGTATATTTGGTGTTGTATATGTTGCAGTGGCTATACACGTGTAATTACAAGTGTATGTTTCAGCTGTTTCAAACGTATGTTGCAAGTGTTTCATCTAGATGTTGTATATGTTGTAGTGGCTATACACGTATGTTGTAAGTGTGTTTTCCAAATGTTTCACCTGTTTCATCTAGCTGTTGCATGTTTTCACCTGGATGTTGCATATGTTGCAGTGACTATACACGTATGTTGCAAGTGTATGTTTCAAATGTTCCACCTATTTTCAGACGTATGTTGCAAGTGTTTTATCTAGATGTTGTTATATGTTGTAGTATTTATACACATATGTTGCAAACGTATGTTTTAATTGTTTCACATGGTTTCAGTATGTTGCAGCAGGTGCTGCTCCCCACGCGCTCTGACTTGCGAGCACGCACGCGCTACACACACCCATCCAGCGCTACCTATCTCTATCATGCAGGCTAGCTCCAGTAGTCAGATGTGCACGCAACGGACGATCAGTGCCCAAATGGTCGAGCACTTCCTGGTCAAAGTGCATGCGTGTATGCAGAGCGTCCTAACGGGTCAGCACCCAACAGACGCAGAACCAAGCACTTCCTGGTCAAAGTGCATGCGTGCATGCAGAGCGTCCTAACGGGTCAGCACCCAACAGACGCAGAACCAGACGCCCTGCACCACCAGGGTTGGTCCCATGGTGGAGCATACAGCCGAGGTAATCACGAATTTACGCGCGTTGTGCTCCCACCCTCTCTCTCACATGCAGTTGGTGGGCCTCACACATATGCTTTGCTGTGTGGGCGTAGCAGCAGCACGCCCCGACTTAGCAGCAATAGGTGCGGGGCGCGAAGCATGGTGGGCAGGCGCAGCAGCACGCCTGCACGCGCGCAAGCATCAGATGTCCGAGCGCTAGCGTGGTCCAAGGTTGTATAACCGGGGTGTCAGGAATCAGGATGGATGATAAAGTAGCATTCTGTGTCATTTTTTTGACATTCGGTCGGACCATCTCCACACGCGTGGCCGCGCACCCTGCCGAACCGCCACTAGTCCTGTACTCCACGACCACCACCAACGGCCGTCCTGAGACGTGTCGATCGCCGAAGGGTCCGACGACTCATCACTCACGGAGGCACCATCGTGTTCGTGTCATCCAGAGGCAGCTGGCAGCTGACGGACGCGAGCGCGAGGGAGGTCGGTCGGCGGAACGTGTTCCGATCCTTGGCCACTTTGATTTCCCTCTGTGGCCGTCTGCGCCCAGCGTGATCCATCCTGCCCTGCACTTTTTGCTCTCCCCAGTCGCCACACACAGCTGAAACCCACACATTGTACATGTGCTCAGTTTCTGCAGCCAATGGCCATGCCGGCTGGCCGTGCCGAACCACTGCCAATTTCGGCAGCGGCCACAACTGTGTGCCAGAGCCAGTGCCACACAACAACGTGGCCGACCCACGGCACGGCACGACACGACGCAGGGCCGCCGAGCCCTGTTGTTCGTCTGTGTCTGTCGCCTTCCCAGTTTCCCCTTGACACGCGAGGCGAGATCATGCACGGGCTAAAAATAAAAAAGGCACCTGAAATCGGCATTTGCCAGGAGCATTCCCAGGATCTCGCCTCCCAGTGGATGCCGTCGTCACCCACGTCGTGACCGTGGCCCGTGGGTGACCGTTGGTAGCAGGAACGACGCTAGTGCTGGCAGGCCCGGCCGGCCGGCGAGTAGTGTGTCTACAAGCAGTGTGCCCAGCCGACCTGAGCCTATAAAACCTGCAGCTGGGGGCAGGGTCTTCACACTTCATCCTTCAGAAGACAAAGCAAGAACATCTGCATTGTAGAGCTACAGCGTGAAATAGAGAAAGAGAGAGGATGGCGTCTCTGCTCAGCCTGAACGGCAACGGCGGTCGGCGGAGGCAGTCGGCGGCGCCGGTGAGGCGGCTGTTGAGGAGGCTGAGGTCCAGCTTCAGACGGAGCACGGCGCGGCCGAGGCGGGCGGCTGTGAGGTTCGGGTACGACCTGCACAGCTACTCCCAGAACTTCGACGACGGCGTTGCCTCCTCAGCTCCGGCGGCCACGGCCTGTGCGTAGCTGCTAGTACTCTCTAGGAGTCTAGGACCAGGACTCTCTGCTTCTTCTGTGTGATAACTAACTGTAGCCAAGATATTAGTGTGGCTTAGTGCTTCCTCACTCAGAGATTGAGTCCAGTGTTAACTTCCGGTGATTAGCTATCGAGCTGAGTCACCTGGTTATTGTATATACAAGTTACTTCGTCTGTGTAATTAGCTATGGACAAGAAAGTAATTCTATGACTGCCACTGCCATAGATCAACAATCACCAGATTGCTTTGATCAGCTGTTGGAATGGATGTTGATTTCAGCTGCTCTGTATGCTGACTTATAGATCGATCGAGATCGAGATGGCCGGCACACCTGTTGTGAACTTGTGGAGGGTATGTTTGGTTGTTAATCATTGTTCCGAAGTGAATCGGCAACCCAAAAATGATCCTTTTTTTTCATTTTAAGTTTGAGGTAGAGAGGGCCACTCGAACAGCGATCTTGCGCGGTTTAATAATTGGGAACCAAAAGTGAAGGAGTGCTATTGATTGTTGACGAGAACTATATATAGCTGCAATGAGAATTGAGATGAGTGCCTTGAGAGGAGGTTATTAGAGTAACTAACCACCTCCTGTCCTAAAAAATAGCAATACAGGACATAGAGCTGCTCCATCAGTTCTCCTGTTCCTATATATTTTTTAAGTGATCTCCTAAGAACATCAACTTCTCTCCTAAGATCACCCTCTCCCTGATCGGTCGTACCGTACGCTGTCCTCCCCACCAGCTCCGATCTAATCCTTTGAGCAAGTTGATGAACAATGCAAACTTGATATTATTACTATGGTGTTAAAGTGGATTTTAGAATGGATGTGTATGCAAAAGGGAATGTAAATGGAAGGAAATGAAATACAGTAGAAGTTTTAGTTAATCGGCTGCAATATATATCTGAAATGGTTTCATCCTCAAAACAAGCATGAGACACAGTGTAGAAGACCTGCTCAGCAAAAATGTGAATTTTTGAGAAAGTAATCCCCTATGTTCCAAATCACTTCTTGTATTGCTTGGAAAAATAGTTCTTTATTGTAGTGTAATCCTATACGATTAATTCCATAAAAGACATCCGTGTAATTAGCACGGACTATTTGATCGACGACCGCTTTAGCAGGCAGCAGCACCATCAAAATCGCAGTAAGCTACTGATCTTCCCAGCCAAATAAAGCTACTGATCTCATCAAGGCGACGGAAAGGAAAACTAGCATCCGGTTTCGGTCAGGGCAAAACCTCAAAGGCAAGCTTGGACCATGATGATTCGGATGATTTGTACTACCACATTCCCTGCATATATAGTGCCACTCCACTTCCACCAACCCATCTCTCTTACACCCCCCCCCCCAAAAAAAAAAAAAAACAACAACGACGATGACGACCGCCGGCCCTTTGTAGTTGTCATCTGCCGATCATCCGATCGGGCTGAAGACTCCCTACCATGCAAGTGGCAGCTTCCTGTCATCTAGAGATTTTTGCTTTTCACACTAGTGCTTTCCCTTTTGCTCTTTCTTTAGGATGTAGAAATATCTATGCAGTCAGAACATGACATTTTGTAGTCCGCTCCTATCTTGATCCTGCGCATGTATGACTCAGCTGTAAAAAAGAACGGACCATGTTCAAAGCTTTAGCTCGTGTTGTGGAGGTATATACCTTTTTGGATTTATAATTAACTTGTCATCTTCATACAAGGATAAGATCATCCAAAATTAAAGAATTAATAACCGGTTATCCATGGCGAGTGGCTTGGAGTGCTCTCGTCCTCTAGCGTACGTGTGTCCAACTGTCCATATTCCATCGTCGTCGTCACTGCAACCACAATCGATCTTCCAATTAATGGCATCATCACAACCTGGTGTGCGATGACATGCCAAGTTCCGCACCACTCACATCTTGCCAACAAACCCGCATGTCGATGATTCGGCCCTCGGCCACCACGCCGGCCGTGCAGGCAGCGGAGATGCGTTGTGCACGTGACATCTGCAGCTAGCTCCCTCTCTCTCTCCGCACATATGTATGCGTGCATGGAACAGGACACCGTGCTTAACTGCCGAACCATCGCCATCACAGCTGAAACAGTAAACAATGGAGCCAACATGTATTCTGTATTGATCTTCGGTACATATACATGTTACATGCAGTGAAAACTGCAGACGCGTGGCGCGCCGAGCGTGCGGCGGTTCAGCGGGACGTGGGCGACGTCGTGGCTGACCAGCGCGTGGACGCGGACTAGAGCAGCTCAGGGAAAACCTCAGCTACCCTATTCAAAGGAAGTAAAATACACCAGCAAATACACTTTATCAACCCCTGCAGTCTTAGGGGTCATCGCATTAACGCAAAGACTGTCCCGAAATGTCTCGAATGTCTTCGTCGTGAGCCCTTTTGTCATGATGTCCGCGTATTGCTCACCAGTCGGCACACATGGAGAACGCGCAGCTCGCCGACTTGCACCTGTTCCCGCACGAAATGGATGTCAAGTACGATATGCTTCGTTCTCTTGTGATGTACGGGGTCGCCGACGGCGATGCTGCAGTAGCTCTTGGCATCTAGCACGGGTGGATCATCCGCTGAGAGTTTGCCCTTGGTGTCAATGGGCGTCGAGGCATGCTTGCAGTTAGCCATACCGGCTCGCTGAAGAATGTCCTCGGCATACCGGCTTTGGGAGAGATTGAAGCCCGCCGCCGTGCGCTGGACGTCGATGCCGAGGAAGAAGCGGAGATCGCCCATGTCTTTGACAGAGAATTCGGAGCGGAGGTCGGTGACGATTTGTTGTAGCAGCGAAGAGCTCGACGCAGTGATGACCATGTCGTCGATGTAGAGGAGTAGGTACGCGACGTCGGCACCGCGGCGAAGAACGAACAACGAAGAGTCGGACCGAGTCGCCTTGAACCCGAGACGAATGACGTACGTCGCAAATTTGGTGAACCAAGCCCTGGGCACCTGACGAAGACCGTAAAGAGATTTGTTGAGGCGGCAGACGGCCTGAGGGCGTTCTGGGTCCGCGAAGCCCATGGGCTGTTGACACAACACATATTCGTCGAGATGCCTGTGGAGAAAGGCATTGGAGACATATAGTTGGCGAGTTGGCCACTGTTTCGACACGACAATGGTGAGCACGGTGCGCACGGTGGCCGGTTTAACAACCGGTGTGAAGGTTTCTTGAAAGTCAACCCCGGCACGTTGAGTGAAACCGCACACAACCCACCTTGCCTTGTATGGATCTAGGGAACCATCATGATGTAATTTATGCTTGAAGACCCATTTGCCCGATATAATGTGAGCACCGGGCGGCTTGTCGACAAGGTGCCAAGTCCGATTCGCTTGCAATGCGGAGAACTCAGCCTCCATGGCAGCCTTCCAGTTCGGATCGCGTAGGGCCGCGCGAGCAGATGATGGGATGGGCGAGATGGCTAGAGCTTCCACAGCCATGGCATAGCGCGGATTTGGCTTGAACAACCCGGCACGAGCTCGGGTGACCATGGGGTGAGCTGGAGGTTGGGGTTGCGCAGGCGATGGCGTGGGTGCAGTAGACTCATGTGTAGGCGATGGCAGATGCACGATGGACTCTGCAGGCATGCTGGGGCTGTCCGCGGGCATGGTGGACTCGGACGTGGGCGATGCAGGCTACGTGGCCAGGAGCTCGGAAGGAGGTGCTGACAGCTCGGGCGAGGGAGCCGGCACAACGCGGGGTGGCTGAGCGCGAAGTCACGTGGTGGCGTGCTCTGGGATGTGCAGCAGGTCGTCATCCGCGGCAGACGATGATTGGAGCAGGAGTAGCGTCGCAGTCGGTGAAGGAGCGTGGAACGGGAAGATGGATTTGTCGAACACCACATGGCATGACGTGATGACACGACGACTATCAAGATCGAAGCATCGGTAGCCGCGATGATTAGGGGGATACCCTAGAAAGATGCACGCGCTGGAGCGCGCACTGAGCTTATGTGGCGTGGTGGTTGTCTGGTTGGGGTAGCACAGACAACCGAACACCCGCAGATGGCTGTAGGACGGCGGGGCACCCAGAAGACGCTCGAACGGCGTGATTGGAGCCGTGGCATGGCACGGACGCTAATTGAGGAGGTGAGTCACGGCGGGGAGCACCCGGCCTAGAAGGGGAAGGGCATGCCGACGTGGATGAGGAGACTGCGCACACCGTTCAATGTGCGTATGATCCGCTCCGCTTTCCCGTTTTGAGCGGAGCTATAGGGGCAAGAAAGGCGGAAGCAAATCCCATGGGCGGCAAAGTGCTGACGGACAACAGTATTATCAAACTCCTTGTCGTTGTCGGTTTGGAAAGAAATCAGCGGCAACTGAAACTGCGTCAGAACGTAAGCATGGAAGGAGATCAAGCATTGAACAACTTCATACTTTGCACGGAAGGGAAAAGTCCAAACAAAGTGGGTACGAGCATCAATCAGAACTAAGTAATACTTGAAGCCGGAGTTACTGGGAACCGGTGAGGTCCAAACATCCCCATGTACAAGCTGGAATGGAACATAACAAACTGAGTTCGAAGATGAAAAAGGTAAACGGACATGCTTGCCGAGCTGACAGGATTGGCAAGTATGTGCTATAGACTTTGTACAGGTGAACTCGAACTGACGAAAGGTGCGCTAGAAGGAGTCACGGCCGGGATGCCTGAGACGCTGATGCCACAAATCAGTGGAGGTAGAGCTGGACAGCAACGCCTGCGGGGACGGGGGCAGGAGGGGATACAGCGCGCCGTCACTGTTACATCGGAGCATCTCCCTCCGAGTAGGTAGATCCTTGATAGAAATACCGAGAGGATCAAATTTGACTGACACGTTGTTATCACGGGTGAAAGATCGAACTGAAATCAAATTCTTAACCAAATCGGGGGAGATGAGAACATTGTGGAGACGAAAGGAGGTGCCAGGAATAGAGGAGTGAGCAGCATGGGTGACGGGCATGGATGCGCCGTTACCGACTGTGATGGGAGCAGAATGGGGAAGGGGGCGAGCAGATGGAAAATTACCGGAGCCTGACGCCATGTGAGAGGTAGCGCCCGTGTCCAGGAACCACTCGGACGCCTGAGGCCCGTTGGCCGGCACACTGGTGGTGGCCAGCGCGGCGAGGAGAGCTTGCTGGTTTCCAGACATCAGAGGAAGAAGAGGCCGGAGCAGGTATCGGGGCCGACAGATGATGATGGGTCGGTCCGGCGATGTATGCTTGCTGGGGAGGAGCGCCAGGACGTGGGCCGAGGACGCCTGCACCAGAAACGCAGAATGGCATGGGCCAGGCTTGCACCATGCCGGTCCAGGGATTGAAGCCTGGAGTCCACGACGACGAAGGTGAGCGCTGACCGGCGAAACCGCCCTGGGTGGCGTGGCCGCCGCCACTAGGACCGGCAGAGGAGTTGTTGCCGCGGCCGCGATGCTTCTTGTTGCCGCGGTTGTTGGAGCGTGCGTTGGTGCCCATGGTCAGTTGGCTAGACCGAGGAGCGCCAATGGCGCAGGAACCGCTCACCAGGGTAGGAGGACGGGAACCACCAGTAGCGAGGAGGGCATGTTGGGTGGCGGATTTGGCGTGCTCGGTATCGTACTGCTCCTCTAGCAGCAGATAGGAACACGCGGACAGGAAGGTGTGGGGAGGGTTCTTGGCGGTGATCACGGGCACGGTGTGGCGGTACTTGGGGGAGAGGCCGCGGAGCATGTTCAGCACCTGCGACGTCTCGCGCACCGGTTGCCCGATGTCGCGTAGAGCGTCGGCGAGGCGCTTGAGTCGACCGGTGTACGCCGTCATATCCATGTCTCCCTGGACCAAGCTACGGAACTTGGCCTCGAGGTAGACGGTTCGATGAAGCTCGTTGTCGTGGAACTGGTCGTGGATCACATGCCAGATGGTGTACGGTGTCGCCTTGGGAACGCGCACGATCGCGCTGACATCCTTGGACACGGTGTTGTAAAGCCAGCTCAAGATGCACTGGTCGACCATGACCCAGTCCGGATCGCGGCGGTTGGCGGCAGTGGGTGAAGAGGTGAGATGAGAACTGAGGCCGAACTTGCCAGCGAAGGCATCAAAGAAGCATCTCCACTCACTGTAGTTCAACTCGGTGAGATCGAGCTCAACGGGAACATGGTTTTCGATGTTGACTGTTTGGAGCATGGTGGAGGAAGGCGGCTAGATGAAGGTCTCGGTGAAAAAAACTCGGTTGACAGAAGAGTTGGAGGAGGAATCGCCATCAGATAGATCGGCGTTGAACAGGGGTTAACATCCATGGCGTCACGTGGGGAAGCAGCGGAAGACAAGGACACAACTGCGTCGAGCGCGGCGGCTGTGGCGGCGGGGAGGGCGGCACAGGGGAAAAGAACTAGGCGACTGATACCATGAAACAGTAAACAATGGAGCCAACACGTATTCTGTATTGATCTCTGGTACATATACATGTTACATGCAGTGAAAACCGCAGAAGCGAGGCGCGTGGCTGCGCCGAGCGCACAGCGGTTCAGCGGGACGTGGGCGACGTCGTGGCTGACCAGCGCGTGGACGCGGACTAGAGCAGCGCGGGAAAAACCTCATCTATCCTATTCAAAGGAAGTAAAATACACCAGCAAATACACTTTATCAACAGCAGCAACTAACGCATGACCACTCGGACGGTCTCGGACCTGCGCGATCCGGCGGCACTGCGGCAGGATGGATAGGCGAGGCCGCCGACCTATCGGCTATCGCGCACCATCGCTTTACCAGCCTAAGCAGCTCAGGCGAGCTAGGCGCTGTACGTGTCGAGAATTGCCATGGCCAGCACCTAGAAGCTACAAGTCACTAAAGCAAGCCAACCACTACGGCACGACGCAAAGGGTGCACGAGGCCGCCGAACCCTGCAATTCGTCTATCGTCTTGCCAGTTTCCCTTGACAGGCGAGTCGAGAGATCATGCGCGGGAATGCGTCGCCAAATCGCCACTGCCACTTCACTTCTCATATGAATCAATGCAACCAGCTTCGGCTATGTGCTGATGAAAAAGCATCGAGCGGTTGGTGATAGTTACCTCTTTTTGGGCGCAGGATGACGACGCAGGAAAAGGCACCAGAAATCGGCATTTGCCCAGAGCTTTCCCACGATCGCCTCCTAGTGGATGCCATCGTCACCCACGTGGCCACGTCGTGACCGTGGCCCGTGGCCGTTGGTAGGAGGAACGACGCTAGTGCTGGCTGGCCCGACCAGCCGGCGAGAGTGTCTCCAAGGCCGATTTAGCCTATAAAACCTGCAGCTGGGTCTTCACACTTTCAGCCTTCATCAGAAGACAAAGCACATTTGACACTATAATGGTATTGTTCCGCATTGTTTATCACTGTCCACTAGTACCTTTGATGAGTATCCAAGTCATTTTGCTTGATCACTAACATGTCCTACAAATCCTATAGCGTGTCTTGCTTTTTTTTGGGAGGGGGGGGGGGACCGATGGATTAGGTATTAGTTGATGCATGTTAGCACCTGACAATTTAAGAACCTGTGGAGTTTTTACAAAGATAATTATAGCTCAAAATGACATGAGATGAATTCTTCTAGCTTCACCAGTTTATGCTCTACCTATTAACAGTATCTTTTTTTTTACTAATGTGGACTGATGCCGTTTTTGGATTTGAAGACTTGATATGTTGTAGAATTGTGTGTGGTATAGAATCATAAAAGTTTGAATTACTATTGAAAATGAAGTGGAATTTAGAATGGATGTGTATGCAAAAGGGAATGGAAAATGAATAAATACAGGGGAAGTTTTAGGTAGTCGGCTGCAATAGTTCTCTCTATATGCCAAAACGGTTTAATTAGGAATCTTCAAAACCAGTGAGCCTAAAGAGTACGCAACTGCAAATCATTTGTAACAATGCTATGCATGTAGATAGATGTCCCAGTAGGACGGCAATCCTGTCTGTAATTGGTGACCAGTTCACCAACATTGCAGCGAGCTGCTGCTAATAAAGTTTGCCCTTGATCAAAAAATAAAAATAAATGTGAACTTTTTATCTCTCTCCCTCGTCCCTTCCTCATCCTCTTGTTCTCTGTGAGCCAAACCTCCACAGCAAGAGAGTGTGGGCGTCGTGGGCAGCCGGCATGAGTGGGCGCGGCGGCGTGGCCGAGGGCTGCGTTGCGGGCACGAGCGAGCGCGGCCGAGCTAGCAAGGGCAAGCGACGGCGGCCGGCGCGGGCGAGCGCTGCGGCGCGGGACGTGAGCGAGCACGGCCCGCAAGTGAGGGCAGTGGCGCGCGCGAGCAGGCCAGGTCGGGCGAGCCCGGTGCGGCGGCTCCGGCGAGTCCCTGCGGCAGCACGGGCCAACGCGGCGGGGCATGCGAGTGAGGCAACTCCGGTGAGTTCCGCGGTGGCACCGACGGACAGTGCGGCGGCACGCGCGAGCGAGGCGGCTCCGACGAGTTCCAGCGGCGGCGCGCGCGGGCGCTTGCCAGCGCGGCAGCTCCGGCGAGCTCCCATGGTGGTGCGTGCAAGCGCGGCTAGTGCGGACCATGGCCAGCGTGGGTCTCACCTGTAGAAATCGGTGGTTTCTTCCCAACGCCAATACGATGGTTTCTTTGCGTCTCTGGTCGAGCGTAGACACCGTTTCTCTCCTGACAAACTGTTTCTTCTTTTTTTTCCTCCTCTTTTCTCATTAATTAAGCTGCCACGTCAGTATTTTGCCTAAGTGACATCTCATTTAGTAGAGACAAAAATCACCAATAATGTCCCATTGGGACTGCCCTAACGAGGCCAAGGTTTAAAGCGTCGCGGAGTGATTAGTGAACGTCATTAAGTTGTAACCGGGCTGGAACGAATCATCGTTAAAGTAGCGTTGCCATCAAAGGCCAGGGTGATGAGCTCGCCACCCTTGTTGGGTTGGCCGGTCCTTTTCGGACACGAATAACATACAAGAATTACTCGATCGGATCATCATCTCCGCACGCGCGGCTACGCACCCTTGCCGAACCGCCACTAGTCCAGTCCATGTATTCCACGACCACCAACGGCCGTCCTGAGACGTGTCGATCGCCGATGGGCCCGATGACTCACGGAGGCACCATCGTCTTCGTGTCATCCAGAGGCAGCTGGCAACCGGCGGACGTGACGCGAGCGGCGAGCGTGCGGAGGTCGGTCGGCGGAACGTTCAGAATTCCGATTCTTCCACCGTGCTTTTCTTCTGCGGCCGTCTGCGCGCGCCCAACGTGATCGACAATAATTAGCTATGCACAAGACAGTAATTCTATGCCCGCCATAGATCAACAATCAGCAGATTGCTTTGATCAGCCCTGCTCTGTATACTGACTTATAGATCGACCGAACGAGATGGCCGGCGCACCTGTTGTGAACTTGTGGATGGGTATGTTATGTTCAAAACCAGCATAAGCAAGTTACGTTCCAAATCATTTCTTGTATTGCTTGGAAAAATAGTTCCTCATTGTAGTGTTATCCTATACGATTAATTCCACAAAAGACATCCGTGTAATTAGCACGGACTATTTGATCGACGACCGCTTTAGAAGGCAGCAGCACCATCAAAATCGCAAAAAGCTACTGATCTTCCCAGCCAAATAAAGCTACTGATCTCATCAGGAAAACTAGCATCCGGTTTCGGTCAGGGCAAAACCTCAAAGGCAAGCCTGGCGACTCATCCTTGGACCATGATGACTCGGAGGATTTGTACTACCACATTCCGTGCATATATATAGTGCCACTCCACTACCAACAACCCATCTCTCTTACGAAAACAAAACAAAACAAAATAAAAACAACGACCGCCGGCCCTTTGTAGTTGTGATCTGCCGATCATCCGATCGGGCTGAAGACTACATCCCACGCAAGTGGCAGCTTTTTTCTTTTCACACTAGTGCTTTCCCTTTTTGCTCTTTCTTTAGGATGTAGAAATGCAACGTAATCAGAACATGACATTTTGTAATCCGCTCCGATCTTGATCCTGCGCATGTATGACTCAGCTCGATGGTATCCTTTTCTCCCCCTCTTTTTTTTGGGAATATATGAAAAGACCATGGTCCAGCTGTAAAAAAGGAGGGACCATGTGCAATGCTTCAGCTCGCGTTGTGGAGATATATACTTTTTGGATTTAATTATGGAAATGCTACGATGAGGATGGTTGCTCGTCCGGACGCTCCTGTTTGCGGGCCACAACATCATCCTAACAGCCCAATAGTCGTAGCTTCTCGTCCACTCGCCTCTAACCGTAGCTTCTTGTTTCCATTCTGAGAAAAAAATCACCGCTGCTCAAGCGGTCGTAGCGGACCACACTCTGATGCGCCGCCTCGGCATTCTCCACGATGGCCAGGTGTACCCGACAGCCAACATCTCCATCGTGCTTGAGCGTGGCCGCCTGCCTTCCTTCCCTCTCCATCACGCCTCCCGGCCGCCCTCCTTCCTCCCTCTCCACTGTGCCTCCGACTCACCGCAACCTTCTCCACCAGAGCAGGGACAACTCGCGCCGGACTCGCCATGGCCTTCTCCACCGGAGCGGCGACAACTCACGCCAGCACGAGATTGGGAGTGTCACCATCCAGCGCCATGCCCCCATCCACCTCGCCCCGTCGCGGAAGGGGAGGCTTGCGCCACCGCATTTCCCCGCTAGTTAGGCCTTAGGACCGCTGGTGACGCTGTGTTTCAAATGTTTCAAGGCATTTTTTCAGACATGTTGCAAGCCTATGTCTCAAATGTTTCAAATGTATGTTTCAAGTGTTTCGTACTGATGTTACAAAAGTAGATCGGGATGTTGCATATGTTGCAATGGTTGTATACGTATGTTGCAAGCGTTTGTTCTCAATGTTTCATCTATTTTTCAGACGTACGTTACAAGTGTGTTTATCTAGATGTTGCATATGTTTTACGCATATGTTCCAAGTGTTTTATCCAGATGTTGCATAATGTTTGCAATAGTTTTCTATTATTTTTTAAGTATTTTTGTAAATGTTTCAGAGCCATGTTTCAAGTGTTTTATCTATCTTATTTTGTATGTTGCCAAGTGTTGCATCTAAATATTTCAAAAATAAATCAGAATGTTGCACATGGGATGCGCATAGGAAGAGGAAGGGGGCGCAAGTGGTCCCCCACACGCGGTCTGGAGGCGCGGGCGACATGGGCCCGTGCTTGCTCACAAGTCTGACACGGCTAGGGACGCTAGCAAGTCCGATTTAATTGACTTGTCATCTTCAGTACAAGGATAAGATCATCCAAAAGGAATTAATAACAACCTGTTATCCATGGCGAGTGGCTTGGAGTGCTCCCGGCCTCTCGCGTACGTGTGTCCATAATAGCTCCATCATCGTCGTCACTGCAAACCAGAATTGATCTTCCAATTAATGGCATCATCGCAGCCTGGTGTGCGATGACATGCCAAGTTCTGCACCACTCACATCTTGCCAATGCCAACAAGCCCGCGTGTCGATGATTCAGCCCTCGGCCGCGCGCCACGCCGGCTGCCGTGCAGGCAGCGGGAGACGCATTTTGCACGTGACATTCCACACGCGCACGTGCGTGGGTGCAAGTGCAACAAACCATGGCCGTAATCTGCAGCTAGCTCCCTCCCTCCGCACATATGCATGCGTGCATGGAACAGGATCGGACACCGCCCGTGCCTAACTGTCGAACGATCGCCATCACAGCAGCAACCAACGCAGCATGACCACTCGGACCAGCTGCGCGATCCGGCCGGCGGCACCGCGGCAGGATGGATAGGAGACCGCCGACCTATTGGCTATTGCGCACCATCGCTTTACCAGCCTAAGCAGCTCAGGCAAGCTAGGCGCCGTACGTGTCGAGAATTGCCATGCATGCCCATCCCTCTCATTGTCTCATCCTACCTACCTAGCGAGCTAGCTCGGTCACTACCACGGCCGACCCCCTGTAGTTCGTCTATCGTCTTGCCAGTTTCCCTAGACAGGCGAGGCGAGAGATCATGTGCGGGGATGCGTCGCCAAATCGCCACTGCCACTTCACTTCTCATATGAAGCATCGAGCGGTTGGTGATAGTTACCTCTTTTTGGGCGCAGGATGACGATACAGGAAAAGGCACCTGAAATTGGCATTTGCCCAGAGCTTTCCCACGATCGCCTCCTAGTGGATGCCATCGTCACCCACGTGGCCACGTCGTGACCGTGGCCCGTGGCCGTTGGTAGGCGGAACGACGCTAGTGCTGGCTGGCCCGACCAGCCGGCGAGAGTGTCTCCAAGGCCGATTTCACTACCGGAGACACGTTCTTTGTCTAGTGTCGTATGTTTTGCCGAGTGTATTTTATCGGACACTCGGTAAAGAGGAAGGTTTGCCGAGTATCGTACTCGGCAAATAAATACACACGGCAAATCTGTGGTTTACCGAGTGCTCAACACTAGACAAAGGTAGGCACTAGGCAAACAGGCAGTTTGCCTAGTGTCAAGCACTCGACAAACAATTACACTCGGCAAATTCTAGCTTTGCCTAGTGCCTGACACTAGGCAAACTGTTCCACGGCAAACCTTGGCAGACTGTTCCACGCCGTTAGTATTTGCCGAGTGTTTCCACCGACACTCGGCAAAGTGAGAACTTTGCCTAGTGTTTCCACTGGACACTCGGCAAAGTGATAACTTTGCCTAGTGTTTTCTCTTGACACTAGGCAAACTAATTTTTTTTTTCATTTTCTAGACTCTAAACTTTTTTCCGCTAACATCATACAGTAACCTTGACTCCATGTTAAAGTTTGGTATCTTTTGCAATCTATTTGCTATATTTAGTAAATTTATCTCATTTAATTGAATTTTTGGGATAACTTAAATTTGAACTGCAGGAGGTTCAAATAATTGAAAAAAATGAATTGAAAATTGATATTCATGTTATTTGAAATAGAAGAACGTTAAAATCCTCAAAGTTACATCAAATTTCGAACATCTTCCTCATGAAACATGAGCACGAACATCTCACCAAATTGTTTTTAAATTATATAAAAAGCAAACGAAGTCTGAAAATCACAAGATTTGTCAAGATGTCATGATATCATATGTCGAGGCTGTGATAAAAATTTGAGAAGGTTTCACGAAAGTTGTCACGTACAATACTTACAAATCGGAACATCTTCGTACAAGTTTCAGAGAGTTGAGAAGGATCCGATAAGATCCGGTGTCAAATTGAGTGTCGAGTTGGAGTTTCACTTCAAACTTTTTGTATAGTGAATAGATGACAGAGATTGTTTCATGTGAAATATTAGTAATTTTTCGGTTCCATTTGCTAATTTTAATTTGTTAACCGCAATTATAGAATAGATTAATTTCGATAAATAGAATTTGAGCTATATATAACTGCATTAAATAATGTTTGAATATTTATAGAAGCATCGAGCATACAGTGTAGAGTGCATTTAAGAAAGTATTTTAGAATTTGATTAACTAGAACAAATTAGCATCTAGTAGATGTAATAATACATCAATATTTATTTGACTTTTTAAAATTTGTATATGATTATTAAAATGTGATGTTGGTGATGTCTGTTATGTACATATTCTGTTTGTTTGGATGGAACGAAAAAAACAAATAAAAGCGACGGTTTTAGGTCAGTTTGCCTAGTGTTACACTCGGCAAAGAGTACATTTGCCGAGCGTGCAGGTCAAAACACTCGGCAAAGGGAGTGCACTGAGCATTTCTGGAAACCTGCTTTGCCTAGTGTCTTGAGTTTGCCGAGTGTCATGGCAAGAACACTAGGCAAACTTCAAAGGTTTGCCGAGTGTCATGGCAAAAACACTAGGCAAACTTCAAAGGTTTGCCGAGTGTCATGGCAAGAACACTAGACAAACTTCAAAGGTTTTGCCGAGTGCTGACACTAGGCAAATTATTTTTTTAAAAAAAATAATTTTGCCGAGTGCTGACACTAGGCAAAGCAAATTTTTTTTTCCAAAATTAGGCTTTACCGAGTGCTGAACACCCGGCAAACTAATTTTTCTTTTTTTAAAAAATGGTTTTGCCGAGTGTCGACACTAGGCAAACCATATGACGCCGTCTCGCAGCCGTCACGACGACTTTTGGTTGCCACTAGGTAAAGAGTTTGCCGAGTGCTCGAAAAATGACACTCGGCAAAGTCACCTTTGCCGTTAGGAAATTTGCCGAGACGGCTTTGCCGAGTGTGGCACTCGGCAAAGGGTTTGCCGAGTGTTTTTCACCCTTTGCCGAGTGTCGTAGACACTAGACAAAGCGCTCGATTCCAGTAGTGTTTAGCCTATAAAACCTGCAGCTGGGGGCAAGGTCTTCACACTTTCAGCCTTCATCAGAAGACAAAGCAACAACAACTGCATTGTGACAGCGTGAAGAGTGGCCGAGAGATAGAGAGAGATAGAGAGCAAGCAAGGATGGTGTCTCTGCTCAGCCTGTACGGCAGCGGCGGCCGGAGGAGGACGAGCCGCGGTAGTGGCACGGCGGCGCCGGTGAGGCGGCTATTGAGGAGGCTGAGGTCCAGCTTTGGCCGGAGCATGGCGCGGCCGAGGCGAAGCGCAGTCAGGTTCGGGTACGACCTGCACAGCTACTCCCAGAACTTCGACGACGGCGTTGCCTCGTCAGCTCCGGCGGCCATGGCTTGTTCGTAGCTAGGATTCTAGAACCAGGATCCTGCTTTCTTCTGTGTACATAACTATAGCCAAGATATTAGTGTGGCTTAGTGCTTCCTCACCGAGAGATTTCAGTGCTAATTTCCGGTGATTAGCTGCTATCTAGCTGTAGGTTCGTCAGTTCTTGTATATACAAGCTATTTCGTTGTGTAATTAGCTATGCACAAGACAGTAGTTCTATGTGCCTGCCATAGATCAACAATCATCAGATTGCTTTGGTCAGCTGTTGGAATGGATATATTTAATCTATTGATTTAAGCTACTATGTATGCTGATTTATAGATTTATCGAGGTGACCGGCACACCTGTTGCAATGGGTATGTTTGATTGCTAATTATTGTTACTGAAGTCAATCGTTAATCCAAAAATGATCTGTCCCACGAAGAAAGATTTTATAGCATTCAAGTTTGCTATATAAAGAAAGTCACTATAGCACATTTGACACTATAATGGTATTGTTCCGCATTGTTTATCACTGTCCACTAGTACCTTTGATGAGTATCCAAGTCATTTTGCTTGATCACTAACATGTCCTACAAATCCTATAGCGTGTCTTGCGTTTTTTGGGGACCGATGGATTAGGTATTAGTTGATGCATGTTAGCACCTGACAATTTAAGAACCTGTGGAGTTTTTACAAAGATAATTATAGCTCAAAATGACATGAGATGAATTCTTCTAGTTTCACCAGTTTATGCTCTACCTATTAACAGTATCTTTTTTTACTAATGTGGACTTATGCCGTTTTTGGATTTGAAGACTTGAAATGTTGTAGAATTGTGTGTGGTATAGAATCATAAAAGTTTGAATTACTATGGTGGTTGAAGTGGAATTTAGAATGGATGTGTATGCAAAAGGGAATGGAAATGGAAGGAAATGAATAAATACAGGGGAAGTTTTAGGTAGTCAGCTGCAACAGTTCTCTCTATATGCCAAAACGGTTTAATTAGGAATCTTCAAAACCAGAACGAGACACAGTGTAGAAGACCTGCTGGAGTTGCTCAGCAAATGTGAATTTTGAGAAAGTAATGCCCTATGTTCCAAACTACTTCTTGACTTCTTTTATTGCTTGGAAAAATAGTTCTGTATTGACGTAATCCTACACGACTCCATAAATGAAATCCGTGTAATTAGCCTGGACTATTTGATCGACTAGTTTAGCAGGCAGCAGCACCATCAAATTGCAAAAAGCTAATCTTGCCATTGCCAGCCAAATAAAGCTACTGATCTCAAGGCGGAAGGAAAGGAAAAGCAGCATCCGGTCAGGGCAAAACCTCAAAAAGCAAGAGACTGGCGACTCATCCTTGGACCATGATTTCTCGGATAATTTCTACTACCATGTTCTCTCTTATTTTTTTGATTCATCATGTTCTCTCTTAATATGGAAACAGAACAAAACAAAAACAAAAGGCAAAAACAAAAACCAAAACAAAAACAGAAAAACAACGACCGGTCCTTTGTAATAATTGTGATCTGCCGATCATCCGATCGGGCCGAAGACTCCGATCCATCCCATGCAAGTAGCACAGCTTCCTGTCATCTAGAAATTTTTGCTTTTAACACTATAGTGCTTTCCCTTTTTCTCTTTCTTTAGGGTGTATAAATTCACTGTAGTCAGAACATGACACTTTCCAATCCGCTCCCATGTTGATCCTGCTCATGTATGACTCAGCCCGATGGTATCCTTTTCTTTTTCATCCCCTTTTTTTAAGATATCAAAAGACCATGCTCTTGCTCCACCTGTAAAAAAGAAGGGGGACCATATTCTCCAACTAGCTGTAAAAAAGAAGGGAACATGTTCAAAGCTTTAGCTAATGTTGTGGAGATATATTAACTTTTGGATTTCATTAACCTGTCATCTTCAGTACAAGGACAAGATCATCCAAAAAGAATTAGTAAACAGTTATCCATGGTGAGTGGCCTTGGAGTGCTCTTGCGTGTGTCACCATCGTCGTCACTGCAAGCAGAAGAACCGATCTTCCAATGGCATCGCATTCGCATCAAAGCCGGGTCTGTGATGACACGTCCATGAGCCATGGCCGTCATCTGCAGCTAGTTCCCTCCGCACATGCGTGTGCATGGAACAGGACACCGTGCCTAACTGCCGAACGATCGGCATAACAGCATCAACCAATTAACGCAAGATCACTTGGACCTGCACGAGATCCGGCAGCAGGATGGATAGGATTAGGAGCTCAGGCGACGCACCGTGTCGAGAATTGCCATGGCCAACCACTCGCACAACCCTCTCATCCTACCTACCTAGCTCGGTCACTAAAGCAAGCCTACTGCTACCAAATGCACGCTAACAAGCTTCCGAGCGCGGTTGGTGGTAAGTATATTCGGACTACCGTTATATTCCTTTTCGACCGCACGACCCGCGGCTCTGAAAAAGATGCTGCCTGAAGTTGGATTTTGGTGATCTCCGTAGTGGATGCCTCGTCACCATGTTTGGCTCACTAGAACTGTTGGTACTGACTTTGAATTTGTTGCTTCCTCGTGGATAGCAAATAAAAAGTTTATTGTGTGTAATATTGTATCTTCGGCGGTTATCTGGGTGCTTTGGAAATTACGCAATGCATTATGTTTTCAGGGAGTGCCGTGGAGTGGGATGAAGAGGGTGTTGGCTACGGTGGAAAGGATGTTAAGAAGCTGGTTGCCAATGTTCAAAACAGAGGTCCAGGAGAAGATGGAGCAGGTGATTCAACTGGTGAAAGTCGAAGCAAGCTCAGCACCGTGGATCAAATGGAGTTTGGATACATCAGGGTCGGTCCAATCAATTGTTCAGCTTTTGGAGGGTTCAGGAAATGCGTTAGTCTTTACAATGTAATAGGGCTTAGATGTGGTTTGGCTGCCATTCCTGGCATACTCTTTTCCCTTTTGGTCATATGGCCCAACATTTGTGCGCGTTAAGTATGTTGAACTGCAACTTGATATTGCTTTATAGTTATAAAGCTAGGGAAACCTATTATTCAAAAAAATGCCTCGTCATCATGTACGTCTCCCACCATGGCACCATCCGAGCTTATAAAACTGTGAACACGATGATATGTGCCCTTGTGGTTCGTTTTGTAATGAGTGATTGTCAACGTGATCCACGACCTAGATTGAGTTTGTGACTAACCATGACGTGAGTTGGGTTGTACGACATGTCTCTTGGCTTGTGGTGTGCAGGTGTGGACCTCGGAGATGGTGCTCGACGGCGAGGTGAAGGTCAAGTAGGGACGTGCCTGCTGATGGACCGGGAGCGGTAAAGGGCGGACGTGAGGCTTGGACCGAGGGAACAGGAGGCTGGATGACCAGCCGCGGTGGATGACATCTGGGACATTGACAAGCGAAGTGTACATATGAGTGACCGTGTTGACCGAGTCAAGACAGCAGACGTGCGAGTCGAGCAAGGCTTAGGAGGACTTGGTGGACAGCCGGTCGAGGACAGCGGTGACACGTGTCGAGTGGCGGGGGACGCGTATGGAGTACGCTACTCACGGGCGGTTTGGTGGTTTGGGCCTTAAAACCATCGATGACCGGTTTTCGCGGGTTTGGGCCTCAAAACCCGGGCAGAGGTTACGAGGAGGAACGAACGGCACATGGCGACATTGAGGAGTTCGCGTCGAGGCGAAGCTATCTCATGAAGGGTGCGGTGGCCATCCGATGAAGATTACCTCGGGTAGGACCATAACACCCTCGGATTACGTGGTTCGATTCAAAATATCTAAGGGCAAAAATGTGATTGTGTAATAGCCCTGTTAAATAGGATGAGGAAGCCCCCATCTCTCTCGCCTCTTTCATTTTCTCTTTCTTCCTTCCCTAGTTTCCCTTTCCCATTAGGGTTTCTTGTGAGATAGGTCCACAAATTATGAGATTTGTGTAAAAACCAAAGATTGCTGCGGGAATAGAGGCCCTTACCTCCTTGTGTCCTCCGGGATTCGATTTGTGAGTTGCTTTTGTGAATCGTGTTTTTGTTATTCGCGTTCTTTCTCTTCCTCCTTTCTTGTGTGGCATGATTCGTCGATTTGAGACCGTTTTAATTCATTCCTTTTGTGCTGAGATAAACTAGGACGTGAGTTGAGCCTTATCACCGAAGGATTTCATCCAATTCCTCACGAGTTCATAGATCGGGGCGAATCAAGATCATGACATAGTTTTTAGACGATTTTCGCCCCCCTTCAATTTCCCGTTGATTGGCTTCAAATTGGACGATGATCTCTTAGGGTAGCTCACCTATTGCCTTATGACCATGTGGTTCAAATTTGGTGGCAATTGGTTTTGATTTGGCCGCAAATGGGGTTTTTCTTTGATCCGTGCGATTTTGGGGCGATTCTATTCGTGCTAATTTCACGATCCGCGGACAGTCCACCGTTACTGTTCACATCGCGTACAGCAGCCCAGTTGGGTGCCCAGTTGCGGATAGTCCGGGATCCAGTTGCGGATAGTCCACGACCCTTGCGCGTGCTGAGTCCAGAACATGTTTCCGACTTTGGTTTTCGCTGTTTTGACCGGCGGACAGTCCGCGCCTGACCCCCGGACTGTCCGGCATTTATTTTTTTTGCAGGGTACAGTACTCGTCCAGTTACTGTTCTGTGTCACCAGGTGCCACCGGACAGTCCGCGAGCAGACCCCAGACAGTCCGGCAGTGTCCAGTTTTTCCTGTCTCTTCCGTGTCTTGTCCGTTTGGTCTCCGATTCGAGTCCCGTCTTTTGCGTTGGGTTTCTAGCTTTCAAGGGAGCTTCTCTAGGTTCTCAGTGGCTCGTGTTTTTATAGCTTTTGATTGTGTGCCTTTTGAGGATCGATTTTGGGACAATGGTCAAAAGTTTTGAAAGAAATTTGAGGCTCACATTCACCCCCTCTGGTTGCCATATCCAGTTCTTCAAAAACTCACCACTAGAGGTTTTGTTTTGCACAAGGTCTTCAGAATCAGAAGCTACAGCTGCAGCATAGGGATAGCTCCGAGCAAAGAGAGCAAGCTAGTATAGCGGTTGCGACGAGACAGCTTATGACTTGTGACAACAATTAGTGTGTGAGCGATCGAGAGAGGATGGCGTCTCTGCTCGTCCAGTACACCGGGGGCAGCGGCCGGTCGGCTGCGGCGGTGAAGCAGCTGCTGTCGAGGTTGAGGTGCTCTTGAAGGAGACGCGCGGCCCGGCCACGGCGAAGCGCGGTCAGTTTCGGCTATAACCTGCATGGCTACTCCCCGAACTTCGACGACGGCATGGCCTAGTCAGCCGCTCGGTGGCCACGGCTTGTGCGTACGACCCTATGACTAGGCTCTAGGAGTCATCCTTCGGTGCAAGTGTAATTAACTGTAGCAATGTATTAGTGTGGCTTATTAGTGTATGGTTCCTCACTGATGAGAGACTGAGTCCAGTGTTAATATGTTTCCGGTGATTAGCTATCTAGGTCTGTTCATCCAGTTATTGTACAAAAAGGATTACTTCGTTTGTGTAATTAGCTATGAACAGGATAGTGATTCTATGCTATTGCCTGCCATATATAGATCAACAATCAGCACATTGCTTTGGTCAGCTGTTGGAATCGATGGCTTTGATTCATTAATTTCGATCTCTAGTTGCTCTGTGCCTGGGTTACAGACCCCATCACCTCCTAGCAAGAGTGCAGTGGTCTGACAGGGCGGTGCCGCTCACCAGCAGGCCCGCACCCGGCCGCACACGCCGCTCACTCCGGCGGCCCGCGGCACCGCGCCGGGCGCCAGAGCTCGCCGGACCGCCAGCGCAGGTGTGGTGATCCGGCCTGTTCATAGTGAGATCTTCTATCCCTTCCTTCCATCTTTCTCTTCTCCTCCCGTTTAGCAATTTTTATAGAACTTAGTCAAAATTGACTGTCCAGGGCTCCAGGCTATAGCAATTTTGCGGTGCTTTCCGATCTATGGCAATTTTTGAGGCTCCTATGCGTAGCTGACTGCAATGGTTGGGCGTCGGTTGACTCCGTTTGGTCTGATGCTTCTGTTATACTGAAATGAATGAGAATCGGTAACATAAAATTGATATGTGGCATTTTTTTAGTTTTATTAGTTTTTTTTACAACTAGTTTTATTAGTTTGAGGGATCGCGACACTCAATCAAACAGTGATATTGTGGTTTCAATGGAACGAAATAAATGGAAGGTTGCATTGATGTTCGCTAGAACAGTAAGCAAACTTTGATGTTCGATGAAATTTATATCATGATATTACCGTGTCTCTCTCTTCTCTTCTCTTCTCCTCTCTTCTCTACACCTAAAAGACTCTAAAGCCATCATCTATCCGGTGATACCAAATCTTAACCCTTACTCACGCATCCGCGTGTGATACAAATCATAATCCACTCGAAGCTCACACGTCCGTGTCCTGCGCGGTTACGAAGACCAGATCCACATGTCCGCATCCAATACGAAGTCCTCGGAGCTCATGCGTACGCGTCCGATTACGAGGTCCACTTTAAAAAATTGTGATCGCGGTGCAACGCATGGATATATTTCTGGTAAGTTATTAATTCTTATCAGATGCCCTAGGGAAAAATAATTTCTACAATTTTCAAAGAATCAGAAAAATCTAGCTATTAATTGAAATGCTAGACTCTAATCAATATTAATAGTTATAGTGGATTTACTCGTTTTCTAAAAAAATAATTGAAGGCCCTTTATTTTAATTCTCACAAGACACTCTAAAAGAGATAAATTCTAAAAAAATAGAAAAGATCTAGCCATTAATTTGGCAGAGCCTAATCACTATTATTAATAATAGAGGCTTCATCTATTCTATTTCTAAAAAACTTATCCGATCCTCATCTACTGTTATAAAGAAAAACATAAAGTAACTCTTTAGAGCTACATCTATCTTAGGAAATAAAGTAATTCATAAATTTGCATCTAAATTAGCACCATGTCACTATGATAGATAATCTAATTAACCCTTAAATTTTAATCCAAATTACCAATTTTTGCCACAAAAATAAACTACACATATCCCATCAAATCAACATCTAAATTTAAAATATATGCTATAATAAAAAAAGGTGTAAATAGGCATAAATCACACATAGAGAGAGATACACACACATGTTGTGTGATCATGAAGATCAAATATACATCCACGCATGAGCAACAATAAAAAAGTTTATTTATTGACTCATATATATACTAACATCCCATTAATAATTATACTAATATCCATAATGATAATTTATATAAGATGTTCCTTTAGATAACTCTATGTAAGCCGTTATATTACAAAGATTTCTACATTTTGAAAGAAATAATGTCATATCTATAATAATAGTATAATCATGGCCACTCTATTTTTAAAGAAAAATGTTAATATGCATATATTTTTTTTGATAGAGTGAATTCAATATCTTGAATAAAGGAGGAGGTTAGTGCATACTCCCTCCGTCCCAGAAAGAAAGACGTTTTCGCTTCCCGAGAAACAACTGCCGGCAATTATATATTAAAATATATAAATATTTATGCTAAGTAATTAGTATCATCGGAAAGATCTTTAAGTCTAGTTTTTTAATAAATTTATTTAGAGACATAAATGTTGCACATATTTTATATAAATCGAGTCAAACTTGTGGCACGAAAACCCAAAACGTCTTTCTTTCTGAGATGGAGTAGTACCAAAGGTGGCCCATGCCCCCTTTAGTTTTCTTTGAGTAAATAGTGTTAGATAAGTTGTTACTTTAGATAAAATTATGTAAGATGTCACTTTAGATAAATTTGTACATTTTGATCAAAATATACGACATATCTATAATGATTGTAAGATTTTTTTTAGAATTACACGATACAATGTAGACGCCCACAACACGTACACACTCGCTCCTATGAACACACGTACGTAAACCCTACCCCCTATGAGCACCTTCGAAGGTCTGAGCTGACAGATCTTTTTGAGAATTACACAATACAATGTAGACGCTCACAACACGCACGCACACTCACCCGTATGAACACACGTACGCAAACCCTACCTATATAAGCACCTCGGAAGGATTGAGCCGACAGATCTCGATATCCACGAAGTCACCACGAGCACCTTGTCGTCGACGGGGACGTCGCCTATCACTTAAAGCATAGCGCCGTTAAATCCTGGAATAAATCCACGAAAATACGAACATCCGTACCATGTCGAGGACTTGAAACCGGGTGGACAGGTTCCACCACAAGAAACCCAACCAGCTAATCTATAATCAGTTTGCATAATGATAGTAAGATTGTAGGCATTCAATTTTTTTGAAGAAAAAACACAACACATGTAGAATTCATTGATAGAGTAAATTAACCATCGTAAACAAAAAAGGAGGTTAGTGCTTAAGTGAGGTGGCCATACCCTATCCGACTGTCAGGCGATAATTATTTTTGAGTACATAATGTCTGTTAGGCTTACATATATATTGTTAGATGCTTCTAGATCTTACTTCAAACTTCAGCGACGTCATGTGGTATGGTGCAGGTTTAAATGACCGTTTATGTCATCATTGTAATTAAAGTGTAGGATATAACATTCTTATTTTGATAAAATACAAAATGAGAGTTTTGAATTAAATGTATAATAAAGATAAGAGTTTAAAAGTGACATATGGATACAAAATCTGTAGCAACCAATATGATCAAAATTTTAAAAGTAGAAATTTAGATTCATGATGCCATGAGACATGGGCTGCAACAAGAGCCATCATAATTTAAGCTAAAGTCTAAGCTAAATACATTGTAAACATATAGAGTGCGATGTACACAGAGAGATCGAGAACTATATATGCATAGAAAGTAATAGAGTAATTGCTAAGTTCACAACAACCAAATAGATGTTACCTATATGGGTACTCGGTTGAAAATAACAAAAAGTTTAGACAACACAAAGATAAGTAATTTTCATTTATTGTAGGTACTAAACATGAACATCTCTTTTTTTTTTGGGAAATACTAAACATGAACATCTAGTACTTATATCATCGCCTACTACGACTCTAGTATGTGCAGAAGGTAGCACGGTTTCATGGACTAGTAGTCCATGGTCCAAAACACTTCTTATATATCACATAATGTATTTTAAATTGGTCCAAGTTAAACTATTATAAGTTTAACCAAATTTATAAATATATATAATTAATGAGAATTATTAAATAAAATGTGAACTAAATTTTTAGATTTTAGAATTTTTGTAAATAATATTAATGCTCTAGTCTAAAACAATTTTACATAGGACAAAATAGAAGTCAATATATTTAAGGATACAAGTTAAACTCACTCTCTAAAGCATCATTTAAATGAAAATCATTCACTATAGCATTCTACTCTCTAACGGTTCCTCTAATCTTGTGCTTCGGCTCGTGAGAAATGCAAAATAGAGTATGACGATAATATTTGGAGATCTAATTGAAGAAGCTGGTAGATGATTTTCTTTGTTCACCAAAATCTCTATTCTATCATACTAATTCACCAATATTTTCTTTCCTAGATCCACACCAAAAAATATATCCCCGCTTAGAAGTCCCTTCTTCATCTACCCAGAAAAATATATCCAGAAAAACGATACCTTTAAAACGAGCCATCCAGATTTACTTCTAGGCCTCTCTCTCCTTTCTCATTCAAATCGAACGGTCAGGAACCTGTGTATCATCCCCTCGTCCCTCCCATCTCTCACTCCCGCGCCCAGCCCCCACGCCCGCACCCCATGTTGCTACTTGATGCATGCATGTGCAAAACATTCCACAATTTCAAGTAGCAACATCTGTGGTTAATTTAACATTATACTTGTAGAGTTATAGTTCCTAAACTGGTGGTCTATTCCTATTTCCGAAAGGCACTTCTGTTTACCATATGCACTTGCTGGATTTGATCTCAACTCAAGTGTGCTGAACTGAAACTGTACTCTACATACAGGCTTGTCAATGTCGTGTGTTGGAAGCGCGCCATCTGCCTGGAATTCATTGGGAAGGTTAGCATACCAGATACCAAACAAACCAAAGGCTTCAACTTTCTAAGGAGTTCATCAGTTGTGACCTATGCTGATGAAACTCTACAGTTGCTCGTGTTTTCAACATATAACATGATGATCGTTTTAGCTATGCAGGCCGATGTGTTGGAGTACTATGATCAGACCGTCTCTTCTCCTAGCGGATCCTTCTACATCCCTGCAGTTTTCAGGGTACATTTGTGACATGTATATTGGCTTCTCTCAATTGGGTTATTGTTGAAGTGGCATCGTCTTCTCACTATGCTGTTCTGGTGTTGTTCAGGTTCCACAGTTGCTGCAGGTAGTAAAGAGAAGAAGAGTTAAACAGAGCCTTAGCCGTAAAAATATTCTTTACATGGATGAATTCACCTGTCAGTAAGTACTGCATTACTTACTGCTTTAACTTCACAAAATTCCCCTTGTATGTGTAAGGTTGTGTTCATTTCTCTCTGCATATCTGAGGCTTATATAGTTTCCCTTTTCAATCCTGAAACAAAATCCTCTTAGTTTTCCTCAAGTTTTAATTGAGAGATTAGGTTTGTATTGAGCGTCAAGAAAGTTCTCAATTTTCATCACCTGCAGATACTACAATAATGGAATGATACATTTTATCTTCTTTTCCAGTTTTTCAAGCCAGCAGCTTCATGCTTAATATATTCGGCGAGAGGCTTCAATGGGAGATTCAGGAGACGGCTTTGCCCTGCGAGGGTGCCGTTGCGGGATATATCAAAATCTGGTGCTATAGATTTGATTTGGAGCAATTGAACCAAGCAATTCAGATGAGTCTTTTCTGTTGCCTGATTGTAAGGCTGCTTCAGGCGCTCATCGACCGGGTGCGCACTGGGGACGTCGACGCCGCCAGGAGGTACGCCGCCTCACTCGGGCCTCCGTGAAGTGATTTTCCCCTAATTGTCATACTGCTCTCGCTCAATTTGGTGATTGGCAGTCACGAGATGCAAATCCCATGTGATTTGGTCATGTCTTGCTGGGGGTACTAGAGACGCGTGATGTTTTGCAAGAAATAAGTTTTTTTTTTCTCAAATCCACATTTCTTCTCTCTCTTGACTTGGTAGATGCCGGATGTAAGACTCATGATATTCTTTCATGCCTCGCAGGGTAGCTAGAATATACCTGAGATTTGCAAAAAGGCACGTTATTTCACCGAAATATCTTAGATACTTATCCTGTATACAAATCAACAGAATGCTGCTTTACAGAACTTAATTAGTCTTCTACCCTGTTCAGGTTATACAAATTATGTTCTTGAGATGGACCAGCTTCAACTTGAGGAGTTTACATTTCAGGCCAGCTGCCCCAAATGATGCAAAGATCTATTAATTGTTTCAAATTTGTGTGCTCTTGCCTTGTATGTTAAAAGATTTCAGCTACATGTGCGTTTGTAGGCCAATGATGCATTTGGAGACTGGAAGGAGGAAGGTGCTGCTGCAAGAAGATAAATTTGTGTTCTTTTCCTGATATGTAATTAGGTTCCATTTTCTCCTCTAGTAGAGCTCAGGTGCTTTTAGTGTAGTAGTGCAAAATGTTGAAAAGCTAATAAAATTCATAGATGGGGCTAAGAATGCCTTCGTGCTGTTATTAATTTCACTGATGAGATCAAATCATGCATAACTTGGTACAAATTTATTCTGTCCATGATTTGCGTTGTGACCTTCTAGAAACTGGTCATCTATGTATGTCGTGGTGTTTCTATTCTATATTTATTTTGCATGACCTTTCATTTGGCTTCTTTTAAATTTGCTGTTGAACAATGAATGCATGATTGTATATCATCTTCGATAAGTGCTTTGTGGGCATCGGTCAGATGGGTCTTAATTTTGTTTATTAAAATCCCTCATTTTTTTTGGTTGTTCCTTGTGTTTTAAGTATCTTTATTTTTCTATCTATATAATATTGAGATCTCTCTTTTAAGTCCCTTAAGGGTGATCTATCACAAAGTTTTAAGAAACATCTGGTTGTTTTGACGTGCATCTCTAAAATGCCGTCGTAGCGTTAGCACGAGCACTATACCACTACCACAATCCTGAATTGCCTTGAGTGCCAAAAACCGCCAAGGAAAGGGGTAAAACCGCCAAGAAAATGATCCTTGGCTACAAACCGTCAAGCAAACACACTCAAGAATAGAAGCTAAGGGAAATTAGTTTCCTTGGCGGTTTTGGCACTCAAGGATGATTTCCTTGGAGGCTAGCCGCCAAGGAAACTACGACCAGACTTAATTTGCCAAAGGACCAAGAAAATGTTACAACCGCCAAGGAAAGAAGTTTTCTTGAGGGCTAACTACCTCCAAGGAAAGTAGTTTTCTTGACTGCCAGCAACCTCCAAGGAAATTATCTAGACCGCCAAGGTATAGTTGTTTCCTTGGCCGCCCTTGACCTCCAAGGAAACTATAATTTTCCTTGGCTGCTTTTGACCGCCAAGGTAATTTTGATTTCCTTGAGAGCCGACCCCCAAGGAAATCTATATTGGCAATAAAAAAAATAATTGTAGTAATCGATATATTCTAATATTCCCATCACTATACTTAATTTACACAAGATCATATGCATATAGACGATTGGTTATGGAACCCAACCATTATAGTGACATTAACATATCAATTACAAGTGCATTTATCATTCGGCCTTACATGAAGTCCATACATCAAACACACAAGTCACTAATAGTTTCCAATGGTAGAGGTATTACTAACTCCTGTGTCAAGCCCTCCCACCACACTATCTTTTGGCCTAAGTCATACATTTGCTGGTTGCATACCTACATGAGAAAATCGAACAAAGAATAGATTACTAAGATTTATAGATCTTGAATGAGAAAACTTTCAGTGAGTCTGTAATCACTACTTCCAGTTTTTTGTTGGTTGCATTTATTATGTTGATGCAGAGAAATTGCATTAAAATGGCATACTAGCAAAGTAATGTCATCTCTGCTTTACTCAAATGATTAATTGGTACTACAAGAATTCTGTAAGTAATAACAACAGGCAAGAAGAGTCATTTAACATGACAAGAAACAAGCACGTGGTGAGTAGAGAAAGCTGCATCTCTAGACACAACTGAGTGTTAGGAGTATTCCATTATAACATAATTCTTGCAGTCACTTGCACTTTAAATTTGACCGGGACAATACTCAATAGCATTTGAACACACATGCACACATAGCATACAATTTTATTGAGAGCCATGAGCCCATAAGTAAAGAAATATAGTATTCTTGCTTGTATGAGGGGCACACAACAGAGATGCAATTAAACTAATGGTGATATAAGAGAAATCTTTGCTGACCATTCTGTAGTAATTCAGGATGAAGGAACATGTGTTCATACACTTCTAGATAGATAGCTTCATACATATCTGCAATCCAGCGAGTTGATATCTGCAAGACAATCAGCATGTCGTGATCAATCGAATAAGCTTTAGAAAAAAACAGTAGCTAACCCTATCTAGGTAGTAATAATCTCCTCAAAATATAAAACAGTATGGCAAATTAAATCACCTAGTTCTGCATATAAGAATGCGGCTCGATCCTAAAATTACTGATTAACATGACTATAGGTTCTGATACATATCCTAAAAGGCTGGGGACATGTATGAATTCTATCTAGCAATCTAATTCAGTATACTCGATCCACCAAATATAGCCTGAGTAGTTAAAAGAGCAAGAATAAGAAAGTTCAGTTTAGGCATCAAAATAGTTAAAAAGATGAGATTAGGCAATAAACTACCTCATGGCAAAGATACATTCGTTAGCTAACAGCAACCAATCTGATGCAGAGAAACAATACTGCAGGTTACTGCACGTTTTTGATGAGCAGGGCAAAATAGCACAACTCCCTTGGAATTTCATCTACAGCCTGGACATGACGGAGGCACAGAACGAAGTGCCCAAGTTAATCAGTAACTCCTTCAGCCTTTGGATCTTGTAAGTCTTAACTTGTTTACTTGCCTGTATTATAAAGAACAACGGCAAGTGAGTGAATAATAACTTATATTTGTACTACAACATTGTAAATAAACCAAGGAACAATGGTAATCGTTTAGATAGTAGTTGTTATTGAAATGACTTCCTAAGTGAAAGAAAACAAAAGTCTGTATATACTAGTTATTACTTATATTACTGTAAACTTAAAATTGTAGATGAAATATTGCATTGCATTTAGCTATATGGATAAAAGACCAAGACTCTACACTGACCTCTGCTATATTAGTCTAAAATCAGTGTATTGTCAGGACATGGTGGAGAACAAACATCATTTAGTTTTATACATGTACCTAGAATAATGCTAGAGTCAGAGATTAGTTCATTTTTAGATAGAAGAATACACTGCTCTATTTCATTCTTCATGACCATCTGAAAAAAAACACTACTAGAGCATTAGTGATTCATGGATTTATACATGTACGAAGGCAACATCTAGTGTAAGAAATGGCTCTACTAGATTCCAAAATCACAACCTAACAGAACCCAACCTGGACAAAGCAACCACCAAATAGTACTGATGCATCACATTCACAGGAAGCACATCGCCATCATGTTTTTTGCTCTTAGTGCTTAGTAGTCTCATAAATTCAAACACATTCTGGCATAAATGAATAAAACACTCTGAAATTATGTGTTGACCACTAGGCATTTTCCCCTTCTGTCTTCCCATCGAACTCTGTATATCTACTTGTAGTGACTATTTGCAAAATAAGGAGGAGATCGAGTCTAATACATACCAAAATTCGGCTCCGCCGCAGGTCCGATGTTGGAGATGCCATACGCGTTGGTCTACTGCGAGCGGCCATGCCACCGTCGTCGTGGACGCGCCGGCGTAGCTCCGCCGCAGGTCCGGCGCCACTCCTCCGATCCTGTCCGTAGGTCCGGCGTAGGCACACCGTAGCTCCTCGACACCACAAGATCTGGCGCCCCCTTCAACACCTAGAAAGCACACACGGCGAGCCGCCGGAGATCAGCGAATCAGGAAGCCGCGATGCATGGGCAGAGGATGAAGAAGCAGAGATGGGGATAGCTCGAGTGACTCACCTCGCGCAGCCCGCAGGCCGGAAGGGGTTGGCTACTGCTGCGTGCGGCCTGGCACCGGCCGGCCGAGCCGGCAACCGCCGAGGGGAGGAGTGGAGGGCCAAGCCGCCGCATGAGAGGGCCAGGCCGCCACGTGGCCAAGGGGCAGCCGCGCCTGTGCCATGCCTCTCCAAGCTCGTCGTGCAGCCGCAGTCGAGTGCAAGGTCATGCCGTCGGAGGGAGGGCGCCCGCGCCGTCGGAAGGGAGCCGCCAGAGGAGGGAGCTGCGTGAGGGAGAAAAGAAGGAGTGAGGACCGTAGGGTTTCAACTGAATAGCTCGGGCACGGGTTTTATTCGGCACTTCGCGTATCTCAGCCGTTGAAGTCGATCCAACGGTGAAAAGCGAGTGTGGTTCGACATGGGCTGAGACGGGCCGAATCACTGATGGGCCAAATTCGAAATTGCTTCACCCTTTAGGCCTTTATACTGTATAATAATTTTTTTATTAACTTTTTCCTATTATCGAGTAAATAGATAAGGCATTATGTGAATCAACCTAAAATATATATTTTATAATCTAAAACTTTTTTTGCAAGCAACAACCTATATATATGTTGTTGTGTAGGAGTTTCATAAATTTTCGAATAGATTTTTACTTTTCATAGTTTAAATTAATTTGTACGACAAATTCAAACATAGTTTTTCATGATAAAATGATTTCAAATGAAAAAGTTGTCAACTATAAAGTTCTATAACTTTTCCAGATCTACAACTTTCATTTTGGTCATCTTTTCATGTGACTTTGTTTTATCAATTGAAAATTTGAATTTAAAAGAAATGTCAACTTGAAACAACATTTTCAGAGAGTAAATAATTTCAGTTCAAAAAGTCATGAACATACAAGTTGTACAACTCATCAAGACCTACAACTTTTATTTTGGTCATTTGTTCATCCGACAAAGTGATAGTAACATTGTTCACAAATTTTACACATCTCTCATATAGGTTCATAAGTGATAGTAACTATGTGAGAGATTTATCCATTTGTAAATAACGTATAGTCAACTTTGTTAATATGATTTGAAAGTTTTATGATAAGACAAAACAACCATATTATGATCTCATGCCAAATTTTAGGATTTTTAGACACCTTTAAGATATTATTGTTTTTTTCGGTCGGAGTCACCAAAATACTTATAAGCATTTCCTTGGCTGCCAACCTCCAAGAAAATTCAATAACCCCCAAGGAAATGATAATTTACTTGACGGTTTAGAATAACACCCAAGGAAATAGGTATTTTTCTTGGCAGTTAAAAATAACACTCAAGGAAATAGCAGTTTCCTTGACTGTTTAGAATTACACTCAAGGAAATAAGTAATTTCCTTGAAGGTGCTGAGAAACCGCCAAGGAAACACCCATATTCCTTGGCGGTTTACTTCAACCTCCAAGGAATATATGTTTCCTTGAGTGTTCGGTGGCACTGCCAAGAAAAATGCATTTTCCTTGGCGGATTGAACTTGGCACTCAAGAAAATCTTTGGCCGCCAAGGTAATTCCAGTTTCTTGTAGTGTACTAGTCTTATCAATAAGGAGATATATCCTCCCTTATTGATACAAATAGAGATTTTGGTGGAAAAAGTGCCCCCAACAGCTTCTTTAATATGATCTCCAAGCCTATTCTAGAATCCGGATTTCTCTTTGGCCAAAAGATGGAGAGTGAGATTGACTAATGCGCACGAGATAATAAAAATGTTATAGAGTGATAAAATATAAAAAGTAATCTTATTGAAATGGCTCTCAAATAATGATTTAGAGAATGAATTTAAGAATTTTTTTTGGAAATGCTTTACCCTACACAATTCCTTAAGAAAGTACGTACATGCAGTAAGCTGGGACTATTGATCGATCACTTTAGTAGGTAGGGGGCACCATCAAATCGGAAAAAGGTCAATCTTGACAACCAAATGAAGCTACTGATAAACTGGCATCAGGTTAGGGAAAAACCTTGCTTCCACGGCCATCCCCGCACGCGCGCCAGCATCCTGCTTCCGGCCGCCTCACTTTGCCACCGTGCGTGCTTGCATCCTGCTCCCGGCCGCCCCACTCCTCCATCCCCACGCGTGCGCCCCATCCTGCGCCGCGCAGCGCCGCACCACCCACTTCACCTCGCCGTCGCGACCATCCACCGCCACAACCCAATCCGCGCTCGCCCATCGCGGCCACGGTGTGCACGGCGCCACCACCACCCCGGTGCCACCGAGAGAAGGTCATTGCCGGCCGAGACATCGTCTCTCGTGGTTGGCCGAAGACACCACCACAAGAGGACCCGTATATTGCAGATGCATGTTTCAAGTGTTTAGATGTTTTAGTATGTTGCAAGTGTTTTTATATGGATGTTGCAAAAGTAGATTATGATGTTGCAAGTGTTTCAAAGGTATGTTGCAAGTGCTTTAGAGATATGTTGCAAGCGTCTATTCAAAATGTTTCATTTGTTTCAGACATATATTGCGAGTGTTTCAAAGATATGTTGCAAGCGTCTATTCAAAATATTTTATCTGTTTCAGATATATGTTACAAGTGTTTTATCTGGATGTTGCATATGTTTCGGTGGCTAACTAGCTATACACATATGTTGCAAGCGTCTATTTAAAGTGTTACATCTGTTTCAGACGTATGTTGTAAGTGTTTTATCTGGATATTGCATCTGTTGCAGTGGCTATACATATATGTTGCCAGCATTTGATGCAAATGTTTCACCTATTTCAGACGCATGAACATTAGCAAGCACAGGAAGTGGGCGCATGTGGAGGCGGTCCCCACGAGCACAGGTGGACCTTGCGTGCGCGCTCGGTGTAGGTGGTCCCCACCTACATGCGCAACAACATGAGGGGGCAGGCCGGCAGGCGCAGCAGTTGCAGCTGCATGCGGGGCAGGCGGAGCAGGCTCAGCAACATGCGTGGCAGGAGCAACAGGTGAGACAAGCGTCCGGACGGGGGCTAGCGTCCGAGCGCTAGCCACGTCGAATCGGAAAAGGCTAGTCTTGAGAGCCAAATGAAGGTACTGATCTCAAGGCAAAGGAAAGGAAAACTGGCATCGGATCAGGGCAAAACCTCAAAAGCAATGGACCATGATGGTTTGGATGATTTGTGCTACCAGTCTCCTGCATATACACTGCCATTCCATCAACACCGACCATTGCTTTTTGTGATCTGTGATCATGCTGAAGACGCATGCAGCTAGAAGTTTGGCCTCATCTAGAGATGTTTGCTTTAACATGACACTAGTGCGCTATCTGCATTAAGCGTTGCCTAGGGTCTCCAGGCTGCCACCTCGGGTCTCCACAAAATCGCCGCTGCTGCCCTTCTCCTGAGGCCTCTCCGTCGCCATGCCTTCGGGCCCCTCTTCTTCCTCTCCGGTGCGTCTGGCGGAGGTAAGAAGGGGAGGGGACCCATCTCTTTTTTCCACAGTTTTTAGTTCCTGTTTGTTTAGGGTTCATCCCGAATAAATTTTAGGCGAAGTCAGAAGATTTCCGATCGGGATCGTGTTTCCTGCGATGACTTCGGTGATTGCCACGACGAGATTGCCATTGCAGGCGTCGATTTCATCGGCAGACGACCAATTATGGTCTTTATCTGCAGGGGGTGCTTCTGGGAGACCCCTGCAAGGACAACGACTTCGGGTCGTCGATTTCATCATCGATGGTCGCGGACAGGATTCTAAGGTCTAAAGGTGATGAATCTGCAACCTATGTCGTACCTGGCGATGCAACTGCTGATATTCTTTCAGCGATTTAGTTGCGTTTTGGACCGGTTCTAGATCTTGCGGTATGTCCAATGTTTTGGGATTAGTCGTTGGATTCGGCGTAAGAACTGCACTTTGGCTCCGGCGCTCGAGAGATGCCATTAGGAAACAAGATGGAAGAATATGAATAGAATATTATGTATATTTTATTTCAGATTTTTTCAATCATAATTTGGGAATGTACTGTGCCAACATTTAATATAAGCCCCCCTTCCTTTCGGGGGAAAAAACATGATACTAGTGCGGCGTTCCCTTTCTCTTCTTTTGTATGTAGAAATTCGTAGTAGTCAGTAACTCAGTAGAACACACCGCTCCCATGTCGGTCCTCCGCATGGATGACTCAGCTCGTTGGTATCTTTTTTTCTCTTTTTCCTTTTTGAAGATATCAAAAGACCATACATGCATGTTCCAGCTTAAAAAAAAGGTCCACGTTCCGAGCTTTAGTCATCTTCAGCACAAGGATAAGATCATCCAAAAAGAAGCAATAACCAGTATTATCCATGGTGAGTGGTTTGGATTGCTCATCCATCGTCACTGAACCCAGAAGGCCAGAACCGATCCATCTTCCGAAGTTCCAGTTGGCATCGCATGCTACTCTCTGATGACATGCCGAGTTCCGCGCGCAGAACTAACATCTTGCCCGAACACGCCCGCATGCATGTCGATTAGGCCGGCAGCGCCGCAGGCAGCTCAAACGCATTGTGGATGTGGCATTCCACACGGCCGCGGCCGCCGCGCGTGTGTGCAACTAACCGTGCATCAGCACATCCATGGCGCCGGTGGCCATCTGTAGCTCCCTCCGCACATGTGCGCATGGAACTGCAGGCTGCCGGTGCCTAACTTAACCAACGGATAACCACTCCGACATGCATGATGCAGCGGCAGGACGGACAGGGACACGAAGCCGCACACCTTGTCGGCAGGACGGACAGGAAGCAGCTCACAGGTGACTAGGCGCCGCCGTGTCGCCAGTTGCCTTGGCCATCCGATCCGATCCGTCACTAAAGCAGAACTACCACCAGCAAATGCACATGCTTCTGCTGTTGGTGGTAGTAGACGGTTATCTTTCTTTTCGACTCCTACACGACCGTGGCTTTCAAAAAGATGCATGAATCTCTGAATTTTGCTTGGACCGTTAGTGGATGCCTCGTCACCATGTACGTGAGTGCGTGCTGGTGGGTCTGGGTGCCAACGTCGATCGACCGTGTCAGGAATACTCCCACCATCCGAGCCTATAAAGCTGCGGCATGGGAGGTTTCGTTTCGCACAACATGTTCATTCTTCAAAAGCTACAGGTGCAGCACCCAGCACACAGATACTCGAGCTCGGAGTCGGAGCAAAGAAAGCAGCTAGTTAGTCACTTATTCGCGAGAGTGACCGATCATGGCGGCGTCTCTGCTAGGCCTCTACACCAGCAGAAGCAGCCAGGTCGGGACGGTCCACGGCAGGAGCGGCGGCCGGTCGGCTGCGGCGGTGAAGCAGCTTCTTTCGAGGTTGAGGTGCTCTTGGAGGAGACGCGCGGCACGGCCGAGGCGAAGCGCGGCCAGGTTCGGGTATGACCTGCATAGCTACTCCCAGAACTTCGACGACGGCATTGCCACCCTCGTTAGCCCGGCGGCCACGGAGTGTGCGTAGCTAGGACTCTAGGACCAGGATTCTGCATCTTCTGTGTCACTTAGGTGTGGCTTAGTGCTTCCTCACTGAGAGAGTGAGTCCAGTGTTGATTTCCGGTGATTAGCTATCTAGCATTCTAGCTATCGTTCATCCTGTTATTGTATATATAGTAAAGAAGTTACTTGGTCTGTATAATTAGCTGTGTAATATTAGCTATGCACAGGACAGTTATTCTATGCCTGCCATTATATTGATCAACAATCAGCAAGTTGCTTTGGTCAGCTAGCTGTTGGAATGGATGGCTTTACTTTGTGGATTTCCAGCTGCTCTTTTTTTTCTCTCGATCGGGCCATTCACCCATTTTTCATTAAGAGGAGAAAAAATAATAGTACAACCATACGTGGTCACGCAAGCGAGGAGCCTTCGTGACACAACGCATACCTTGCCACCTAGCTACTTGATTTACTAAGAGAAATTACATAGGAAAGGTGCTTTGCGACCAAACAGCAAGACAAAAGCAAGCGACTATGCCCGCTGGTTCCTGCCCGGGAAGAGAACCTGCATGGCTTCCCGCTTCGACATCGACAGGGAGAGGGCGAAGGCGGTCTGGAATTCCTCAAAGAAGGCTTCGTCAGGTAGCTCAGTCTCCACCTCCTCTAGCTCCAGACGTTTCATCATCACCTTCCGCGTCTGAGCCTCCGGCTTCTGTTCCCTGTGCCTGCTCTTGGCAGCAAGCCTAGCGCTCCTCTTGGGGACGAGCTCCGAGTCATCCAGCTCCCCCGCCCGCGCTCTGGCCGCCCGGGTTTAGCCGCAATCATGGAGGCGACGACAAGATAGGCGTCGTGAGCGGCTCCTTGAATGCAGCGATGAAGTCCTCGGTCGACATTGCAGTCGTCGCGTCAGGCGCTCTGCCAACAGTAGCCAGAATGGTTAGGCTGCCTCTGTCTGCACCTTCCTGGATGGCACGGAAATCGACCTGGACCGGGGGTGGGGATCCCCTAGCCTGCTTCGGCTCGAAGAGTGAGGGCCTTGGTGAGGTTTGGCCCGAGCAAAACTCGTCTGGGCCTAAAAGGCACAAGTCCACCGCCTGGGCCATCTCTGACACGGCCTGGCACGTACATGAGACCCGCCTAAGGTGGCCTTTTGGCCCGACATGCCTCCACCTCAACCAACATGGGATCAAAATCCCAATACTGAAGCTCCGAGCAACAATCCACTGCGAGCTCAAGCTCAGGGTGCACCGCTTGCCTGCCTCCCTGCATAGCGATGCAAGAGTGGCATCCTGCTGACACTCGCGTGCAAAGAGGCCCCCGAGCCAAGCACAGACCCCGATCGTGCCCACAGACACACGGAACCTCGAGGAAAGTGCTGATTTTTAGATCGAGGTGGCCGGCACACTGGCCTGCTGTATGGATATGTTTGATTGCTATTGTCGGCTGTTGCTGAAGTGCTAAAACTGATATGTGGCCTATTTTTCGTTTTAGTTTGAGGGATCGCGAAGGCCACTCAAACACTCCTATTATTCTGTGGGTTCAATGGAAGAAAATAAACAGAAGGTTGCGTTGATTGTTGATGACCTACAACTGCATTAGATGGTGCACTAGAATAGTGAGTGCAACTCAAAGAGACTCTCTATATCTTTTCTAATTATCAGGAATAACAGATGGTCAGTTTGGCTTCCGTAAGAGGAGAATAAGCCGCAGCTGTTGTAGCCAACCTATTCTCCTCTCACAAAATTCTGTAGCTACAGCCACTGCCGCTACAGGCCTACAGATTTTGATGAAAAAATACCCTCCAATAATTTTTTAATTGGATATCTAAATATAGCCATCATCTATTCTGAATTAAAGTGTTTGGATATAACATCGTTATTTTGATAAAATACAAAATGAGAATTTTGAATAAAATGTATAAGAAACGAAAGAGTTTACAGTTAACATGTGGATAAAAAATTTGAATCGACTAATAAGATTAAAATTTAAGAAGTAGAAATCTAGATTTATGATGCCTGCTAGAAGAGTCATGGACTTAAGCTAAGGTCTAAGCCAAATACATTGTAGACATATGGAGTGCAATAGAGAGAGATATATATTTATGGAAAAAGAGTAATTGATAGGTTCATAACAACCCGATATATATTACAGATATGAGTATTATCCCAAAAATGAAAAAAAGTAGGGAGCACACAAAGATAAGTAATTTTCATTTATTGTAGGTATTAAAATGAACATCTAATACTTATACCTCCTACTATGACTCTAGCCCATTCAGAAGCTATGGTTTCATAGACTAGTTGTCAAAACCATTTATATATCACCTAATGCATTTTAAGTTGTTCTAAGTTAAACTATTATAATTTTTCTCAAATTTATAGATAATAATATATTAAATAAGTATTATTAAATAGAATTGTGAAATATATTTTAGATTTTAGCACTTTCATAAATAATGTTAATGCTCTTCTATATAAATTTGGTGACATTTAGGATAATTTGATTTATAACTAACTAATTGAAGATACAAGTACTAGAAAATAAAATTTGTTTATTGAGTGTAACCATGTAACCCCACACAATTTCTCAAAAAGATTCATGCAGTTAGTCAGGACTATTTGATCAACCGCTTTAGGGAACCTCCGAGAGTCTTTTTCTTAAACCCACTTTCTAAATCATCGTAGAGTCTTTCTTGGACCCACTTTCTAAACCATAGTCTTTTTCTTAAACCCACTTTCTAAATCATCATAGAGTCTTTCTTGGACCCACTTTCTAAACCATCATTTTTATAATCATTTCTCATCAAAATCTCTATTCCTACTAATTAGGAATGATAACACACTATGCCAAATTACTGGATTTGAACTCACGACCTCAGGGTTCTCTCAAGCATCCATACCAGTTGAGCTACACAACACTTATGAATATACAATTGATATTATTCTTTTAATTACACAACTTTGAATCTTATATTGCATATTTTGACACTCTAAACGATTTCAAATAAAAAGGTTTTGCAAAGTTGATGTTGACTTTGTCTCCATTCGACATTGTTAACCATCACAAATCCAATCGGAGAACTTACATTGAATATTTAAACACATATACCATATCAAATTAGAAATTAAATATAAAGTTTTATATTGAACTCGTGGTCGTAGCCACGAGCCCACCATGAACCAACAGTTTTTTTCTGAAAGGAACTACGGAGGGTTGAGATTCCCCGCCTGGATTTCATTAAAATTCAAAGAGAGTTCCAAATACAAAGCACAGATCAAGAACTAACCGAGCCCTGATTAGAAATACAAGAGCGCAAATAAGCATGGCAGCGGCGCAGACCAGGTACCATGGAGGCAGAGGCAAATCTGCCCTCCCAAATAGTCAAGTCATCACAGACTTTGGACAGCACATTCCGTGCACTGAGGCGCTCGCTTCTGAAGATGGTGGCGTTCCTTGCATCCCACAGCCGCCAGAGTATCGCTTGAAGGATTGATGGCCGTCTCAGGATCCTGATCTGAGGGAGGTGGCAGGGACCAGACTTCGACATCTTCTGCTGATAGTTGGGACATACCCGTGGAGCTCCACACTTCCTTACTTAGTGGACAATCAAAGAAGACATGGTGCCAGTTTTCAACTAGGTGATTGCAGCGTTGGCAAACAGAGTCGTCCTTCATGTGCTTGTGGAATAAATTTGATTTGGTGCTGAGCCTGTCCTTGAAGTACAGCCAAGAAAATATTTTTAACTTTGTTAGGCACTTTGGATTTCCAAATCCACCTCTCATGGAAATCTTGCACCCTCGGAGCCCATGAACCGACAGTGATACTGACTTTCACTAACAACGAACTGGAAGTGAAAGTCCATCAGTTATTGCTAATTGAAATTACAAACCGACAGTGGTGTTCCCACAGTGATGGCCTATTATATGATAGTGTAAAGAGTCACTTGGAGTTTATATCCTTCCTAATTGATAGGAATAGAAATTTTGATAAAAAAAAGAACTTCAATAACTTCATTAAATAGATCTCCAACTTTATTTCGGATTTCTCGCTAGCTATAAATAAAGAACTTTACTGGCTTTTCTAGAGTGCACATAATGATTTAGAGAGTGAGTTTAGGAGAGAGATTTTTTGAGGAAAAAACTAATCTTGACAGCCAAATGAACTATTGATCTCAAGACAAAGGAAAGGGAAACTAGCATCGGGTCATGATAAAACCTCAAAAGCAAGAGTGGCGACTCAACGTTGTACCATGATGACTCGGATGATTTCTACTACCACAGTCCCCTGCATATATGCTGCCATTCACCGACCATCCTTTTTTGTGATCTGCCGACGACCATCCGTTCAGGCTGAAGACGTACGTACGCGCGCATGCAACTAGAAGATTCGCCTCTTCTAGAGCTTTTCGCTTTAACATAACACTAGTGCGTTCCGCCTTTCTCTTTATTTAGGATGTTATAGAAATTCGTTGTAGTCAGTAGATGACGAATTCTAATCCGCTGACCGCTCCCATGTTGATCCTGCGCATGGATGACTCAGGTCGATGGTGTCTTTTTTTTCTTTTTTCCCTTTTCCTTTGTTTTTTTTTGAAGGTATCACAAGAGTGAGAGATCATGCATGTTCCAGCTGTAAAAAAATGTCCACGTTCTAAGCTTTAGTAATCTTGAAAGGATAAGATCATCCAAAAAGAAATAGTAATAACCATTTATTATCCATGATGAGTGGCTTGGAGTGCTCTCGCGCGCATCTCTCACTGAAGACTTAACCCATGACCGATTTTCGATGGCATCACAGCCAAGATTCCTAGTCTCTGATGGGATGCCGAGTTCTGCAGAACTAACATCTTGCCAAACTCGCCCGCATGCATGTCTGACATTACACGCCGGGCCGCCGCCGCCAGCCATCAACACATCCATGGCGCCGGCGGCCATCTAGCTCCCTCCGCACATGCGTGCTTGCACATTGAACAGGCCACCGTGCGTCCGTGCCTAACTGCCGACCGACCGGCATCTCTACAGCAAACTAACGGATGACCACTCCGACATGCATGATCCAGCGGGCAGCGGCAGGACGGGCAGGAAGCCGCTGACCACATCGGCAGGACGGCCAGGAAGCAGCTCAGCTGAGTAGGTGCCGCCGTGTCGCCAGTTGCCATGACCGGCTCATAGTCTCATCCTAGCTGGCGCTGCTGGTGGTAGACGGTTCTCTTTCTTTCGACTGCACGACGGCGGCGGCTTCAAAAAGATGCATACATGAAGCTGGATTTTGCTTGGACCTTTCGGAATTCGGATGATCGGCGTAGTGTGGATGCCTCGTCAGTCGTCAACATGTACGTTAGTGCGTGCTGGTGGGTCTGGGTGCCGTCGTCGATCGACGCGTGTCGAATACTCCGACCATCCGAGCCTATAAAGCTGCGGCATGGGAGGTTTCGTTTTGCACGACATCTTCAGAAGCTACAGCCCTGCAGCACACAACAGAAACAGATACTCTCCTACCTTCCAGCTCGGACTCGGAGCAAAGAGAGAGCAGCTAGTTAGTTGCGACGATAGTGTGTGTGTCTTGTGAGAACTGAGAACCGAGTGAGCAATCATATGACGATGGCGGCGTCTCTGCTCGGCCTGTACAGCGGCGGCAGCGGCCGGTGCAGGAGGGTCCACGCCAGGAGCGGCGGCCGCCGGTTGGCTGCGGCGGTGAAGCAGCTGCTGTCGAGGTTGATGAGGCGCTCTAGCTTGGAGGAGACGAGTGGCGCGGCCGAGGCGAACCGCGGTCAGGTTCGGGTATGACCTGCATAGCTACTACCAGAACTTCGACGACAGCATTGCCTCCTCCGGCCACCACCGCTTGTAGTTGTAGCTGTACTGTAGTACTGTACAACAATTCCCTCTTGCATGCCACTTCTGTACTTATAGTTGCTAGTACTAATTGCCGGTGACTATTATTATCTCGTGCAGTCATTGACCCATTATTTTTGATGGAAGTCATTGGCTGTGTAGTCAGAGGACTCAGGAGTAGTATATATGTAAGAGTAAGACTAAATCTGCGATCTATCAGCAGAACGATGCTTTGTTGTAGAGCTATTTGAAGCTTGGAATAGAAATGGTTTCTATATAATTAAACCGATTATGAGATTTTCTGTCCTGTGTTCAGGCATACGCATGTGCCACGCCCATATCCAATTGTTCATCTACCTGAGCTTTTTCTTTTTCTTTTTTGCTCGAACACGCTCGCGAGTAGAAGAGCTATGTAAGAAGAGGAACATCTGCCCTAGCTACCGGTAGATTTTTAGGAGACAGGCAAAACTGAAATACTAAAGGTAGATGGCCGGCCGGCACTGGTTTTTCAGTTCACACAATAAACTTTTTAGATGATGGAACACTCACAAGAAACTTAACGCGAAACTCAAAAACCGAATCGCATGTGTTTGACGTGATTGATCTTGAGATCAGCACAAATAAACTGCGGCCATTATTTGATCCTTCCACCTCTCAGTTATTAGTCGAGGCTATGGATTAAGGCTGGATAAAAAACTCGATGCTCGTTAGCTCGCTCGGCTCGTGGCTAGCTCGGCTCAGCTCGGCTCGGCTCGTTATGATAACGAGCCGAGCCGAGCCAGGATTTTAGCTCGTTAGCTATAACGAGCCAACTCGAGCTGGCTCGTGAGCCGCTCGCGAGCCAAACGAGCCGTAGTTTTAGGGAAAAAGTCATCATAACTTATATTAGTTTTGTATTACTTCATGTCTTGCGCTTCACAAATGGATGATATGTTAGCTCATATGAATATTTTATTCGATTTAAGGTTATTGAATATATTATTTTTATATTATTAATATTTTTAAGCTTTAGATAAATGCAAATATTATATTTTGTGTATTTTTTATACCGGGCTCGCGAGCCTAACGAGCCAGCTCGAGCTCATAACGAGCCGAACCGAGCTGGCTTTCTGGCTCGTTAAGATAACGAGCCGAGCTAAGCTGGCTCGTTATCCTAACGAGCCAGAACGAGCCGAGCCAAGCCAGCTCGACTCGTTATCCAGCCTTGCTATGGATAAAGGACCGACCCTATATGTTCAAGCCCTCCAGAAAATTTTGGGTGTATATTTTTTCTTTGTTAAAATATCGACCTAGGTACTCCTAGGTTTATAATTTTGAGTTAAATATACCATTAGCCCAAAAATTTCTCACTCTATATCATTTAGGTTTATGAACTCTAAAAATGTATTTCTGGGTCACTAAACTTGTCCAAGGTACACCATGGGTCTATGTTGTCCATGTGAATACGTGGCAGACTGGCAGTTGACGTGGCATGATGATTGTTGATGCAAAAGTGGATCTGCAAACACAAAGGGCTAATACCCGAAATCGATATCCAAAGCGTACCAGTCGATTTGACCTGTTAATCGACAAGGATGAAGATACGAGCGCTTTGGTCCTGACAACAGCGATACGCCCGGAAGTTACGACCAAGAGGTACTCACGCGGAACTCGAGGATCGTCGAAGATCGCACTGAAGCGATGCAACTCGCCGAATCGATGAGAACTCGTGAAAAAAGGAAAAATATGCAAATTGACGAAGTCGCCGAAAAGTAAACAGATGTAAATAAGAGTAAAAGCTGGTTTTTGATATTGATTGATTGATCCTCATTACATCGCCCTTCACTCTATATTTATACACTGATCTACAGAAACGTAACCAAATACGACTAGGACACTAAATCCAAATATAAGAAAACACATGACTCCTATACAAATCAGACTCTAAAAAACATAGAAAAGAAAATTAATTCCTATCTATTCCCTTGTCCACCTAAATTACAATGGAATTCTCATCGACCTCCTTTCCATCGGCACACCCTCTGTTTCATCGGCAGTAGCCTTCAAGCCTTTTTTTTTATCGGCACACTTCCTATTTCATCAGTAGCGGTCTTCAAGCCTCCCTTCATCGGCATCGGCAATAATATCCTTAACCTTATCGGCAACACCTCAATCCAACCTAACTTCTCCATACACCGCCACCATTCATTGCAGCCTTCTTCACAAGCTGTCTTTTATCGGCTATCAACATACACAATAACTTTTCTCCTGCTGATTAACCCACTCTGACCATCTTGACACGTGCCAAAAAAATGGTGTCAACACATGCCCCCCAATTTCGGAGTATAAAACATTGATGCTCTGAAATTTACTCCAGACAATGCTTGTCTTTACCTATTTTTCTCAACCCATTCTCCAAGCATGACATAATCCGTTACTGAATCTAATCAAATCTAGTTCTGATTCACACATATCAGCAAATATCGCACAATCTCCAACTACTCTTGCCCTAATTATGGTTAAGATACCGAAATAACAATCCATCGGCAAGATCTTAACATAATTAACGCCACCATTTTAGAATCAAAAGATTTTGTACTGAGATCTTTTCCAAGTCATGATCACTTGCCATCAAATCTCCTGTACAATCCCTTGATTGTCGTGCGAACAGTTACCATATCCATCTGAACCACCTCGACCTACACGCGCGCGGCATAGAGATAAGTCCAAAATTCCCCTACTCCAAGCAGCCTATAAATAGATTTCTCCAGAACGCTCATCTTCTACCCTCAGACTCTAACCTTTGGCATTCTCTCTCTCCGACGGCGACCTCGACGAACAACCGCGCGACCTCAACCAACAAGAGTTCCTTCCAGCATCACCTTCAAGTTCCCAGCCTGTGCCTTCATCTTCCTCAGAGCAATGGCGATCAACTTCAACGTCTCCGCGGTTCGTTCTAATTCCGTTACTTTTATCTTGATTCTTTTGGTCTTTGCGAGTTCATATAGTTAGTAATTTTTCCCTCTTTTCTCATTCTTTTGATCCTCCGAACTTAGGAACTACGCAACAAACTGGTTATTCCAACCGACAAACCACACTTCCAATGCCTAGGTCCAATGGGCGACCCAGATCCAACTGATTTGATCAACGCAGAAGCTAACAGAATTCCCTTCAAAGCCCAAAATTTTTCTTTGAATATATGGAAGGACACATTCCGATCCTGGCCCAAACCCACCAAAGGGTGGAAAGATTGGTATTTGAGGGTCAACAGGTCGATGCAGGTGTACTGGGCAGAGCGGAAAATAGACCAATGCATTAGGCTGTCTATTGCCGATATGTAGAAGAATGAATCCATGATGATTGCTGCTGCTTACTTCTGGTCAGATACAACAAACACCTTCGTGTTTGGCTATGGTCCAGCCGCCCATACTCTTACCGATGTATACATGCTCACTGGCTTGGACATCTCGACTGTCGATGAGGGTTCCATCTATGATAGGAGAGCCGAACATAGAGTGAACACACGCAACATCAGCGGCTGGACAGGATACATCCAGGAATACCGAAGGACTGGCACTGTTAACCAGAGGGAACACGCCACATTCTTGAATATGTGGTTGGAGAAATTTATCTTCTGCGGCCGATCGGTAGGACCAACCAACGCCTTCCTTCCTGTAGCCGAACTCTTGGCCAACGGTGTAAGGTTCCCGCTCGGTCAATACCTTCTGAGCTCCACCTATCACCTCCTCCATCAAGTATCCCTGAAGCTTTTGCTTGGTGAACCCATCGGCAATTTGGGAGGCCCATGGTGGTTTATCAATATGTGGCTAAATACCCATATGCACAAACGTCTGCAGTGGGATTTCTTCGCCCAAGAATTTCCACGAGAAATCGCCGAAGATTACATTCTTGGGGATGAGGAATCGGCAACACGCCCCCCTCTCAACTTCAGTGAAGCCATAATTATCCTCCCTGGAACAGAGGCCAATGAAGATCAAATCAGCACATTTTTCTAGAACTTCTACAACGGTCTCCCTCGTGATCATAGGGCTTGGGTACTCTATATCGATGAAGAGAACAAGTTTCCCCTTCTCTTCAACTTTGCTGATGACGAGCTGAACCAAGACAATGAGCTTATGATGGCCATCATCACTCCCAGGGCAATCCCGGTGAACACATTTGGTTGTGGGAAAAATTCCAATACCACCTATGAGTTCTACAATCCATCGGCAGTATTCTGCCAACTGGCTTTTGGGCAACTGCCAATCAAGTTGTGCTTTGCCGATGTGATCAAGCCCAGAGAAACAATCACCAGTGGAACAAAATGAAGCAGGGTAGTGAGACTCGCCCCCGATGCCGATATCTCAGACGTTGATCTTTCCATCTGGTCACCAACGTCTTTTATTACTGAATCATATAAACAATGATGGCGAGAATGGAAGGAACAATTATTCGCAACATCCACCAATACATATCGGCACATGATCGATCCCTACTACGCCATTCCCGATGATGCAGTAAGTTTCTTTTAACTTCCTTTTGTTTCTCCTTTTTCATATATCGGCAGCTAATTTTTCTTGTGACAGGCCGATGACCCAGTTCCATCCATAAGCAAGAGTGGGAAACCTTTCAACCTCCAACCTATTTCCCCAATTTTAGCGATCGGCTACAACGCCCCCACCCTAGCCGCTTTGACTTTCCAGAGGACCTGTGCCAAGACCATCACCTCTAGATCAAAGCTAGCAACAGCTAGGGCTACTCCGTTGGCTGCCGCTTCAAGCCTGATCAAGGCTTTCAAGGTAATAACCTCGTTTATTTTTACTCATGCCGATACAAACTATATTAATCATGTAACCATTAGGGTGTAAGAGCCGCTGCTGGATCATCATCGACAACTCCTCCAACACCAAGCACCACTACCTTCAGTCAACCTTCAGATGTATTCTTTTAACTTTATATTTTATCTGTTAAACATCCAATCTTACACTTGTTTTGCAGCAGCAAATGGGCACATCGGCAAGCATACTAGGTGCTCAAGCTCCACAATCAACAAGTGTCGATGCCCCCCAGCCAACTGTCACTGAGACCCAAGTAAAGCGTAAAGCTTTAACTGATGCCGAGGTTCAGCAAAAACGATAGAAATCTATGCCAGTCCCTGTATCTGCCCCAACACCTGTTAGTCAGCCAACCGATGTAGTTGAACAAGTTAACCCTTCTGCACAAAATGTATCATCGGCCATCATACCCTAAGGACCAACTATTGATGAAGTCGTAGGAGACATCCCATCGGTCAGCTCTGCCGATCCTTCACATGGCCCCCTTCAAGCTGCTCCTTCCAGCCAGGCCCAAGAAATCGCCTTGAAGCAGGTAAATCGATTGACCTAGTTGATTTATAATATCCATATCTATCCTTAAGTAGGATCTCTGACTTCCTTTCCTCTTCACAGGAATAAGATTCTTCCAATAGTTTGTTTTCTTTCGCTATCGACATCTTCGATGATGATGGAGAAGAAGCAAGTTCTTCCCTAGCACTGGGGACGATATCGGTAGAAATTTATGCCAAGCTGGAAGCCCTTCTGGATCTGTTACAACAAGATACTGCTCAGTTGGTAAACGATTCAGATCCTGCAAAAATCATCTTCAAGACAATCCGTGGCCAAGTTCCTGCCGAAGTTGAAGAAACTCTCTTCCCAGCAGTCCATCTAGAGAGCCGACAACTACAATATCAATGGGCTGCTCACCGTATCGCCGATAGAGCAGCTCAAGCCCAGCTCAAGGAAGAGATGCTGCAACTAAAACAAACTGCCGATGAGAAGCACAAAAGCATCAGCAAATTGCAGATCTCAGGTGCCGATCTTAAGCAGAAGATTCTGGATCTATCGGCAAAGAGAGCAGCTCTTTTAGCTGAACTGGAAGAAGTTGAAACAGCCCTAACTCACGCCAGGCAAGAAGAAGATCAGCTCCCTGACGTCATCAAAGCCCTTCAGCAAGAAAGGGATGTCCGAGCTCGCAAGGCCTTGGCCTTGAAGAAGAAACTCAAGTCTATGGAGGGGGTTGCTGATGAAGATGCTAAAGAATTGAAGGAAGCTGATGAGATTCGCCTGCGTGCAATATCGGCTATCAAATCTTTGTTAAATCTATAATTCTCATTTAGTGCATCGGCAATCTATGACACATTGATACTTTGTTTAACTCTAGCCGATAGGATTGTTATCGGCAGTTATACTTTTATGCATCTATCCAGATACTAGGATAATATTTCTTTAAATATTTTTCATTTAATGCTCTGGGAAACACAACCCCTTCGAGGGTTTCGAGAATATATGCATTACCAGAAACAGATTGATTTATCCGATATGGACCCTCCCAATTAGACGACCATTTTCCAAACCTTGAACTTTTAGTCCCAATCGGTAAAATCAACTTCCAAACCAAATCCCCATCGACAAACTCCTTTATCTTCACCTTCTTGTCATACCATCTGGCTACTCTTTTCTTATTCTCTTCGATGCTAACTAAAGCCTTTAACCGATGACCTGCCACATCTTCCAACTCATCTTTCATAAGGGTATCATAGTCATCGGCTGTCAATTGATCTTGAGAATGTATTCTCCTAGAGCCAGTTTTAATCTCCCAAGGCAACACTGCGTCGTGTCCATATACCAACTGATAAGGTGTTACTTTGGTTGCACCATGACACGACATCCGATATGACCACAAGGCTTCATTTAATACCGTATGCCACCTCTTAGGATTTTCTTTAATTTTGCGCTTAATGAGCTTGATAATTCCTTTGTTAGAAGTCTTAGCCTGACCATTAGCTTGGACATAATATGGAGAAGAATTTAAAACTTTAATCCCCATACTCACAGCAAACTCATCAAATTCTCCTGATGTAAACATGGTACCCTGATCAGTAGTGATGGTTTGAGGAATACCAAATCGGTAAACAATATGCTCTTTCACAAAATCAATCATATTAGCCGATGTCACCTTTTTCAAAGGAATTGCTTCAACCCATTTTGTGAAATAATCGGTAGCAACAAGAATAAATTTATGCCCCTTACTCGATGGTGGATAAATCTGACCGATGAGATCAATAGCCCAACCCCGAAACGACCAAGGCTTAATTATGGGGTTCATAGCCGATGCGGGTGCTCTTTGAATATTACCAAAATTTTGACATTCATGATATCCTTTAAAATATTTAAAACAATCTTCGAGAATAGTCGGCCAATAATATCCATTTCTTCTGATCATCCATTTCATCTTGAAAGCCGACTGATGAGCCACATACACTCCTTCATAAATCTCACCCATCAAGCTTTTTTATTCATCACTGCTAACACATCTGAATAAAACTCCATCTATGGTTTGGTAATATAATTCATCATCAAGGAGAACATACTTGGTAGCTTGGAATCTCATACGTCTTTCAACCTTTTTAGATGAATCCTTTAAATAATCAACAATTTCCTTTCTCCAGTCATCGGTATCGACTGCCGATGTTAATACTCCTTGAATAGGCTGATACCCTGAGGCATGCTGAGCTAATCGATTAGCCTCTTCATTATGCAATCGAGAAAAATGTTCCAGATGAAAATTCCTAAACCCTTTCAACAATTGCAGACATTTCTCATAATATAAAATTAAAACTTCACTTCGGCATTCATAAATTCCAGCCAATTGATTTATAACTAGCATAGAATCACCAAAGATTTCAACAGCATCGGCACGTATCTCCTTAAGCAATTCTAACCCTTTTATCAAAGCTTGGTATTCAGCCTGATTGTTTGTTGATGTAGCAACAATCGGCAATGAAAACTCATACTTCCTCCCCTGAAGAGAAATTAACACAATGCCGATACCTGCTCCTTCACCACATGTAGACCCATCGAAGAAAAGTGTCCAAGGAGCAATCTCCAGAGAGTCCACTGTATTGCAATGTTGAGTGACAAAATCAGCCATAACCTGCCCCTTAACTGCCTTAGCCGATTCATAACATAGGTCAAATTCTGATAACGCTAAAATCCACTTGCCAATTCTACCACTTAATATCAGCATCGACAGCATATATTTGACCACGTCGTCTTTGCATATGACAGTACACTCAACCGATAGCAAATAATGCCTCAACTTAATACAAGAAAAGTATAGACACAGACATAATTTCTCGATAGCTGAATACCTGGTTTCAGCATCCACTAACCGTCTGCTCAAATAATAAATAACACGTTCTTTCCCCTCAAATTCTTGAATAAGAGCTGAATCGATAACAGTATCATCAGTTGACAAATACAATCTGAAAGGTTTCCCGTGTTGAGGTGGAACTAGCACTGGAGAATTTGTTAAGTATCTCTTAATTTCATCTAGGGCTAACTGTTGCTCATCTCCCCATCTAAATTCCTGATCGGCTTTCAATTTTAGTAATGGACTGAAAGCCTTAATTTTACCCGACAGATTAGATATGAATCTCCTAATGAAATTAATCTTACCGATCAAAGATTGTAATTCAGTTTTATTGGCAGGAGCAACCACCTTGTTGATTGCCTCAATAGACTTCCTACTAATTTCAATGCCCCGCTAATGCACCATAAAACCCAAGAATTGTCCTGCCGATACACCAAATGCACATTTATTAGGATTCATCTTTAGTCCATGCTTCCTTGTGCACTTCAGTATCTTTCGTAGATTGGTTAGATGCTTTGTGATATCTCCAGACTTAATCACTGTGTTATTGATGTAGATCTCTACTAATGTGCCGATGTATTCATGAAAAATAAAGTTCATAGCTCTTTGATAAGTAGCACCGGCATTTTTCAAACCAAACATCATAACTATCCATTCAAATAATCCCACATGACCTGGACACCTAAAAGCAGTCTTGGGAATATCTTCTTCAGCCATAAATATTTGATTATAACCTGCATTACCATCCATGAAGCTGATAATTTGATGTCCTGCTGCGGCATCAATCAACAAATCAGCAATCGACATTGGATAACCATCCATCGGTGTGGCTTTATTAAGATTCCTAAAATCAATACAAACACGAAGTTTTCCATTTTTCTTATAAACAGGAACCAGATTAGAAATCCACTCCGCATATCGACACTGCTGAATAAACTTTGCCTCAATTAATTTAGTTATTTCGGCCTTAATATCAGGAAGTATATTAGGATTGCATCGGCGCGCGGCTGCTGATGTGGCTGAAATCCAGACTTAATAGGCAACCGATGTTCAACTTTCGATCGGTCTAATCCAGGCATTTCAGTATAATCCCAAGCAAAACAATCTTTATACTCTTTTAACAAATTGACTAATTACTGTTTACACTTGGAATCTAACATAGCACTAATAAAAGTAGGCCTTGGCCTATCACCATCACCAATATCTACTTCTGCTAAATCATCAACCGATGTAAACCCTTGACCTAATTTTTCATCATCGGCAAACCTATCTATTAAAATTCTTCTTCAGAACCGACTACTTGGATCGGTAGAATTTAATAATCGACAACCTTGAGGAACTCTTTTTCCTAAGCTTCTCCTGATGTGCACTTGGTTCGTTCATAAGTATCTGATTCTGCCGATGCGATGATGTAAGAAGAATCACCAGGAACAACTTCAATTTTATCCCCAATCCATTGTACGAGGCACTGATGCATTGTAGAAGGAACACAACAATTAGCATGAATCCAATCCCTTCCTAGAAGCAGATTATATGCACCCTTGCCATCAATAACAAAGAAAGTCGTCAGTAAGGATGCTGCCGATGGTCAACTCAATGCACACTGCCCCTTTAGCCGGTGACACATTGCCTTCAAAATCCTTTAGCATCATATCGGTTTTGGTTAAGTATTGATCTCCCTTACCAAGTTTCCAATACATCACATAAGGCATAATATTAATCGCAGCTCCTCCATCAATAAGTATCTTAGATACAGGCTGCCCATTAACTTTGTCTTTCACAAACAAAGCCTTGAGATGTTGTCTCTCATCATCGGTATGTTTCTCAAAAACAGCCATCATTGGATCTAGCATCAATTGAGCTATTTGGTCAGAGAAAACAACTTCTTCTTCATTATCAGAGAGTGCAAAAAATTCCATCGGCAACATAAATACCATATTGACATCTACCGATGGGCCTTTATTTTTGTGCTTTATTTGCCACTGCTGATTATCAGATCTCTCATTGGAGGAATTCTCTTCTCGATATAAGTCCTCTTGACGCTCTCGCTGCATCCTTCTTTTCTATGTCTTTGTCAAACCTTCTAGGCACCATTGAGGGAGTTTAGTTTTTCAAACTGGCTGATAATAGGTCCTAGCTGACTCTACACGACGTATATTAGGATCCCTGTAAAATATTTCTTCATCGGGAACTCTTGCGTTTGTCATCTCTTCAAGCTCCTCTTGGTTCCTCGGAAAATATGCAGCGCGTTTACCAAGCCTCTCATGTACACTAAGCCTGCCCCCCAGCCGATCATGTACTGATGTTTTACCCCTGATCGGCTCATTGATAGACAAACCCTGATTGCCAGGTTGAAACCTCCTTTCTGAATGATTAACTCCATAATAACCATTGCACTCTGGGCAATTTTCAACAGTAGGTAATTTAATACCTTCTTCCCAACAATGAATAAAAAACGGACACCTCCAATAATCCTTATGCCGATTCCACTCTTCTCGGCATCTCTCTTCTTGCTGTTGTTGATATCGGTCCCTTCGCTGACGCCAACCCTCCTGTTGCCTTCTATGGGTAATCACAATGCCAGATCGAGGAGGCTTTCCGAAATTGCTACTTTCTCCCAGTAGCCCCTTACTTTTTACATCATTGGTAGTTATCCGATATTGGAGATCCACTGATGCATTTTTCTCAGCAGCTTCTAATGTCAACACCTTAGTCTTTCCTTCAGCATCCAACATATTTGCTGGAAAAGGATGTTAATCAATTTTCATTGGCTTCTGGATCTTGGAATTACCAAATTTAATTCTCTCAGATTTAATAGCTAATTGTAACTGTTGCCTAAACACTTTGCACTCATTTGTACTGTGTGAAGTTGCATTATGCCATTTGTAATACAGCATTTTCTTTAACTCTTCTGCCGATGGGATCACATGATTAGGTGACAGCTTAATCTGGCCCTCTTGAAGCAGAAGATCAAATATCTTGTCGGCTTTGGTGATGTCAAAAGTAAACTTCTCTGGCTCTTTTTGACCAAAGGGACAAGATATCAGGTTTTTATTTTTAACCCATTCAGCTAAACCGATAACTGGCTCTTTATCTAAATCAGAATCTTCTACCTCTCCGACAAATGAAACCTTCTTGTTCTAATTCCTTTTGGGTTCAAAAACTCTAGTATCTTGATCAGAAATCCTTTGCACGAGATGACTTAGCCTTTCGAACTCTTGAGAAGCATATATGTCCTTAAGGTGTGGCAATAATCCTTGGAAAGCCAAATCGGCAAGTTGCTGATCATCCAATACTAGGCTATAACACTTATTTTTCACATCTCGTAGCCTTTGCACAAAGCCTTCCACCGATTCATCATTACGCTGTCTCAATTTTACCAAATCAGTAAGCTTCTTTTCATGAACTCCAGCAAAGAAATATTTATGAAATTGCTTTTCTAGATCAGCCCAAGTAATAATAGAATTTGGCGGTAATGAAATAAACCATGTGAATGCTGATCCAGACAAAGATGATGAAAACAAACGAACTCTTAATTCATCTCTGCTAGCTGCCTCTCCACATTGAATAATGAAGCGATTAACATGTTCCATGGTTGATGTATCATCTTGCCCAGAGAACTTAGTGAAATCTGGTACCTTGTACCGATTTGGGAAAGGAATTAAATCATATGCCGAAGGGTATGGAGTCCGATAAGAATAAGTATTGACCTTGGGTTTTATCCCAAACTGATCCTTCATAATCTCTGCTATTTTATCGGCCTAAAAAGCATCAATCTCTTGTTGACGATATGGCTGAATTTCTATAGGAGGTACTTGCTGATATCCCTCTGTGTATCTTTGTGGCCCACGATCTCCAGCAATCGGCATATTTGCCATTACTTGTGGTCCATTAACCTGCTGGAAAGGATTCATCGGCTGAGCTGCCGATGCTTGATTCTGAAAATCAGCTTGCATATGACCTTGATGAATCCCTACAACTTGCTGATTTGGTTGAACTGTATGTTGAGTAGGAAACTGTCCTCACCAACTATTATTAGCGTTCATCGGTACAAAATTTGTCGATGGCTGATAATTTGCTGGCATTGCTAGATAATGACAACCAGCTTGAGGCATGAACTGGACTCCAGGTTGACTTATAGCAGGAGCCTTCTGTTGCATCGGTAGCAAGTTTGCCGATGGACTTGAATTAGATGTTTGACCCAAAGGCATCTGGAAACTTCCTAGAGTTGGTTGCACAGTAGTTGCTGTAGTATATTGAGGCACTTGAGCTATCGGCGAACCAGCCGATGGCATAGGAGCTTTTCCTGTTGTATCAAACACTTGAGATAACCCAGGGTTAAAAGCAGATGGCTCTGGAGGCATACCGTATCCCCACCAATTAGCAGGAATCTGGTTATTCTGTGGCACATGACCTGTTAAAGCCGATGCCGATAGATCTGTATTAAGCTGAACTTGTCCTGATAATACTGAATCTGATCGCATCGGTGTAGATTGTACGTTAGATAAGCCTGCTGATACTGGAGGGGAAGAAACTTCTGTACCCACAACGGCTGGGGGAGCCGATGGAGTAATAACAGATGCTGGCTCTGGTTGATGATAGGCAAGCCCAATGTAATGCGGTGACGCATGCCCTTCTTTGAAAGTTCGAACCATAGCACTATGAACAGTATTGGACAGCACATTAGAGTGATTAATTAAAGCATGATTTACTGCAGAATTAACCATCTTTTGAAGTTTACCCGGATTAGAATCAAAGGTAACTTGTCGAGGCAACGGCAAATCTTGCTTCTGGATGACTTATCCACTCTTGTTCAAGCTGAATGACTTTAAGCAAAGTTGTCTGTATTCTTCTATAGCCTTTTCCATAGTCTGCTTCTATTCTTCCTTAAGATCTTCTTCTGATACTGCGATAATGTTCCCTGCATCGATCTCAGGATTGAACATATTGATCAGATCTGTCCCATCGAGCATGCCAAAAGATGTGTTGATGCAAAGTGGATCTGCAAACACAAAGGGCTAATACTCGAAATCGATATCCAAAGCGTGCCAGTCGATTTGACCTGTTAATCGACAAGGATGAAGATACGAGCGCTTTGGTCCTGACAACAGCGATACGCACGGAAGTCACGACCAAGAGGTACTCACGCGGAACTCGAGGATCGTCGAAGATCGCACTGAAGCGATGCAACTCGCCGAATCGATGAGAACTCATGAAAAAAGGAAAAATATGCAAATTGACGAAGTCGCCGAAAAGTAAACAGATGTAAATAAGAGTAAAAGCTGGTTTTTGATATTGATTGATTGATCCTCATTACATCGCCCTTCACTCTATATTTATACCCTGATCTACAGAAATATAACTAAATACGACTAGGACACTAAATCCAAATCTAAGGAAACACATGACTCCTATACAAATCAGACTCTAATAAACATAGAAAAGGAAATTAATTCCTATCTATTCCCTTGCCTGCCTAAATTACGATGGAATTCCCATCGACCTCCTTTCCATCGGCACACCTCTGTTTCATCGGCAGCAGCCTTCAAGCCTTCTTTCATCGGCACACTTCCTATTTCATCAGCAGCAGTCTTCAAGCCTCCCTTCATCGGCATCGGCAATAATATCCTTAACCTTATCGGCAACACCTCAATCCAACCTAACTTATCCATACACCGCCACCATTCATCGGCAACCTTCTTCACAAGCTGTCTTTTATCGGCTATCAACATACACAATAACTTTTCTCCTGCTGATTAACCCACTCTGACCATCTTGACACGTGCCAAAAAACGGTGTCAACAATGATGATGTTGATGACACTGACTTATGGAATCCACATGTCATTTAGATCGTGTTTCTCTCTTCTCTCATCCATTCCTTTCTCTGTACAGCATTGGATGACACTTGGCGGATGCTCTGTGGTTGTGACCACGATTTTAGGGATGAGATGACAATTGGCGGATGCTCTGTAGTTGTGACCACAATTTTAGGGATGAAGGTCTAGTACAGATGGTGGTAAATGGCACGTTTTAACTACTGCATGGATGACATGTGGATCTAAGTAGCACATAAAGATAAGTTTGTGGACCACTGTTGTATTTAACTCTATATTTTTAAAGTGAAGATGAAGAATAGACACGACACGTGGAAAATTTTGATGTTGACTCAAATAGAAAACATAGAAAAATAGTAGAAAACACGCGTTTTATATGCCTCCAACATCTGATTTGCAGAGCACCCAACTATACCAGTGATGATGTCCCGTCATCTGATTTACACATTTAGCTTCCCTATCTCAGGTGAGTGGTCAAGATCTCTGGCAAGGATTTAGCTAGGGTTTGAAGTTCAGGGTTTTGGTACAAAGTCTTCATATCATCTTTGAGATTAGAGGAAGAACTGTATGGGTTGGTATACTGACCGATGATGGTGACAAGCAAGATGACAAGGCGATGATGAACCAGATGCGGTGTCACCTGGCATAGGCAGTGTTGAACATCATGTTTGTCCATCGAAGAAGATAAGACAAACATTGGCGACACCGAAATATTAGTGTTAGCTAGTGTGGCCATTGGTAGCATTTCAGGTGGCTGGGGCACCATTGTCAAAGCTAGGTGGGAAGATGGTGGCAAGCATTGCACTCGCACTTGGTAGCTCACAAGTGGATGAGGGAAGAGTGGTGGGAAGGAGCTAAAAGAGAGATATTTGGTCCAAGCCATCTATTATTGGACTTGCTAGCGCCTGGATGTTTGATCTGGGGCGCTAGCGTCCAAACGGTGCCGCATAGCAAGCGAGCGAGCGCCCTAGCGCGTCGGACTCGCGAGCGAGCGCTGCAACAGCGGGCCCGTGCCACCCCCAAACATTGCCCATGCCGTCCCGAACGTCTCCCGTGCCGCCAGCCGCTTCCTACGCGTATCCCATGTGCTACACCCGATCTACTTTTGAAACATCTAAATGAAATTGTTGCAACATATAAAAGAACACAAATGAAACACTTGAACAAAGCGTCTGAAACACTTACGAAAACGCCTGAAAACAGTTGAAAACCATTGCAAACATATTCAACATCTAGATAAAAACTTGCAAATATACGTATGAAACATCTTAAAACACTTGAAAACATATGCTTGCAACATGCATATATATATGAAACATCCAGATCTACTTTTGCAACATTTAGATAGAACACTTGCAACATATATCTGGAATAAATGAAACACTTGGAACATACACCTGAAACATACGTGTATAGCCATTAGAACATGTGCAATATCTCAATCTACTTTTGCAACATCGATATACAATACTTACAACATACTCTGAAACATTTGAAATACTTGAAATATACTATTGAAATATGCGCTTTCAGCGTAGCATCGACTTGTTGCTTGGACGAATGGAGGCTCGTTGATGAGGAGCATCGACTTGTTGCTTTCACTCACAGAAAACAGTCCGCACATGTGTGCGGACTGTTTTCTGTGAGTGATAATTTGAGCATGTTGGTGCCAAGCCAGATGAGAAAATGGAACTGGCAAAGCTTTTGGACAGTGTGTTCATTCCTGTGAAAGGGAGCTAGGAGATCCTAGCGCAAAGATCAATGTTCTGCCGCAAGCTTTTTTTCTGCTGATTACACTTTATATAATTCTGATATGGCATACATCAAGGTTCAAACTGGAAGGCCTTTCTCTTAAATCTGATACGGTATACATCAAGGTTCAAACTGGAAGGCCTTTCTCTTAGTTCTTGTCGGCGCGCCCCAATGCTCGCTGCGTCATTTTCTCCCTGCATCACCGTGTCCACTTCACCTCGCCGCCGGCGGTCCCCCACAGTACCGTGCCCCATCCCCTGCAGCCTCCACCGTGTTGCCTCCTCTACCGTGCTTCTGCCTCCGCGCCGCATTCCCCACCAGGCCCAGTTTGCCTTGCCCCGCCTCTACCTTGCCGCCACGGTCATCCCCGCACGCGTGCCCGCATCCTGCTCCCGACCGCCTCACTTTGCCACCATACGCGCTTGCATCTTGCTCCCGGCCGCCCCACTCCTCCATCCCCACGCGTGCGCCCTAGCCTGCGCTGCGCAGCGCCGCGCCACCCACTTCACCTCGCCGTCGCAACAATCCACCGCCACGTCCCAATCCGCGCTTGCCCGTCGTGGCCACGATGTGCACGGTGCCACCACCACCCCGGTGCCCCTGAGAGAAGGTCATTGCCGGCTGAGACATCGTCTTTCGTGGTTGGATGAAGACACCACCACAAGAGGACCCGTATGTTGCAGATGCATATTTTAAGTGATTTAGATGTTTTAGAGGTATGTTACAAGTGTTTTATATGGATATTGCAAAAGTAGATCAGGATGTTGCAAGTGTTTCAGAGGTATGTTGTAAGTGCTTTAGAGATATGTTGCAAGCATTTATTCAAAATGTTTCATCTATTTCAGACATATATTGCAAGTGTTTGAAAGATATGTTGCAAGCGTCTATTCAAAATATTTCATTTGTTTCAGACATATGTTGCAAGTATTTTATCTGGATGTTGCATATGTTTCAATGGCTAACTGGCTATACACATATGTTGCAAGCGTCTATTTAAAGTGTTATATCTGTTTCAGACGTATGTTGTAAGTGTTTTATCTGGATATTGCATTTGTTGCAGTGGCTATACAAATATGTTGCCAGCATTTGATGCAAATGTTTTACCTATTTCAGACGCATGAACATTGGTAAGTGCAGGAAGTGGGCGCATGCGGAGGCGGTCCCCGCGAGCACAGGTGGACCCTGCGTGCGTGCTCGGCGTGGGTGGTCCCCACTTGCATGCGCAACAGCATGAGGGGGCAGGCGGGTAGGCGCAGCAGTTGTAACCGCATGCGGGGCAGGCGGACAAGCTCAGCAGCATGCGTGGTAGGCGCAGCAAGCGGGATAGGCGTCCGGACGGGGGCTAGCGTCCGGGCACTAGCCGCGCCGAATCGGAAAAGGCTAGTCTTGAGAGCCAAATGAAGGTACTGATCTCAAGGCAAAGGAAAGGAAAACTGGCATCGGGTCAGGGCAAAACCTCAAAAGCAATGGACACGATGGTTTGGATGATTTGTGCTACCAGTCTCCTGCATATACACTGCCATTCCATCAACACCGACCATTCCTTTTTGTGATCTGTGATCATGCTGAAGACGCATGCAGCTAGAAGTTTGACCTCATCTAGAGATTTTTGCTTTAACATGACACTAGTGTGCTATCTGCATTGAGCGTTGCCTAGGGTCTCCAGGTCACTGCCTCGGGTCTCCAAAAAATCGCCGCGGCTGCCCTTCTCCTGAGGCCTCGCCGTCGCCACGCCTTCGGACCCCTCTTCTTCTTCCTCTCCGGTGCGTCTGGCGGAGGTAAGAAGGGGAGGGGACCCATCTCTCTATTCCACAGTTTTTAGTTCCGGTTTGTTAGGTTCATCCCGAATAAATTTTAGGCGAAGTCAGAAGATTTCCGATCGGGATCGTATTTCATTTGATGACTTCGGTGATTGCCACGACGAGATCGCCGTTGCAAGCGTCGATTTCATCGGCAGACGGCCAATTTAAGGTTTTATCTGCAAAGGGGTGCTTCTGGGAGACCCCTGCAAGGACAACGACTCTGGGTCGTTGATTTCATCATCGATGGTTGCGGAGAGGATTCTAAGGTCTAAAGGTGATGAATCTGCAACCTATGCCGTACCTGATGATGCAACTGCGGATATTCTTTCAGCGATTTAGTTGCGTTTTGGACCGGTTCCGGATCTTGCGGTATGTACAGTGTTTTGGGATTGGTCGTTGGATTCGGCGTAAGGACTGCACTTTGGCTCCGGCGCTCGAGAGATGCCATTAGGGAACAAGATGGAAGAATATGGATAGAATATTATGTATTTTTATTTCATATTTTTTCAAGTATAATTTAGGGATGTACTATGCTAAGATTTAATATAAGCCCCTCTTCCTTTTGGGGGAAAAAACATGATACTAGTGCGGCGTTCCCTTTCTCCTCTTTTGTATGTAGAAATTTGTTGTAGTCAGTAGAACACACCACTCCCATGTCGGTCCTCCGCATGGATGACTCAGCTCGTTGGTATCTTTTTTCTCTTTTTCCTTTTTGAAGATATCAAAAGACCATACATGCATGTTCCAGCTTAGAGAAAAAAGGTCCACGTTCCAAGCTTTAGTCATCTTCAGCACAAGGATAAGATCATCCAAAAAGAAGCAATAACCAGTATTATCCATGGTGAGTGGTTTGGATTGCTCATCCATCGTCACTGAACCCAGAAGGCAAGAACCGATCCATCTTCCGAAGTTCCTGTTGGCATCGCATACATGCCGAGTTCCGCGCGCAGAACTAACATCTTGCCCGAACACGCCCGCATGCATGTCGATTAGGCCGGCAGCGCCGCAGGCAGCTCAAACGCATTGTGGACGTGGCATTCCACACGCCCGCGGCCGCCGCGCGTGTGTGCAACTAACCGTGCATCAGCACATCCATGGCGCCGGTGGCCATCTGTAGCTCCCTCCGCACATGTGCGCATGGAACTGCAGGCTGCCGGTGCCTAACTTAACCAACGGATAACCACTCCGACATGCATGATGCAGCGGCAGGACGGACAGGGACACGAAGCCGCACACCTTATCGGCAGGACGGACAGGAAGCAGCTCACAGGTGACTAGGCGCCGCCGTGTCGCCAGTTGCCTTGGCCATCCGATCCGATCCGTCACTAAAGCAGAACTACCACCAGCAAATGCACATGCTTCTGCTGTTGGTGGTAGTAGACGGTTATCTTTCTTTTCGACTCCTACACGCCCGTGGCTTTCAAAAAGATGCATGAATCTCTGAATTTTGCTTGGACCGTTAGTGGATGCCTCGTCACCATGTACGTGAGTGCGTGCTGGTGGGTCTGGGTGCCAACGTCGATCGACCGTGTCAGGAATACTCCCACCATCCGAGCCTATAAAGCTGCGGCATGGGAGGTTTCGTTTTGCACAACATGTTCATTCTTCAGAAGCTACAGGTGCAGCACACAGATACTCGAGCTCGGAGTCGGAGCAAAGAAAGCAGCTAGTTAGTCACTTATTCGCGAGAGTGACCGATCATGGCGGCGTCTCTGCTAGGCCTCTACACCAGCAGAAGCAGCCAGGGCGGGACGGTCCACGGCAGGAGCGGCGGCCGGTCGGCTGCGGCGGTGAAGCAGCTTCTTTCGAGGTTGAGGTGCTCTTGGAGGAGACGCGCGGCACGGCCGAGGCGAAGCGCGGCCAGGTTCGGGTATGACCTGCATAGCTACTCCCAGAACTTCGACGACGGCATTGCCACCCTCGTTAGCCCGGCGGCCACGGAGTGTGCGTAGCTAGGACTCTAGGGTTCTAGGACCAGGATTCTGCATCTTCTGTGTCACTTAGGTGTGGCTTAGTGCTTCCTCACTGAGAGAGTGAGTCCAGTGTTGATTTCCGGTGATTATCTAGCATTGTAGCTATCGTTCATCCTGTAATTGTATATATAGTAAAGAAGTTACTTGGTCTGTATAATTAGCTGTGTAATATTAGCTATGCACAGGACAGTTATTCTATGCCTGCCATTATATTGATCAACAATCAGCAAGTTGCTTTGGTCAGCTAGCTGTTGGAATGGATGGCTTTACTCTGGATTTCCAGCTGCTCTTTTTTTTCTCGATCGGGCATTCACCTGTTTTTCATTAAGAGAAAAAAAATAACAGTACAACCGTGCGCGGTCACGCAAGCGAGGAGCCTTCGTGACATAACGCACACCTTGTCACCTAGCTACTGGATTCACTAAGAGAAATTACATATGAAGGGTGTTTTGCGACCAAACAACAAGACAAAAGCGAGCGAATATGCTCGCTGGTTCCTGCCCGGGAAGAGAACTTGCAAGGCTTCCCGCGTCGACGTCGATAGGGGAGGGCGAAGGCGGTCTGGAATTCCTCAAAGGAGACTTCGTCAGGTAGCTCAGTCTCCACCTCCTCTAGCTCTAGACATTTCATCATCACCTTCCGCGCCTGAGCCTCCGGCTTCTGTTCCTGTGCCTGCTCATGGCAGCAAGCCTAGCGCTCCTCTTGGGGACGAGCTCCGAGTCGTCCAGCTCCCCTGCCTGCGCTCTGGCCGCTTGGGTTTAGCCGCAATCGTGGAGGCGACGACAAGACAGGCGTCGTGAGCAGCTCCTTGAATACAGCGATGAAGTCCTCGGTCGACATTGCGGTCGTCACGTCAGGCGCTCTGCCAACAGCAGCCAGAATGGCTAGGCTGCCTCCGTCTGCACCTTCCTGGATGGCAGGGAAGTCAACCTGGACCGGGGGTGGGGATCCCCCAGCCTGCTCCGGCTCCAAGAGTGAGAGCCTTGGTGAGGTTTGGCCCGAGCAAAACTCGTCTGGGCCTGAAAGGCACAAGTCCACCGCCTGAGCCACCTCTGACACCGCCTGGCACGTGAGACCTGCCAAAGGTGGCCTTTTGGCCCGACATGCCTCCACCTCAACCAACATAGGATTGAAATCCCAATGCTGAAGCTCCGAGCAACAGTCCACTGCGAGCTCAAGCTCAGGGTGCACCGCTTGCCCGCCTCCCTGTATAGCGATGCTAGAGTGGCTGTCCTGCTGACACTCGCGTGCAAAGGGCCCCCCGAGCCAAGCACAGACCCCGGTCGTGCCCACAGACACACGGAACCTCGAGGAAAGTGCTGATTTTTAGATCGAGGTGGCCGGCACACTGGCCTGCTGTATGGATATGTTTGATTGCTATTGTCGGCTGTTGCTGAAGTGCTAAAACTGATGTGTGGCCTTTTATTCGTTTTAGTTTGAGGGATCGCCAAGGCCACTCAAACACTCCTATTATTCTGTGGGTTCAATGGAAGAAAATAAACATAAGGTTGCGTTGATTGTTGATGACCTACAACTGCATTAGATGGTGCACTAGAATAGTGAGTGCAACTCAAAGAGACTCTCTATATTTTTTCTAGTTATCAGGAATATCAGATGGTCAGTTTGGCTTCCGTAAGAGGAGAATAAGCCGCAGCTGTTGTAGCCAACTTATTCTCCTCTCACAAAATTATGTAGCTACAGCCACAGCCGCTACAGGCCTACATATTTTGATGAAAAAATACCCTCCAATAATTTTTTTAGGTGGATATCTAAATATAGCCATCATTTATTCTGAATTAAAGTGTCTAGATATAACATCGTTATTTTGATAAAATACAAAATGAGAATTTTGAATAAAATGTATAAGAAAGGAAAGAGTTTACAGTTAACATGTGGATAAAAAATTTGTATCGACTAATAAGATTAAAATTTAAGAAGTAGAAATCTAGATTTATGATGCCTGCTAGAAGAGTCATGGACTTAAGCTAAGGTCTAAGCCAAATACATTGTAGACATATGGAGTGCAATAGAGAGAGATATATATTTATGGAAAAAGAGTAATTGATAGGTTCATAACTACCCGATATATATTACAGATATGAGTATTATCCCAAAAATGAAAAAAGTTAGAGAGCACACAAAGACAAGTAATTTTCATTTACTGTAGGTATTAAAATGAACATCTAATACTTATGCCTCCTACTACGACTCTAGCCCATTCAGAAGCTATGGTTTCATAGACCAGTTGTCAAAATCATTTATATATCACCTAATGCATTTTAAGTTGTTCTAAGTTAAACTATTATAATTTTTCTCAAATTTATAGATAATAATATATTAAATAAGTATTATTAAATAGAATTGTGAAATATATTTTAGATTTTAGCACATTGTGAAATATGTTAATGCTCTTGTATATAAATTTGGTGACATTTAGGATAATTTGATTTATAACTAACTAATTAAAGATACAAGTACTAGAAAATAAAATTTGTTTATTGAGTGTAACCATGTAACCCCACACAATTTCTCAAAAAGATTCATGCAGTTAGTCAGGACTATTTGATCAACCGCTTTAGGGAACCTCCGAGAGTCTTTTTCTTAAACCCACTTTCTAAATCATCATAGAGTCTTTCTTGAACCCACTTTCTAAACCATCATTTTTATAATCATTTCTCATCAAAATCTCTATTCCTATCAATTAGGAATGATAACACACTATGCCAAATTACTGGATTTGAACTCAAGACCTCAGGGTTCTCTCAAGCATCCATACCAGTTGAGCTACACAACACTTATGAATATACAATTGATATTATTCCTTTAATTACACAACTTTGAATCTTATATTGCATATTTTGACACTCTAAACGATTTCAAATAAAAAGGTTGTTAATTGCAAAATTGATGTTGACTTTGTCTCCATTCGACATTGTTAACCATCACAAATCCAATCGGAGAACTTACATTGAATATTTAAACACATATACCATATCAAATTAGAAATTAAATATAAAGTTTTATATTGAACTCGTGGTGGTAGCCACGAGCCCACCATGAACCGACAATTTTTTTTTTGAAAGGAACTACGGAGGGTTGAGATTCCCCGCCTGGATTTCATTAAAATTCAAAGAGAGTTCCAAATACAAAGCACAGATCAAGAACTAACAAGAGCGCAAATAAGCACGGCAGCAGCGCAGACCAGGTACCATGGAGGCAGAGGCAAATCTGCCCTCCCAAATAGTCAAGTCATCACAGACTTTGGACAGCACATTCCGTGCACTGAGGCGCTCGCTTCTGAAGATGGTGGCGTTCCTTGCATCCCACAGCCGCCAGAGTATCGCTTGAAGGATTGATGGCCATGTCTCAGGATCCTGATCTGAGGGAGGTGGCAGGGACCAGACTTCGACATCTTCTGCTGATAGTTGGGACATACCCGTGGAGCTCCACACTTCCTTACTTAGTGGACAATCAAAGAAGACATGGTGCCAGTTTTCAACTAGGTGATTGCAGCGTTGGCAAACAGAGTCGTCCTTCATGTGCTTGTGGAATAAATTTGATTTGGTGCTGAGCCTGTCCTTGAAGTACAGCCAAGAAAATATTTTAACTTTGTTAGGCACTTTGGATTTCCAAATCCATCTCTCATGGAAATCTTGCACCCTGGGAGCCAACCGACAGTGATACTGACTTTCACTAGCAATGAACCGGCAGTGAAAGTCCATCAGTTATTGCTAATTGAAATTACAAACCGACAGTGGTGTGCCCGCAGTGATGGCCTATTATATGATAGTGTAAAGAGTCACTTGAAGTTTATATCCTTCCTAATTGATAGGAATAGAAATTTTGGTAAAAAAAAAGAACTTCAATAACTTCTTTAAATAGATCTCCAACTTTATTTCGGATTTCTCGCTAGCTATAAATGAAGAACTTGACTGGCTTTTCTAGAGTGCACATAATGATTTAGAGAGTGAGTTTAGGAGAGAGATTTTTTGAGAAAAAACTAATCTTGACAGCCAAATGAACTATTGATCTCAAGACAAAGGAAAGGGAAACTAGCATCGGGTCATGATAAAACCTCAAAAGCAAGAGTGGCGACTCAACGTTGTACCATGATGACTCGGATGATTTCTACTACCACAGTCCCCTGCATATATGCTGCCATTCACCGACCATCCATTTTTGTGATCTGCCGACCATCCGTTCAGGCTGAAGACGTACGTACGCGCGCATGCAACTAGAAGCTTCGCCTCTTCTAGAGCTTTTCGCTTTAACATAACACTAGTGCGTTCCGCTTTTCTCTTTCTTTAGGATGTTATAGAAATTCGTTGTAGTCAGTAGATGACGAATTCTAATCCGCTGACCGCTCCCATGTTGATCCTGCGCATGGATGACTCAGGTCGATGGTGTCTTTTTTTCTTTTTTCCCTTTTCCTTTGTTTTTTTTGAAGGTATCACAAGAGTGAGAGATCATGCATGTTCCAGCTGTAAAAAAATGTCCACGTTCTAAGCTTTAGTAATCTTCAAAGGATAAGATCATCCAAAAAGAAATAGTAATAACCATTTATTATCCATGATGAGTGGCTTGGAGTGCTCTCGCGCGCATCTATCTCACTGAAAACTTAACCCATGACCGATTTTCGATGGCATCACAGCCAAGATTCCTAGTCTCTGATGGGATGCCGAGTTCTGCAGAACTAACATCTTGCCAAACTCGCCCGCATGCATGTCTGACATTACACGCCGGGCCGCCGCCGCCAGCCATCAACACATCCATGGCGCCGGCGGCCATCTAGCTCCCTCCGCACATGCGTGCTTGCACATTGAACAGGCCACCGTGCTAAACTGCCGACCGACTGGCATCTCTACAGCAAACTAACGGATGAACACTCCGACATGAACGATCCAGCGGCAGGACGGGCAGGAAGCCGCCGACATCATCGGCAGGACGGACGGGAAGCAGCTCAGCTGAGTAGGTGCCGCCGTGTCGCCAGTTGCCATGACCAACCTCTCATAGTCTCATCCTAGCTGGCGCTGTTGGTGGTAGACGGTTCTCTTTCTTTCGACTGCACGACGGCGGCTTCAAAAAGATGCATACATGAAGCTGGATTTTGCTTGGACCTTTCGGAATTCGGATGATCGGCATAGTGGATGCCTCGTCAGTCGTCACCATGTACGTTAGTGCGTGCTGAGGGGTCTGGGTGCCGTCGTCGATCGACGCGTGTCGAATACTCCGACCATCCGAGCCTATAAAGCTGCGGCATGGGAGGTTTCGTTTTGCACGACATCTTCAGAAGCTACAGCCCTGCAGCACACAACAGAAACAGATACTCTCCTACCTTGCAGCTCGGACTCGGAGCAAAGAGAGAGCAGCTAGTTAGTTGCGACGATAGTGTGTGTGTCTTGTGAGAACTGAGAACCGAGTGAGCAATCATATGGCGATGGCGGCGTCTCTGCTCGGCCTGTACAGCGGCGGCAGCGGCCGGTGCAGGAGGGTCCACGCCAGGAGCGGCGGCCGCCGGTCGGCTGCGGCGGTGAAGCAGCTGCTGTCGAGGTTGATGAGGCGCTCTTGGAGGAGACGAGTGGCGCGGCCGAGGCGAACCGCGGTCAGGTTCGGGTATGACCTGCATAGCTACTACCAGAACTTCGACGACAGCATTGCCTCCTCCGGCCACCACCGCTTGTAGTTGTAGCTGTACTGTAGTACTGTTACTGTACAACAATTCCCTCTTGCATGCCACTTCTGTACTTATAGTTGCTAGTACTAATTGCCGGTGACTATTATTAGCTCGTGCAGTCATTGACCCATTATTTTTGATGGAAGTCATTGGCTGTGTAGTCAGAGGACTCAGGAGTAGTATATATGTAAGAGTAAGACTAAATCTGCGATCGATCAGCAGAATGATGCTTTGTTGCAGAGCTATTTGAAGCTTGGAATAGAAATGGTTTCTATATAATTAAACCGATTATGATATTTTCTGTCCTGTGTTCAGGCACGCATGTGCCACGCCCATATCCAATTGTTCATCTACCTGAGCTTTTTTCTTTTTTGTTTTGTGCTCGAACACGCTCGCGAGTAGAAGAGCTAGCTATGTAAGAAGAGGAACATCTGCCCTAGCTACCTGTAGATTTTTAGGAGATAGGCAAAAATGAAATACTAATGGTAGATGGCCGGCAGGCACTGGTTTTTCAGTTCACACAATAAACTTTTTAGATGATGGAACACTCACAAGAAACTTAACGCGAAACTCAAAAACCGAATGCATGTGTTTGATGTGATTGATCTTGAGATCCAGCACAGATAAACTGCGGCCATTATTTGCATCCTTCCACCTCTCAGTTATTAGTCGAGGCTATGGATAAAGGACCGACCCTATATGTTCAAGCCCTCCAGAAAATTTTGGGTGTATATTTTTTCTTTGTTAAAATATCGACCTAGGTACTCCTAGGTTTATAATTTTGAGTTAAATATACCATTAGCCTAAAAATTTCTCACTCTATATCATTTAGGTTTATGAACTCTAATAACGTATTTCTGGGTCACTAAACTTGTCCAAGGTACACCATGGGTCTATGTTGCCCATGTGAATACGTGGCAGACTGGCAGTTGACGTGGCGTGATGATGATATTGATGACACTGACTTATGGAATCCACATGTCATTTAGATCGTGTTTCTCTCTTCTCTCATCCATTGCTTTCTCTGTACAGCATTGGATGACACTTGGCGGATGCTCTGTGGTTGTGACCACGATTTTAGGGATGAGATGACACTTGGCGGATGCTCTATAGTTGTGACCACGATTTTAGGGATGAAGGTCTAGTACAGATGGTGGTAAATGGCACGTTTTAACTACTGCATGGATGAAATGTGGATCTAAGTAGCACATAAAGATAAGTTTGTGGACCACTATTGTATTTAACTCTATGTTTTTAAAGTGAAGATGAAGAATAGACATGACACGTGGAAAATTTTGATGTTGACTCAAAATAGAAAACATAGAAAATAGTAGAAAACAAGCGTTTTATATGCCTCCACAAACTTGTGAGTTAAATACAATAGTGGTCGCAGAGATGGGAGAGTAGGTGAGCAATGTGAAACACAACGACAGGCGGACTGGGGAAGTTATCGGTCGCAGAGATGGGAGAGTAGGGGAGCAGACCGGATGCCTATTGGGCTGATCCGCTACGTAGGCTACGAAGGACAGCGTCCAGCCATCCGAATGCCCTATAGGAAGCATTTCCGATCTATTATAGATCCAACAGTCAAGAAAATCAAGTAGTCGTACACTTGAACACTTGGGCCTTGTTTAGATTGTGGGAAGTTAGAATTTTTCTAACTGTAGCACTTTCGTTTGTATTTGACAAATATTGTTCAATCATGGGCTAACTAGGCTCAAAAGATTCGTCTCGTGATTTACAACTAATATGTGCAATTAGTTATTTATTTTACCAACATTTAATGCTCCATACATACGTCCAAAAATTGATGTGATGGAGAGAGAGTGAAAAAACTTGGAATTTGGAAGGGAAGAGAACAAGGCCTTGATTGAAACTGGAATCGTTCACACCCCAAATCGCTCTGCCTCCGACTCCCCTGCCTCCCCCGACCCCACACACCCACCCGACTCCATCAACCGTGACTCCGTGAGTCCTCGTCTCATCATCGAAAAAGAAGAAACGTGAGCCCCCCACGCCCTTCGCCTCGCCCCAGACACGGTCGCCGCCGTCACTGCCATCGCTCAGTGCTTATCGCGCCATCCGGCGGCTCCATGCTCTCCACGCACCCAGCATCCTCCAGATCCCTTCCCTAACTCACCTCCCCGAACCCTAGGGCCACAACACACCTTGCCGCCTCCACCTTCGTCTTTGTAGCGAGATGGCGGTTGCGGACCACGGCCTTGTGGAGGATGAGACACAAGTGACCCTGGTGAGACTAAATCCAGATGCCCCGTCTTCCCCAACAGGCGAGCTCGGCCCCCGCGGCGGCCCCGGCGGGCGCACCTCCAAGGTTACGCGTGTGTTCGGCGACCCGCACGAGCTCCTTGAGAGCTGCTCCAATAACCGGCTGCATCGGAGGCAACCGCGGCTTTGGAGGCCTGCACACGAGCGAGGTGAGGGCAACTCCATCAATCTGATTCGTGGGAGATAAGCAAGGCTCCTGGTAGATTAGTGTTATTAGGAGGATCCATTTCTGTTCCTTATTTTTATATTTAATACATGTTATTTGATGGCTGCTGGATTTTAGCATGGTTGATTCTGTTCTTGACAATATTGTGCTGAACAGCAAGTGTATTAAGGACATCATTGCATTAGTCAAACCAGTAGATGATTAGTAGCAAGTGGCTATCCACAGTAATTAAGGAGCTGAAAATTTGTATCCACTCTCTTGCTTCTTTGGCAGGTAACTTATGTTTGTTTATGTTACAACTGACAATTGAAACTTCTCAATTGTGTTTCAAGTTCCACCTATAACCCTGATATTTGTTAAGGTGCATTGGTGTCAACTTTGACACTAAAACATGAGCATACTTTGCCTGCAGCTAAGGTGCACAACACAGTGACAGCAGACTGGGGACCCAATGAGCTGCTGCATGATTCTTGTGATTTTTGTAATGCTTCATTGTTGTGATAGTGTGATTAAATCTCTAATTAATTCATGCTTTTGTTTTCTTATATGTGGTCAAGAGCATAAAGGGGTTTGGTGAACGATGATGGCCATGCATTGGTGGTTTGAGGGACACCGAAATGTCATTTTTCTTGAACTTAAAACTTCATGTCTTTAGCTTCTTACTGAAAGTTCATAAGTTTTTTGAAAAATACCAATTCTTATACTTCCAGCAGTCTATTGTTGATTGGTATTATGTCTAGGGTGGTTACAGTTTACAAAATGGAATATGCAAATGGATATCTCATGTAATAGAGCCACATAAGAACCTTCTCAAAAATCTTGTTTTACATGTCGTCTGAATCATGCTTGGCACAAGTCAGTCTCCTGTAAATGTTGGTGCTAATTTGCTACCTATTTGACATCACTGAATTTGCTTTTTAACATAAACTAATTGACTGATAGATCTTATACTTGCGGCAGTGCTGGTTGGGAAATGATGGTCTAATGCATATTATGCATAAAAATACCGGTGATTCCAAGGGTGTCTAACATGGGTTACAAATATAGTTGATGTTACAACATATTATCTCTGCCCATTCTGCTCTTGATCTTATGGATTTTTTTGTTCTGCTGCAGATACAATTTGCTGCAAGTCCATGAGGCAGGAACAATTTGGTAACGTATGACAGGAAAACTGGATACTTTCAAAGGCATCTGCTCCGATACTCCTCCCTCAAATATTTGCACGAATTTTAAAGCAGCTAATTAAGGTAATTATTTTTTTTGCTAATATTTTTCTATCTGGGCCACGCTTGGGCCCAACCTGTCCGTCCAGCGCTGAGTCCAGCCCGTCCCCAAAGTAAAGTCATCGTCACGGAAGGAAACGACGTCATCCATTCATTGGTCGAGGAAGAAGGAGGCCCTCCACTACCCGACCAAAACCTTGCTCCCGGGCGTCAAGGTCAGCATCAACCTATGGATCGGCGGCGGGTGGTCCCTCACGTCGTGGCGTTCGCCTGGCGACCGGGGGACCTCCAGTATATACATCATGGTTAGGCGAAGAGTGTTGCTGCCCGAGATCGTGATGCTGGACTCGAGCGGCATCAAGTATCGCACGAGAGTGTGGAACGGGCGATGGTTCAGCGGCATGCCGGAGATGTACTACTCGTACTCCGACAGGTTCCTCTTCCCAGGTGACGGTAAGCCCCAGCGAGGTCAGCTTCAGCTTCAGCTACGCCGCAAAGCCCAGCACGCCCTCCCTGTCCCGCGTCGTCCTGAACTGCAGCACGGCCAAGGCCGAGCATGCCGTGTGGGAGCCCAACTAGCAAGAGTGGGTAGACTACTTGCAAGGACCCCGGTATGACTGCCACGACTACAACAAGTGCGAGCACTCTGGTGTGCGCAATCAGACATTCAGACTGGTGGCGCGGCGGGCGCCTCCCCTGGCCGGAGGCGTGGCGGGCCGCGGGCGGGTCCTTGCTGTGGTGCCGAGGTGCTGGTGTCGCTCGGCGGGTTCGACTGCTCCGGAATGTCGACGCGGCGGCGATGTCTCCTTCCTCGACGAATGAATGGATGAAGACATTTCCTTCCGTGACGATGACTTTACTTTGGTATACGGGCTGGACAGACAGGCTAGGTCCAAGCATGGCCCAGAGAGAAAATTATTAGCAAAAAGATTAATTACCTTAATTGGATGCTTTAAAATTTGTGCAAATCTTTGGGGGAAGAGTACCGGAGCAGATGCCACTATCAAATTACTAGCCTGGCAAGGATTTCCGGTTATTACTATATTAGTCATCATAGAACTATTCCGACAATGAGTGCCTAAAGCCTACAATGGGGGATATTGACATGTGCGGACTGTTTTCTCTGAGTGATAATTTGAGCATGTTGGTGCCAAGCTAGATGAGAAAATGGAACTGGCAAAGCTTTTGGACAGTGTGCTCATTCCTGTGAAAGGGAGCTAGGAGATCCTGGCGCAAAGATCAATGTTCTGCCGTAAGTTTTTTTTTCTATCGATTAGACTTTATATAATTCTGATATGGCATACATAAGGTTCAAACTGGAAGGCCTTTCTCTTAAATCTGATACGGTATACATCAAGGTTCAAACTGGAAGGCCTTTCTCTTAGTTCTTGTCGGCGTGCTCCAATGCTCGCTGCGTCATTTCCTCCCTGCATCACCGGGTCCACTTCACCTCGCCGCCGCCGGTCCCCCACAGCACCGTGCCCCATCCCCTGCAGCCTCCACCGCGTTGCCTCCTCTACCGCACTTCCGCCTCCGCGCCGCATTCCCCACCAGGCCCAGTTTGCCTTGCCCCGCCTCCACCGCACAGCCTCCTCACCGCGGTCGGCCCGCTCGCCGCGACCACCTCCACCGAGCTTGCGAGCTGCGGCCGTCTCCACCGAGCCGGCGAGCCTCCACGACGGATGCTCCAGCAAGCAGGCGATGAGGACGAGATTTTTGTGACGCCGCGTCCGCCGGCGAGTTGCACGTGCCGCTGCCGCTGCCGCACAACGAGGTCCATGTGCCACAATCGACCTCCGTGCCGGCATACCTCCATTCGTCCACGCAAAGCCCATGTTACAAAAGTATGCTTTAAGTTTTCATATGTTTTATCTGGATGTTGCAAAAGTAGGTCAGAATGTTGCACATGTTGCAGTGGCTATACACGTATGTTTCAAGTGTATGTTCCAAATGTTTTATCTCGTTTTCCAGGTGTATGTTTGCAAGTGTTTCATCTGGATGTTGCATATATTTTCACACATATGAAGTGTTTTCAGGTGTTTTTTTGCAAGTGTTTCATACGCATGTTTCGAGTGTTTCAGCTGTTTCGTACGTATGTTGCAAGTGTTTCATCTGGAGGTTTCAAAAGTAGATATGGTATTGTGGCTTGTGTTTTAGATGCATGCTTCATGTATTTCATCTGCCTTCAAACATACATTGCAAGTGTTGCATCCGAATGTTTCAAAAGTCCATCGGGTATTGTATCTCTGTCTTCACTTTTCTGCTGCCTCACCTTCGCATTGGTGTCTCCTCCTCCTCTCGGCGCCGGCTGGGCATCCACCACCTCCCCCCTCTTCCAGATGCTGGCGTAGCCACCTGCTGTACTCACATGTTGCAGCTACTGGCTGCGTGCATGCACGTGAGAAGCGAAGGAGGGCGCGAGCGGGGACTTCCCACGTGCAGTCGGGCAGTGCAGGCCCCGCGTAGGTGTGCGCGGGATGCAGGTGTGCGGGTGGGACAGAGTGCGGGCGTGTAGGCATCTGAACATGGGCCTCCGTCCGGACGTCTAGGCGCTAGCACTGCCAACAAACGATTTTTATTCAAGTAATTTTCTAAATAATGATTTAGAGAGTGAGTTTAAGATAGATTTTTTGAGATGCTCGCAGGCAGCAGTAGCCTTTTTGGAACAAAGGAATGCAAAATAAAGGAAAGGAAAAAACTACAAAAATAGAATGGATGTGTAGTAGCAAAACAGAGGAATGAAAAACGCAGGAAAAATTTACCAAAACATGTTTGGAATGCAGGAATCCTAAACACAGGAAATTCGATTAATGTGGGTCCCATGGAGTGGATAGCTGTAACGCCCTGACCCGGAAAGGCGGCTAAGGCCCACTCTACATGTTAAATGAACCACACCTGCTAATTAACTCTTTTGCGCTTTCGTCCTCGCTTCGCGCAAAAGGATCGATCCGAAGTTAACAGCCTCATAGGTGTAGGCTTTTAACTTGGTTCACCCCTCCTCAGCTTCCGATGTGGTACTAAATTTCGTAGCTACAGTGTTCCGCGAAGCTATAGTACCTTGAAGCTACAGTGTCGCGAATTCGGTCTGGCCCAATGGGTTGGGTCTCACACCCATCCACCCTCAAAGGATTCGACGTCCTCGTCGAACGCCGAACCAAGCTACCCAACAGGACAAATGTCCAGAATCGACTCTCTTGGCCACGTCCGTATTCCCAACTCCCCGGCCCAAGTGCCATGCGCAGCCTGTTCGAGCGCCCAAGCCATACGTCTGTGAAACCACGAGAATTGGCTCTGATTACCATTTGTAATGCCTCGATCCGGAAAGACGGCTAAGGCCTACTCTACACATTGAATGAACCACGCCTGATAATTAACTCTCATGCGCTTTCGTCCTCGCTTCACGTAAAAGGATCGATCCAGAGTTAACAACCTCCCAGGTCCCAGCTTTTAAGCTGATATAGCTCTCCTCTCTCCTTCAACTCTCCATGGGGTACTAACTTTTGTCTGCTACAGTGTTCCATGATGCTATAGTAACCGGCAACCTGAGCTACAGTACCTTAGTCATTCGGCCCAGCCCACCAGACTGGCCCAGCTTGGCCCATTTAGCGGGGTCTCATATACACCCACCTTCAGGACTCGACGTCCTCATCCCACTCTACACATTAAATGAACCACGCCTGCTAATTAACTCTCTTGCGCTTTTGTCTTCGCTTCACACAAAAGAATCGATTCGGAGTTAATAACCTCCTAGGTCTAGGCTTTTAAGTTCAACCCTCCCTCAGCTTCCAATGTGTACTAAATTTTGTATCTACAGTGTTCCACGCTGCTAAACGACAGTGTCACGAATTCGGTCCGGTCCAATTGGGCCAATGGGCTGGGTCTCACAATAGCCTTCAAACAAAATTGCATGTGTATGCTACTGACATGTTTGACCCACGATACTGCTGGTCCGAGAAGCTTCATGTTCCATCGTCCATTCGTTCTTATCCTTCCATTCTCACCCTTGAAGTATATCGTTCTCGTCCTCGTCCTCGCCTGTTCTCAGGGCCGTCGATGGGGGTGTGCGAGGTGATCGACGGAACAGGGCCCCTAAATTTAATGGGCCCCCAAATTGCAGCCTTTTACTTTCCCTAAGTCGCAATCAGCGCAATTAGGGTCAGCGGCTTCACGGCGCGTTGCTGCCTTCCGTGTGCCTGAGTGCCTAACGATTCATCTGCCGCCGCGCCCCACAAGCCGAAGCAGTACACTCGGCGATTCATCTGCCGCAATATCGCAAGGACTGAGCGTCGACCCCGTCTACCGAGTGTCGTCCTCCTGCCTAGTGCCTTCTGATCTTGCTCTGCTTGTGACTCTAAATCTGTGCCTGGACTTGCTGGAACATGTAAGTTAATTAGACCTATACAGTCCTGGCGTGCTAGCAAATTCTTAATTTAATAATTTTCTAATGCTGTTGTCGGCTGATTTGATTTGTTTATGTTTTCTTTTGTTCCGATTAGAGTGACGGACTGAAGACATTAGACAATTAGGCATGAGACTTGATTTAATATATATACACTATATGAATTTATTTAAATTAATTCAATCCACATCATGTCTACTAGAAATAGAAAATATGATTCTTGAGGTTAGTAATATTTTTACTGTATTTATACATATGGTACAAAAGAATACATATTAAAGTTATAAATTTAAGTGAAAGTATGTCTAGAATACATGTTAAAGTCATATTTCACTGAAGCTATGATTTGATTTTATTAGCCATACAACTTGTATAAACTTTAGGGCCCCAATTTGTCGTCGCTCTTATTGAGCCCCAAATTTCTGGAGACGGCCCTGCCTGTTCTCTATCGCGCAGATCAAGGGGAAGCTGCTGGCCGTGAGCTGCAGCTGTTGGACCACGGTGCTGACGAGAGCGGCGGATGCGGATCCACGCATGAAGGGCGGTGCGGCAGGGAACTGCTGCTCGACGACTCGACGAGGCAGGCATGAGGCAGTGGCAGCGGCGCCATGGTTGCCTATTCTTCGGCTCGCTGCACCCGTTCTCTCTCTTCAAGTTCGGCGCCTTCAGTTTTGATGGCCAGCCACATGCTTCTTTTCACTTCACTCGCCTCGGTCTTCCACAAAACCACAGCTCGGGGTGGATGGTTTTTTTCCCGTGTTCTGTGAAGCAAGCGATTCCTTTCCTCTGGAACGACTGGCTGCTTTCCTCCATTCCAAATGGTGTATGATGTCAGCAAAACAAAGAAATTCCATTCCTTTGAAATTCCTGTAAAAAACCTTCAATCCAAACAGGCCCCAAATCAGAAAAGTCTAATCTTGACGGCCAAATGAAGCTAAGGAAAAGGAAACTAGCATCGGGTCAAGGCAAAACCTCAAAAGCAAGAGTGGCGACTCATCGTTGTACGTACCATGATGACTCTGATCGATGATTTCTACAACCAGTCCCCTGCATCTATGCTGCCATGCATTCACCGACCATCCCTTTTTGTGATCTGCCGATCATCCGTTCAGGCTGAAGACGCGCACATGCAACTAGAAGCTTGGCCTCTTCATGTCGAGATTTTCGCTTTAACATAACACTAATGCGTTCCCTTTCTCTTTCTTTAGGATGTAGAAATTCGTTGTAGTCAGTAGATGACACCTTCTAATCCGCTCCCATGTTGATCCTGCGCATGGATGACTCAGCTCGATGGTATCTTTTTCTTTCCTTTTCCTTTTCCTTTTTTTTTTGGAAGGTATCAAAAGAGTGAAAGACCATGCATGTTCCAGCTATTAAAAAAAAGGGTCCACGTTCTAAGCTTGTCATGTTCAGTACAAGGATAAGATCATCCAAAATGAAATAGTAATAACCATTTATTATCCATGATGAGTGGCTTGGAGTGCTCTCGCGCGCATCTATCTCACTGGAGACCGAACCCACAACCGATCTTCGATGGCATCACATCATAGATTCCTAGTCTCTGATGGGATGCCGACCTGCCGAGTTCTGCAGAACTAACATCTAGCCAAACTCGCACGCATGCCTGTCGATTATGGCTGCGTTTAGTTTGCGAAAAGAAAATTTTGGATGTCATATTGATGTGCTGGAAGGACGTCGGGAGGGGTTTTCGAATACTAATAAAAAAACAAATTATGCGAGACGAATCTAATGATACTAATTAATCCGTTATTAGCACATGTTGGTATTGTAGCACTTAAGGTTTTTCATGGACTAATTAGACTTAAAAGATTCGTCTCGTGATTTTTTCGAGAATTGTGCAATTAATTTTTTTATCTACGATTAATACTCCATGCATGTATCCAAACATTCGATGTGATGGATGAAGGTAAAATTTTTTTTTAACTAAACCAGGCCTATGCCGGCCGCGCCACAGGCAACTGAAACACACAGTCCACGTGACATTACACGCCCGACCGCCGCTGCCGCGCGCACCATCAACAGTGCATCAAACACATCCATGGCGCCGGCCGTGCATGCATTGACCAGGCCACCGTGCCTAACTGCCGACCGACCGGCATCTCTATAGCAAACCAACGGATGACCACTCCGACATGAATGATCCAGCAGCACGACGGGCAGGAAGCCGCCGACCTTATCGGCAGGACGGACCGGAAGCAGCTCAGGTGAGTAGGCGCCGCCGTGGCGCCGTGTCGCCAGTTGCCATGGCCAACTTTCTTATCCTAGATGGCGATCGAGGTCCGATCCGTCACTAAAGCAAATGCACATGCTTCTGCTGTTGCTGGTAGACGGTTATCTTGCTTTCGACTGCACACGACCGTGGCTTTTAAAAAGATGCAGATCCATGGCGCCGGGCGCCGGCCGTGCATGCCTTGAACTGGCCACCATGCCTAACTGCCGACCGACCGGCATCTCTACAGCAAACCAAGGGATGACCACTCCGACATGCATGATCCAGCGGCACGACGGGCAGGAAGCCGCCGACCTTATCGGCAGGACGGACCGGAAGCAGCTCAGGTGAGTAGGCGCCGCCGAGGCGCCGTGTCGCCAGTTGCCATGGCCAACTTTCTCATCCTAGATGGCGATCGAGGTCCGATCCGTCACTAAAGCAAATGCACATGCTTCTGCTGTTGCTGGTAGACGGTTTCTTTCTTTCGACTGCACGACGGAGGCTTCAAAAAGATGCATACATGAAGCTGGATTTTGCTTGGAACTTTCGGATAATCGCCGTAGTGGATGCTTCGTCAGTCGTCACAATGTACGCGAGTGCGTGCTGGCGGGTCTGGGTGCCGTCGTCGATCGACGCGTGTCGGAATACTCCCACCATCCGAGCCTATAAAACTGTGCGGCATGGGAGGTTTCGTTTTGCACAACATCTTCAGAAGCTACAGCTGCAGCACACAGCAGATACTCCTACTTCCACAGCTCGGACTCGGAGCAAAGAGAGCAGCTACGATAGAGTGTCTGTGACTTGTGAGAACCGAGTGAGCATTCACATGGCGGCGTCTCTGCTCGGCCTGTACAGCGGCGGCAGCGGCCGGTACGGGAGGGTCCGCGCCAGGAGCGGCGGCTGCCGGTCGGCTGCGGCGGTGAAGCAGTTGCTGTCGAGGTTGATGCACTCTTGGAGGAGACGAGTGGCGCGGCCGAGACGAACCACGGTCAGGTTCGGGTATGACCTGCATAGCTACTACCAGAACTTCGACGACGGCATTGCCTCCTCCGGCCACCACCGCTACCGCTTGTAGCTGTACTGTACCTAGCTAGTGTATAACAATTCCCTCTTGCATGCCACTTCTGTACTTAGAGTTGCTACTAATTGCCGATAACTATTATTAGCTCGTGCAGTCATTGACTCATTAATCCTTATATGTAAGAGTAAGACTAAATCTGCGATCGATCAGCAGAATGATGCTTTGCTGTAGAGCTGTTTGAAGCTTGGAATAGAAATGGTTTCTGTATAATTAAACCCATTATGAAATTTTCTGTTCTGTGTTCAGGCATACTGGCATACGCATGTGCGACACCCATATCCAATTGTTCATCTACCTGAGCTTTTTTTTTTCTCGAACACGCTCACGAGCCGAAGAGATATGTAAGAAGAGGAACATCTGCCCAAGCTATATGTAGCTTCTTGTAGATTTTTAGGAGATAAGCAAAACTGAAATGCTAAAGGTAGATGGCCGGCAGGCACTGGTTTTTCAGTTCACAATAAACTTTTTAGATGATGGAACACTCACACGAAACTAAACGCGAAACTCAAAAACCAAATCACATGTGTTTGACGTGATTGATCCTGAGATCTAGCACAGACAAACTGCGGCCATTATTTGCATCCTTCACCTCTCAGTTATCACTCGAGGCTATGGATGGAAGGGCCAACCTTATATGTTCAAGCCCTCAGAAAAATTTGGGTGTATATTTTTTCTTTGTTAAAATATATATCCACTTAGGTACTCCTAGGTCTATAATTTTGAGTTAAATATACAATTAGCCTATAATTTTCTCATTGTATATCATTTAGGTTTATGAACGCTGAGAGTATATTTCTGGGTCACTAAACTTGTCCAATAATACACCAGGAGGGGTCCATGTTGCCCATGTCAATACATGGCAATTGACGTGGCGTGATGATGTTGATAACACTGACCCAAGAAATCCACGTGTAATCAGATTGTGTTTCTCTTCTCTCATCCATTGCTCCCTCTCTCTACAGCTTTCGGTGACACTTGGCGGATGCTCTATGGTTGTGAGTTGTGACCACGATTTCTGGGATGAGGATCCCATGCATATAGTAGTAATGGCAAGTTTCAACTGCTGCATGGATGACATGTGGATCTAAGTAGCACATAAAGATAAGTTTGTGGACCACTGTTGTATTTAACTCTATAATTTTTTTTAAAGTGAAGATGAAGAATAGACATGACGTGTGGGCAATTTTGTGTTGATTCCTGATTATACCAGTGATGAAATCCCGTCATCTGATTTACACATTTAGCTTCCCCATCTCGGGTGAGTGGTCAAGATCTCTAGCAAGGGTTTAGGCTAGGGTTTGGAGTTCGAGGTATTGGCTTCAGAAAGTCTCCCAATCCGCGCTTTCCCGTCGCGGCCACGATATGCATGGTGCCACCACCACCCCGGCGCCCCTGAGAGAAGGTCATTGCCGGCCGAGACATCGTCTCCCATGGTTGGCTGAAGACACCACCACAAGAGGACTCGTATGTTGCAGATGCATGTTTCAAGTGTTTTAAATGTTTTAGAGGTATGTTGTAAGTGTTTTATATGGATGTTGCAAAAGTAGATCATGATGTTGTAAGTGTTTCAGAGGTATGTTGCAAGTGCTTTAGAGATATGTTGCAAGCGTTTATTCAAAATGTTTCATCTGTTTCAGACATATATTGCAAGTGTTTGAAAGATATGCTCCAAGCGTCTATTCAAAATATTTCATTTGTTTTAGATATATGTTGCAAGTGTTTTATCTAGATGTTGCATATGTTTCAGTGGCTAACTGGCTATACACATATGTTGCAAGCGTCTATTTAAAGTGTTACATCTGTTTTAGACGTATGTTGTAAGTGTTTTATCTGGATATTGCATTTGTTGCAGTGACTATACACATGTTGGCAACATTTGATGCAAATGTTTCACCTATTTCAGACGTATGAACATTAGCAAGTGTAGGAAGTGGGCGCATGCGGAGGCGGTCCCCGCGAGCACAGGTGGACCCTGCGTGCGTGCTCGGCGTGGGTGGTCCCCACTTGCATGCGCAACAGCATGAGGGGGCAGGCGGGCAGGCGCAGCAGTTGTAGCCGCATGCGGGGCAGGCGGATAGGCTCAGCAGCATGCGTGGTAGGTGCAGCAAGTGGGATAGGCGTCCGGACGGGGGCTAGCGTCCAGACGCTAGCCACGCCGAATCGGAAAAGGCTAGTCTTGAGAGCCAAATGAAGGTACTGATCTCAAGGCAAAGGAAAGGAAAACTGGCATCGGGTCAGGGCAAAACCTCAAAAGCAATGGACATGATGGTTTGGATGATTTGTGCTACCAGTCTCCTGCATATACACTGCCATTCCATCAACACCGACCATTCCTTTATGTGATCTGTGATCATGCTGAAGACGCATGCAGCTAGACGTTTGGCCTCATCTTGAGATTTTTGCTTTAACATGACACTAGTGTGCTATATGCATTGCGCGTTGCCTCGGGTCTCCACAAAATCGCCGCCGCTGCCCTTCTCCTGAGGCCTCGCCGTCTCCACGCCTTCGGGCCCCTCTTCTTCTTCCTCTCCGGTGCGTCTGGTGGAGGTAAGAAGGGGAGGGGACCCATCTCTCTTTTCCACAGTTTTTAGTTCCGGTTTGTTAGGGTTCATCCCGAATAAATTTTAGGCGAAGTCAGAAGATTTCCGGTCGGGATCGTGTTTTCTACGATGACTTCGGTGATTGCCACGACGAGATCGCCGTTGCAGGTGTCGATTTCATCGGCAGACGGCCAATTTATGGTCTTTATCTGCAGGGGGTGCTTCTCGGAGACCCCTGCAAGGACAACGACTCCGGGTCGTCGATTTCATCATCGATGGTCGCGGACAGGATTCTAAGGTCTAAAGGTGATGAATCTGCAACCTATGTCGTACCTGGCGATGCAACTGCTAATATTCTTTCAGCGATTTAGTTGCGTAAGGACTGCACTTTGGCTCCGGCGCTCGAGAGATGCCATTAGGGAACAAGATGGAAGAATATGGATAGAATATTATGTATTTTTATTTTAGATTTTTTCATATATAATTTAGGGATGTACTATGTTAAGATTTAATATAATCCCCTTCCTTCCGGGGGAAAAAAACATGATACTAGTGCGGCGTTCCCTTTCTCTTCTTTTGTATGTAGAAATTCGTTGTAGTCAGTAGAACACACCGCTCCCATGTCGGTCCTCCGCATGGATGACTCAGCTCGTTGGTATCTTTTTTCTCTTTTTCCTTTTTGAAGATATCAAAAGACCATACATGCATGTTCCAGCTTAAAAAAAAAGGGTCCACGTTCCAAGCTTTAGTCATCTTCATCACAAGGATAAGATCATCCAAAAAGAAGCAATAACCAGTATTATCCATGGTGAGTGGTTTGGATTGCTCATCCATCGTCACTGAACCCAGAAGGCCAGAACCGATCCATCTTCCGAAGTTCCAATTGGCATCGCATGCTACTCTCTGATGACATGCCGAGTTCCGCGCGCAGAACTAACATCTTGCCCGAACCCGCCCGCATGCATGTCGATTAGGCCGGCAGCGCCGCAGGCAGCTCAAACGCATTGTGGACGTGGCATTCCACACGGCCGCGGCCGCCGCGCGTGTGTGCAACTAACCGTGCATCAGCACATCCATGGCGCCGGTGGCCATCTGTAGCTCCCTCCGCACATGTGCGCATGGAACTGCAGGCTGCCGGTGCCTAACTTAACCAACGGATAACCACTCCGACATGCATGATGCAGCGGCAGGACGGACAGGAAGCAGCTCACAGGTGACTAGGCGCCGCCGTGTCGCCAGTTGCCTTGGCCATCCGATCCGATCCGTCACTAAAGCAGAACTACCACCAGCAAATGCATGCTTCTGCTGTTGGTGGTAGTAGACGGTTATCTTTCTATTCGACTCCTACACGACCGTGGCTTTCAAAAAGATGCATGAATCTCTGAATTTTGCTTGGACCGTTAGTGGATGCCTCGTCACCATGTACGTGAGTGCGTGCTGGTGGGTCTGGGTGCCAACGTCGATCGACCGTGTCAGGAATACTCCCACCATCCGAGCCTATAAAGCTGCGGCATGGGAGGTTTCGTTTTGCACAACATGTTCATTCTTCAGAAGCTACAGGTGCAGCACACAGATACTCGAGCTCGGAGTCGGAGCAAAGAAAGCAGCTAGTTAGTCACTTATTCGCGAGAGTGACCGATCATGGCGGCGTCTCTGCTAGGCCTCTACACCAGCAGAAGCAGCCAGGGCGGGACGGTCCACGGCAGGAGCGGCGGCCGGTCGGCTGCGGCGGTGAAGCAGCTTCTTTCGAGGTTGAGGTGCTCTTGGAGGAGACGCGCGGCACGGCCGAGGCGAAGCGCGGCCAGGTTCGGGTATGACCTGCATAGCTACTCCCAGAACTTCGACGACGGCATTGCCACCCTCGTTAGCCCGGCGGCCACAGACTGTGCGTAGCTAGGACTCTAGGTGTCTAGGACCAGGATTCTGCTTCTTCTGTGTCACTTAGGTGTGGCTTAGTGCTTCCTCGCTGAGAGAGTGAGTCCAGTGTTGATTTCCGGTGATTAGCTATCTAGCATTCTAGCTATCGTTCATCCTGTAATTGTATATATAGTAAAGAAGTTACTTGGTCTGTATAATTAGATGTGTAATATTAGCTATGCACAGGACCGTTATTCTATGCCTGCCATTATATTGATCAACAATCAGCAAGTTGCTTTGGTCAGCTAGCTGTTGGAATGGATGGCTTTACTTTGTGGATTTCCAGCTGCTCTTTTTTTTCTCGATCGGGTCATTCACCCATTTTTCATTAAGAGGAGAAAAAATAACAGTACAACCGTACGTGGTCACGCAAGTGAGGAGCCTTCGTGACACAACACATATCTTGCCACCTAGCTACTTGATTCACTAAGAGAAATTACATAGGAAAGGTGCTTTGCGACCAAACAGCAAGACAAAAGCGAGCGACTATGCCCGCTGGTTCCTGTCCGGGAAGAGAACTTGCATGGCTTCCCACGTCAACGTCGACAGGGGGAGGACGAAGGCGGTCTGGAATTCCTCAAAGGAGGCTTCATCAGGTAGCTCAGTCTTCACCTCCTCTAGCTCTAGACATTTCATCATCACCTTCCGCGTCTGAGCCTCCGACTTTTGTTCCCTGTGCCTGCTCTTGGCAGCAAGCCTAGCACTCCTCTTGGGGACAAGCTCTGAGTCGTCCAGCTCCCCCGCCCACGCTCTGGCCGCCCGGGTTTAGCCGCAATCGTGGAGGCGACGACAAGACAGGCGTCGTGAGCGGCTCCTTGAATGCAGCGATGAAGTCCTCGGTCGACGTTGCGGTCGTCGCGTCAGGCACTCTGCCAACAGCAGCCAGAATGGTTAGGCTGCCTCCGTCTGCACCTTCCTGGATGGCACGGAAGTCGACCTGGACCGGGGGTGGGGATTCCCCAGCCTGCTTCGGCTCCAAGAGTGAGGGCCTTGGTGAGGTTTGGCCCGAGCAAAACTTGTCTGGGCCTAAAAGGCACAAGTCCACCGTCTGGGCCATCTCTGACACGGCCTGGCACATGAGACCCGCCTAAGGTGGCGTTTTGGCCCGACATGCCTCCACCTCAACCAACATGGGATCGAAATCCCAATGCTGAAGCTCCGAGCAACAGTCCACTGCGAGCTCAAGCTCAGGGTGCACCGCTTGCCTGCCTCCCTGCATAGCGATGCTAGAGTGGCGTCCTGCTGACACTCGCGTGCAAAGGGGCCCCCAAGCCAAGCACAGACCCCGGTCGTGCCCACAGACACACGGAACCTCGAGGAAAGTGCTGATTTTTAGATCGAGGTGGCCGGCACACTGGCCTGCTGTATGGATATGTTTGATTGCTATTGTCGGCTGTTGCTGAAGTGCTAAAACTGATATGTGGCCTATTTTTCGTTTTAGTTTGAGGGATCGCAAAGGCCACTCAAACACTCCTATTATTCTGTGGGTTCAATGGAAGAAAATAAACAGAAGGTTGCGTTGATTGTTGATGACCTACAACTGCATTAGATGGTGCACTAGAATAGTGAGTGCAACTCAAAGAGACTCTCTATATCTTTTCTAATTATCAGGAATAACAGATGGTCAGTTTGGCTTCCGTAAGAGGAGAATAAGCCGCAGCTGTTGTAGCCAACCTATTCTCCTCTCACAAAATTCTGTAGCTACAGCCACAGCCGCTACAGGCCTACAGATTTTGATGAAAAAAATACCCTCCAATAATTTTTTAGTTGGATATCTAATCATCTATTCTGAATTAAAGTGTCTGGATATAACATCGTTATTTTGATAAAATACAAAATGAGAATTTTGAATAAAATGTATAAGAAACGATAGAGTTTACAGTTAACATGTGGATAAAAAATTTGAATCGACTAATAAGATTAAAATTTAAGAAGTAGAAATCTAGATTTATGATGCCTGCTAGAAGAGTCATGGACTTAAGCTAAGGTCTAAGCCAAATACATTGTAGACATATGGAGTGCAATAGAGAGAGATATATATTTATGGAAAAAGAGTAATTGATAGGTTCATAACAACCCGATATATATTACAGATATGAGTATTATCCCAAAAATGAAAAAAAGTAGGGAGCACACAAAGACAAGTAATTTTCATTTACTGTAGGTATTAAAATGAACATCTAATACTTATACCTCCTACTATGACTCTAGCCCATTCAGAAGCTATGGTTTCATAGACTAGTTGTCAAAACCATTTATATATCACCTAATGCATTTTAAGTTGTTCTAAGTTAAACTATTATAATTTTTCTCAAATTTATAGATAATAATATATTAAATAAGTATTATTAAATAGAATTGTGAAATATATTTTAGATTTTAGCACTTTCATAAATAATGTTAATGCTCTTGTATATAAATTTGGTGACATTTAGGATAATTTGATTTATAACTAACTAATGTGTAACCATGTAACCCCACACAATTTCTCAAAAAGATTCATGCAGTTAGTCAGGACTATTTGATCAACCACTTTAGGGAACCTCCGAGAGTCTTTTTCTTAAACCCACTTTCTAAATCATCATAGAGTCTTTCTTGGACCCACTTTCTAAACCATCATTTTTATAATCATTTCTCATCAAAATCTCTATTCCTATCAATTAGGAATGATAACACACTATGCCAAATTACTAGATTTGAACTCACGACCTCAGGGTTGTCTCAAGCATCCATACCAGTTGAGCTACACAACACTTATGAATATACAATTGATATTATTCTTTTAATTACACAACTTTGAATCTTATATTGCATATTTTGACACTCTAAACGATTTCAAATAAAAAGGTTGTTAATTGCAAAGTTGATGTTGACTTTGTCTCCATTCGACATTGTTAACCATCACAAATCCAATCGGAGAACTTACATTGAATATTTAAACACATATACCATATCAAATTAGAAATTAAATATAAAGTTTTATATTGAACTCGTGGTCGTAGCCACGAGCCCACCATGAATCGACAGTTTTTTTGAAAGGAACTACGGAGGGTTGAGATTCCCCGCCTGGATTTCATTAAAATTCAAAGAGAGTTCCAAATACAAAGCACAGATCAAGAACTAACCGAGCCCTGATTAGAAATACAAGAGCGCAAATAAGCATGGCAGCGGCGCAGACCAGGTACCATGGAGGCAGAGGCAAATCTGCCCTTCCAAATAGTCAAGTCATCACAGACTTTGGACAGCACATTCCGTGCACTGAGCACTACAGGAAAACGCCTCTTTGCCGACTGCTTGCCCCGGTCGGCAAAGGCATAAACCCAGTCGGTAAAGGCTTTGCCGACCGCAAAGCCACGTGGCAGTCGACAAAGAGCAGTCGGCAAAGCCTGGGTCGGCAAAGGCGGATTTGCCGACTGCCACGTGGCACATAGTCGGCAAAGCCTTTGCCAACTGCCACGCCAGCAGTCGGCATAGCCACGTGGCGCCGTCAGCCCTGACGGCAGGCTTTGCCGACTGCTGGTTTCTCGGCAGTCGGCAAAGAATTTTTTTTTTCAAAAATTATTTGCCGACTGGCCGCCAGCTCGGCAGTCGACAAAGAAAAAATATTTTTTTTTGAAATGTTCTTTGCCGACTGCTTTCGGAGTTGCAGTCGGCAAAGGTTTGACCTCTTTGCCGACTGCCTCCCATTGCAGCGGCAAAGACTCTGTCCTGGGTTTTTTTTGCCCAGCTAAACAGTCGGCAAAGCTGGATTTTTTTTGGTTTTGTTTTCTGTTTTCTCGCATCAAAGCCCTGCAATGTGAATTCGGATTTTTTTTTGCTTTTGTTTTCTGTTTTCTCGCATCAAAGCCCTGCAATGTGAATTCGGAGGTAGATGCATGCATCATAATAATAGCACTTAGTTGCAGCCCAAATTAGCATATCTAATTTTTCAGCCAATGTACATGGATGCTTACATGGATGACGCTCATTTGCAATATATTTTCAGCCAATGTACATCATTTCAGCCCACATAACACATACATTTTACATAATCAACATCTCGACATAGATTATAGGCCACCCACATAACACATACAGTTTACATTCATGACAAAATCAACATAGTGTCATTGGATACTCTACAAGAAGTACTCACAAGACTAAATCACAGGTCATAATAACATATGGTCTGAAGGCAAAATACTTGTCTGAATCATTCTGAATGTAACTACAGTTAAGGAATGACCTACTCCTTCACTAAAAAGCAAAGGACCAAGGGTATTGATGTCATCAGTGGTATCAAGATCACCACCTCTTCTAGTTGCTTGTCTCATCCTAATTTTCAACACAAAGTAAAACTGCACCTCGCAAAAAAATCTGTCAGGAAGGGCCAAGCTACCATGTCCCTCACTTGTGTTGCTTGTTGCAAAGCTGCAACCTGCAAATGAACAAAAGACAAAAGAAAATAAGTAGCTAGACAGAATGACTGCGACAAGCAGACTGCTAACTTACTCAAGAAAAGAAAATAAGGCAAGGCTAATAAATGCAAAACTATCAACAAGCTAGAGTTAACATGCATACTATTACAAGCTAACTTACTCAAGAATAATTACTACACTCACACAACAAGTAGACTGCTACAACTACGAAACAAAAGACTAAGGATAGCTAATTACAGTAGTAGTAGTATAGATAGACTGTTATTGCTACTAAATTACTGCTCATATAATACACTTACACACAATTGCTACTTACAGAACCCAAGTTTATTTAGTGTTCAGATTGTAGAACCCCTTTTTAATTAGTGTTCAGTTTGCAGAACCCAAGTTTAATTAGCGTACAAATCTGTAGGTTACACATGAGCCACATAAGTATACACTTCAGGTAATGTTTACTCTTTAGACACAACATGTCCAGCACCCTGTTTTAATAAATTATATACTTTTTAGCAAGTATTTCATTTATAAATAAATACTTTTAAATTCTCGGCAATGAAATCAGCAGAATAGCAATGCAGCATTTGACATACTTTCGAGCAATGCACACACCTGATGGTTTCTCTCACTATACACTTATTATCAGAGAAGGAAAAGAAAAAAACATACCTAGATATGGATTAAGGATTAAGAGGTTTCTTGTAGTGGAAGCACTTTAGGGCACCTACAGAAAGCACAGACAATGCAAGCATCGTCAACCGATCTGAAGCATGTTAGGGCACCTGCAAAATCTAAAGAACGTCAGGAAACCCTGCGCTTTTTCCAAGTTGCATTTCACAGAACTAGTACACATTTTTTTATTGAAAAAACAACAAAAACTACAGTATTTGTTCAGCGCAAAGCCATCATTGGACAGGCATGGTCGGGCATCAATGATTATCTGTCCCATACATCCAACTAATTTATCTCAGGCAAGGTCTGATGTACGCCTGTCATTGCAAACTGATGTTTATCGTCTCGCAAGAAATCAACCAAGAAAAGGAAGCAGCCTACGCACATCCGTCAGAGAGAAAAATAATAGACATGGAAACTAATAGGCTAATTCATTTCTTGATGAACGGGGGAACCAGGAACCAGGAAAAACCGATAGCAGTAGTACCAAGAGCAGACTCCTGCCTTGAACCATCCTCTGCATACACTACGGTCTAAGGAGAGAGGTAATCAGACAGGCTCACCTGAACCAACCGTCGCCGTGACCTGGGAAGCAGGTGACCCGGCGCCGTGGTTGTCTAGATCGGGTTCGCAGCGACCACGGCCTCGCCTCGCCTCGCCGGTGTGCAGGGCTCTGATCGCCGGCCGCCGCCAGATCTGCGCTAGACGCGTGGGATCGAGCGCCTAGCAGGCCAAGACCGCCGGATCCAGCGACGAGCCATGCCGCCAGCACAGTGCCGCTCGGCGCGGGCGCATGGGCTGCCGACAGCCGCCGTCGCAACCTCCTCCGCGTCTGACGCCACCTGGGGTGGGGGCAGGGGCTGGGTGGGCTGGCGCCCTTGGTCTCTTCTTCATGCCCTCCTCGGCGGCTCAGCCTCCGCGTCCTCCACGACGAGGGCCAAATCTACAGCGGCCTGGGTGAGGACGACCACTAGTGCAGAGAGGGAGGCAGTTGGGATGGTCTGGGCTGAGCGGCGGCAGCTGTTGCGAAGAGGGAGAGGCAGCAGGTGTGTGGGGTTAGGTTTTGGGGTCCTTAATATATGTGAGTGTGTAATGGGCTTTGGGCTGGATATCCACTACTGTAGTTCGCAGAATGCTTGAGAGGTGTGCATTGTTGATTTTCATTTTCATTTTCTTCTTTTTTGTTTTCTTTTATTATTTTACTTATTTGTTATTTGTATAAAACAGCCAAGAGTACATGCGTATATCTTTTCATTTTTTTACTCGTTACAAAAACACCACATTCGGAATATTTTGAAACCTTTAGGAATGAATAATTTCCCTGCATAAATTAATTATATAAAAAAGAAATTTTTCTAGGAACCTAGTTTAAGTTAACAGGAATAAATTTTAAACTCATGTTTATGACCTCCTGCAACGGATGCACTGTACCAGAGACAATTGAGATATGTGTTTTTATCAACTCATACACGACACCCGAGGTGTTGCACATACCACCTTGGAATGTTCAAAAAGATTCAACAAAATATTTTGTAACACATCGTCCTTGTCATATATATTCATGAAATTTCAAATTCATCTTTATGACATGGCAAATATTGTCATAACATACCGTTGGACTATCTTTAAGACATTTTTTGTGACATATATTTACTTATGTCACTAAGTTCGGATTCCTCTAGAAAAATTGTCATAAACTAGTTGATTTAGTGACTTTTGGACCTATTGTTAAAAATTATTTTTTCAAAAAATTATTTTTTTCAAAAAATTATTTTTTTATTTTTTTAAAAAATACTTTGCCGACTGCTCTGCTCCCTGGCAGTCGGCAAAGGTTATTTTTGATTTTTTTCTCAGAAATTCTTTGCCGACTGCCATCCTCCCTGGCAGTCGGCAAAGGCTCTTTGCCAACTGCCACTAATGGCAGTCGGCAAAGAATTATTTTTTTTTCGATTTTCGATCCTAGTTTTTTTGTGTTGCCTTGCTACAGTAAGTACATGATATATTCCAAGTTTGGGGTCATTTTGATTTATTTTGCTATATTTCATTGATTTTTGCTGTTTCTTTGATTTTTTCCGACAGCTCCAGATTTGAACTGCAGGTACATGAAATAATGGAATCCGGCGATTCAGAAAATGATATTCATGATGTTTGGAGCATGTTGAGGCCATGTGCGGGGCCTCGCGTGAAATTTAGACCGTGTTGGTGTCGGAACACGCCGAGGCACGCGCGTGAAAAGTGTTTTTAAATTTTATAAAATCGAAACGGAGTCCGAAAATGACGAAACTTGACGACGTGTCTTGCCATCGCATGCGGAGGCTGTGGTAAAAATTTGAGAAAGTTTCGAGCAAGTGGCGACGTCGGGCCACCCGACGTCGCCACTTGCTCGAAACTTTCTCAAATTTTTACCACAGCCTCCGCATGCGATGGCAAGACACGTCGTCAAGTTTCGTCATTTTCGGACTCCGTTTCGATTTTATAAAATTTAAAAACACTTTTCACGCGCGTGCCTCGGCGTGTTCCGACACCAACACGGTCGAAATTTCAAGCGAGGCCCCGCACACGGCCTCAACATGCTCCAAACATCATGAATATCATTTTCTAAATCGCCGGATTCCATTATTTCATGTACCTGCAGTTCAAATCTAGAGCTGCCAGAAAAAATCAAAGAAACAGCAAAAATCAATGGAATATAGCAAAATAAATCAAAATAACCCCAAACTTGGAATATATCATGTACTTACTGTAGCAAGGCAACACAAAAAAACTGGGATCGAAAATCAAAAAAAAAAATTCTTTGCCGACTGCCATCAGTGGCAGTTGGCAAAGAGCCTTTGCCGACTGCCGGGAGGATGGCAGTCGGCAAAGCCTGCACCTTTGCCGACTGCTGACGGAGTGGCAGTCGGCAAAGGTGACGGTGTGGATGGCGTCAACCATGGCCTGCCTTTGCCGACTGTAATTCTTTGCCAACTGCCTGGCAGTCGGCAAAGCCAGGCAGTCGGCAAATCCTGCTTTGCCGACTACAGAAAATTCAAGTTGGCAAAGGGACCTCTTTGCCGAGTGTCGAAAAAAAACAGTTGGCAAAGAAAATTGCAGTCGGCAAAGAGCCAGTTTCCTGTAGTGGAGGCGCTCGCTTCTGAAGATGGTGGCGTTCCTTGCATCCCACAGCCGCCAGAGTATCGCTTGAAGGATTGATGGCCATGTCTCAGGATCCTGATCTGAGGGAGGTGGCAGGGACCAGACTTCGACATCTTCTGCTGATAGTTGGGACATACCCGTGGAGCTCCACACTTCCTTAGTGGACAATCAAAGAAGACATGGTGCCAGTTTTCAACTAGGTGATTGCAGCGTTCGCAAACAGAGTCGTCCTTCATGTGCTTGTGGAATAAATTTGATTTGGTGCTGAGCCTGTCCTTGAAGTACAGCCAAGAAAATATTTTTAACTTTGTTAGGCACTTTGGATTTCCAAATCCACCTCTCATGGAAATCTTGCACCCTGGGAGCCCATGAACCGACAGTGATACTGACTTTCACTGGCAACGAACCGGCAGTGAAAGTCCATCAGTTATTGCTAATTGAAATTACAAACCAACAGTGGTGTTCCTGCAGTGATGGCCTATTATATGATAGTGTAAAGAGTCACTTGGAGTTTATATCCTTCCTAATTGATAGGAATAGAAATTTTGGTAAAAAAAGAACTTCAATAACTTCTTTAAATAGATTTCCAACTTTATTTCGGATTTCTCGCTAGCTATAAATGAAGAACTTGACTGGCTTTTCTAGAGTGCACATAATGATTTAGAGAGTGAGTTTAGGAGAGAGATTTTTTGAGAAAAAAACTAATCTTGACAGCCAAATGAACTATTGATCTCAAGACAAAGGAAAGGGAAACTAGCATCGGGTCATGATAAAACCTCAAAAGCAAGAGTGGCGACTCAACGTTGTACCATGATGACTCGGATGATTTCTACTACCACAGTCCCCTGCATATATGCTGCCATTCACCGACCATCCTTTTTTGTGATCTGCCGACCATCCGTTCAGGCTGAAGACGTACGTACGCGCGCATGCAACTAGAAGCTTCGCCTCTTCAAGAGCTTTTCGCTTTAACATAACACTAGTGCGTTCCGCTTTTCTCTTTCTTTAGGATGTTATAGAAATTCGTTGTAGTCAGTAGATGACGAATTCTAACCCGCTGACCGCTCCCATTGCATGTTGATCCTGCGCAGGGATGACTCAGGTCGATGGTGTCTTTTTTTCTTTTTTTCCCTTTTCCTTTTTTTTTTGAAGGTATCACAAGAGTGAGAGATCATGCATGTTCCAGCTGTAAAAAAATGTCCACGTTCTAAGCTTTAGTTATCTTCAAAGGACAAGATCATCCAAAAAGAAATAGTAATAACCACTTATTATCCATGATGAGTGGCTTGGAGTGCTCTCGCGCGCATCTATCTCACTGAAGACTTAACCCATGACCGATTTTCCATGGCATCACAGATTCACAGCCAAGATTCCTAGTCTCTGATGGGATGCCGAGTTCTGCAGAACTAACATCTTGCCAAACTCGCCCGCATGCATGTCTGACATTACACGCCGGGCCGCCGCCGCCAGCCATCAACACATCCATGGCGCCGGCGGCCATCTAGCTCACATGCGTGCTTGCACATTGAACAGGCCACCGTGCGTCCGTGCCTAACTGCCGACCGACCGGCATCTCTACAGCAAACTAACGGATGACCACTCCGACATGCATGATCCAGCGGCAGGACGGCAGGAAGCCGCCGACCTCATCGGCAGGACGGACAGGAAGCAGCTCAGCTGAGTAGGTGCCGCCGTGTCGCCAGTTGCCATGACCAACCTCTCATAGTCTCATCCTAGCTGGCGCTGTTGGTGGTAGACGGTTCTCTTTCTTTGGACTGCACGACGGCGGCTTCAAAAAGATGCATACATGAAGCTGGATTTTGCTTGGACCTTTCGGAATTCGGATGATCGGCGTAGTGGATGCCTCGTCAGTCGTCACCATGTACGTTAGTGCGTGCTGGTGGGTCTTGGTGCCGTCGTCGATCGACGCGTGTCGAATACTCCGACCTTCCGAGCCTATAAAGCTGCGGCATGGAGGTTTCGTTTTGCACGACATCTTCAGAAGCTACAGCCCTGCAGCACACAACAGAAACAGATACTCTCCTAACTTCCAGCTCGGACTCGGAGCAAAGAGAGAGCAGCTAGTTAGTTGCGACGATAGTGTGTGTGTCTTGTGAGAACTGAGAACCGAGTGAGCAATCATATGGCGATGGCGGCGTCTCTGCTCGGCCTGTACAGCGGCGGTAGCGGCCGGTGCAGGAGGGTCCACGCCAGGAGCGGCGGCCGCCGGTTGGCTGCGGCGGTGAAGCAGCTGCTGTCGAGGTTGATGAGGCGCTCTTGGAGGAGACGAGTGGCGCGGCCGAGGCGAACCGCGGTCAGGTTCGGGTATGACCTGCATAGCTACTACCAGAATTTCGACGACAGCATTGCCTCCTCCGGCCTCCACCGCTTGTAGTTGTAGCTGTACTGTAGTACTGTTTTTTTTTTCTCAAATACGTAGGAGATCTGCGTATCATTGTATTAAGTAGAAAGAAAGAGTTATTAGTACAAACAACGCGCATCAAGCGCGCTAGGTAGCCAACGACTGGACCAACCTAACCAAATGTTCCCCAGATCGATATTACATAAATGGATCAATCAAAAGACGCTCCTCGCCGCGCCCTATGGGTCCGCCCGGAAGAGCTTGCACGCAAGCCCGTTGCACGCGGGGAACAGCGCGTCCAAGGCCTCCACCTCGGTCGGCTCCAAGATTCCAGAACGCAGGGCGTCGAGTATCCTCCTTGGCGCAGTCGAAACCGGTGCGGTCGGCGGTGCGATCCCCAGTCTCTGGTTGAGGAGAACCTCACCCCACCGGGAGGCTGGAATGTGCGCCAACGGTTTGGGCGGCAATCCGACTGCTCCTTGGCCGGATAGTCGGGGGTCTCCTGACAGGCGTCTTCTGCCTTGGCGGAGAAGCAATCAGGGGCGGCTCCCGCTCGACCCGCACCTCGTCAAGGAACCTTGCGAGGCGGCGAGCGGCCTCGCTCGGCGTCGGCGTCTCCTCCTCAGTGGAATCGTCAGGATGGCCCTCCCGAGGAGCGTCAGCAATGCCGACTCCGGCGCCGGTGGCTGTGGCGAACAAACTCGCGTGGCCATCTCCAACTCCGAGGGGGCGGCCGCGTCGCCAACCGCGACGTTGGGCACACCCACCCGAGGATCTGAAAACTGCCCCAGGTCCTGCAGGGACGGGTGAGGCGAGGTGGCAGTAGTACTGTTACTGTACAACAATTCCCTCTTGCATGCCACTTCTGTACTTATAGTTGCTAGTACTAATTGCCGGTGACTATTATTAGCTCGTGCAGTCATTGACCCATTATTTTTTATGGAAGTCATTGGCTGTGTAGTCAGAGGACTCAGGAGTAGTATATATGTAAGAGTAAGACTAAATCTGCGTCCATCAGCAGAATGATGCTTTGTCGTAGAGCTATTTGAAGCTTGGAATAGAAATGGTTTCTATATAATTAAACCGATTATGAGATTTTCTCCTGTGTTCAGGCATACGCATGTGCCACGCCCATATCCAATTGTTCATCTACCTGAGCTTTTTCTTTTTTCTTTTTTGCTCGAACACCCTCGCGAGTAGAAGAGCTATGTAAGAAGAGGAACATCTGCCCTAGCTACCTGTAGATTTTTAGGAGATAGGCAAAACTGAAATACTAAAGGTAGATGGCCGGCAGGCACTGGTTTTTCAGTTCACACAATAAACTTTTTAGATGATGGAACACTCACAAGAAACTTAACGCGAAACTCAAAAACCGAATCGCATGTGTTTGACGTGATTGATCTTGAGATCCAGCACAGATAAACTACGGTCATTATTTGCATCCTTCCACCTCTCAGTTATTAGTCGAGGCTATGGATAAAGGACCGACCCTATATGTTCAAGCCCTCCAGAAAATTTTGGGTGTATATTTTTTCTTTCTTAAAATATCGACCTAGGTACTCCTAGGTTTATAATTTTGAGTTAAATATACCATTAGCCCAAAAATTTCTCACTCTATTTCATTTAGGTTTATGAACTCTAAAAATGTATTTCTGGGTCACTAAACTTGTCCAAGGTACACCATGGGTCTATGTTGCCCATGTGAATACGTGGCAGATTGGTAGTTGACGTGGTGTGATGATGTTGATGACACTGACTTATGGAATCCACATGTCATTTAGATCGTGTTTCTCTCTTCTCTCATCCATTGCTTTCTCTGTACAGCATTGGATGACACTTGGCGGATGCTCTGTGGTTGTGACCATGATTTTAGGGATGAGATGACACTTGGCGGATGCTCTGTAGTTGTGACCACGATTTTAGGGATGAAGGTCTAGTACAGATGGTGGTAAATGGCACGTTTTAACTACTGCATGGATGACATGTGGATCTAAGTAGCACATAAAGATAAGTTTGTGGACCACTGTTGTATTTAACTCTATATTTTTAAAGTGAAGATGAAGAATAGACACGACACGTGGAAAATTTTGATGTTGACTCAAAATAGAAAACATAGAAAAATAGTAGAAAACAAGTGTTTTATATGCCTCCAACATCTGATTTGCGGAGCACCCAACTATACCAGTGATAATGTCCCGTCATCTGATTTACACATTTAGCTTCCCTATCTCAGGTGAGTGGCCAAGATCTCTGGCAAGGGTTTAGCTTGGGTTTGGAGTTCAGGGTTTTCGTACAAAGTCTTCATATCATCTTTGGGATTAGAGGAAGAACTGTATGGGTTGGTATACTTACCGATGACGGTGACAAGCAAGATGACAAGGCGATGATGAACCGGATGCGGTGTCACCTGGCATAGGCAGTGTTGAACATCATGTTTGTCCATTGAAGAAGATAAGACAAACATAGGTGACACCGAAATATTAGTGTTAGCTAGTGTGGCCATTGGTAGCATTTCAGGTGGCTGGGGCACCATTGTCAAAGCTAGGTGGGAACATGGTGGCAAGCATTGCACTCGCACTTGGTAGCTCACAAGTGGATGAGGGAAGAGTGGTGGGAAGGAGTTAAAAGAGAGATATTTGGTCCAAGCCATCTATTATCGGACTTGCTAGCGCCTGGACGTTTGATCCAGGGCGCTAGCGTCCAGACGATGCTGCACAGCAAGCGAGCGAGCGCTGCAGCAGCGGGCCCGTGCCACCCCCAAACGTTGCCCATGCCGCCCCGAACGTCTCCCTTGCCGCCAGCCGCTTCCTACGCGCATCCCATGTGCTACACCCGATCTACTTTTGAAACATCCAAATAAAACTGTTGCAACATATAAAAGAACACAAATGAAACACTTGAACAAAGCGTCTGAAACACTTGCGAAAACGCCTAAAAACAGTTGAAAACCATTGTAAACATATTCAACATCCAAATGAAACACTTGCAAACATACATATGAAACATCTTAAAACACTTGAAAACATATGCTTGCAACATGGATGTATAAGAAACATCCAGATCTACTTTTGTAACATCCAGATAGAACACTTGCAACATATATCTAGAATAAATGAAACACTTGGAATATACACCTAAAACATACGTGTATAGCCATTAGAACATGTGCAACATCCCAATCTACTTTTGCAACATCGATATACAACACTTGCAGCATACTCTGAAACATCTGAAATATTTAAAACATACTATTGAAATATACGCTTTCAGCGTAGCATCGACTTGTTGCTTGGACGAATGGAGGCTCGTTGATGAGGAGCTAGACGCCGATGCGGAGCTCGACGCTCCGGTGGAGAAATGCCATGGTGGGTGGCTCCAAAGGAGAAGGCGGACATCGCGCTGTAGAAGACCGCGAGGCAGAGTGGGGCACGCGTTGGAGATGGCCATGGCAGGTCGCTTCGGTGGATGAGGTAGGGCGCGGTAGTGAAGATGACGCTGAGGGCGGGTGGGGGCTAGAGTAGGAAGCATGGATGGGAGGGGATCTATGGTGGTCTAGATTTCATGCCGCTCAGCACGGGAACAAGTGGATGCCGTGACGGGAGGCGGAGGGGCGAACAATGTGAAACACAACGACAGGCGGACTGGGGAAGTTATCGGTCGCAGAGATGGGAGAGTAGGGGAGTAGACCGGATGCCTATTGGGCCGATCCGCTACGCAGGCTACGAAGGACAGCGTCCAGCCATCCGAAAGCCCTATAGGAAGCATTTCCGATCTATTATAGATCCAACGGTCAAGAAAATCAAGTGGTCGTACACTTGAACACTTGATTGATACCTATCTCTACTCCTGATAAGATGAAACTAGAATCGTTCACACCCCAAATCGCTCTGCCTCCGACTCCCCTGCCTCCCCCGACCCCACACACCCACCCAACTCCATCAACCGTGACTCCGTGAGTCCTCATCTCATCATTGAAAAAGAAGAAACGTGAGCCCCCCACGCCCTTCACCTCGCCCCAGACGCGGCCGCCGCCGTCACCGCCATCGCTCAGTGCTTATCGCACCATCCGACGGCTCCATGCTCTCCACGCACCCAGCATCCTCCAGATCCCTTCCCTAACTCACCTCCCTGAACTCTAGGGCCACAACACACCTTGCCGCCTCCACCTTCGTCTTTGTAGCGAGATGGCGGTTGCGGACCACGGCCTTGTGGAGGATGAGACACAAGTGACCCTGGTGAGACTGGATCCAGATGCCCCGTCTTCCCCAATAGGCGAGCTCGGCCCCTGCGGCGGCCCCGGCGGGCGCACCTCCAAGGTTACGCGTGTGTCCGGCGACCCGCACGAGCACCTTGAGAGCTGCTCCAATGGCCGGCTGCATCGGAGGCAACTGCGGCTTTGGAGGCCTGCACACGAGCGAGGTGAGGGCAACTCCAGCAATCTGATTCGTGGGAGATAAGCAAGGCTCCTGGTAGATTAGTGTTATTAGGAGGATCCATTTCTGTTCCTTATTTTTATATTTAATACATGTTATTTGATGGCTGCTGGATTTTAGCATGGTTGATTCTGTTCTTGACAATATTGTGCTAAACAACAAGTGTATTAAGGACATCATTGCCTTAGTCAAACCAGTAGATGATTAGTAGCAAGTGGTTATCCACAATAATTAAGGAGCTGAAAATTTGTATCCACTCTCTTGCTTCTTTGGCAGGTAACTTATGTTTGTTTATGTTACAACTGACAACTGAAACTTCTCAATTGTGTTTCAAGTTCCACCTATAACCCTGATATTTGTTAAGGTGCATTGGTGTTAACTTTGACACTGAAACATGAGCATACTTTGCCTGCAGTTAAGGTGCACAACACACTGACAGCAGACTGGGGACCCAATGAGCTGCTGCATGATTCTTGTGATTTTTGTAATGCTTCATTGTTGTGATAGTGTGATTAAATCTCTAATTAATTCATGCTTTTGTTTTCTTATATGTGGTCAAGAGCATAAAGGGGTTTGGTGAACGATGATGGCCATGCATTGGTTGTTTGAGGGACACCGAAATGTCATTTTTCTTGAACTTAAAACTTCATGTCTTCAGCTTCTTAGTGAAAGTTCATAAGTTTTTTGAAAAATATCAATTCTTATACTTCCAGCAGTCTATTGTTGATTGGTATTATGTCTAGGGTGGTTACAGTTTACAAAATGGAATATGCAAATGGATATCTTATGTAATAGAGCCACATAAGAACCTTCTCAAAAATCTTGTTTTACATGTCGTCTGAATCATGCTTGGCACAAGTCAGTCTCCTGTAAATGTTGGTGCTAATTTGCTACCTATTTGACATCACTGAATTTGCTTTTTAACATAAACTAATTGACTGATAGATCTTATACTTGCGGCAGTGCTGGTTGGGAAATGATAGTCTAATGCATATTATGCATAAAAATACCGGTGATTCCAAGGGTGTCTAACATGGGTTACAAATATAGTTGATGTTACAACATATTATATCTGCCCATTCTGCTCTTGATCTTATGGATTTTTTTGTTCTGCAGATACATTTTGCTACAAGTCCACGAGGCAGGAACAATTTGGTAAAGTATGACATGAAAACTGGATACTTTTAAAGGCATCTGCTCCGATACTCCTCCCTCAAATATTTGCACAAATTTTAAAGCAGCTAATTAAGGTAATTAATTTTTTTGCTAATATTTTTCTACCTGGGCCACGCTTGGGCCCAACCTGTCCGTCCAGCCCGTCCCCAAAGTAAAGTCATCGTCACGGAAGGAAACAACGTCATCCATTCATTGGTCGAGGAAGGAGGAGGCCCTCCACTACCCGACCAACACCTTGCTCCCGGGCGTCAAGGTCAGCATCAACCTGTGGATCGGCGGCGGGTGGTCCCTCACGTCATGGCGTTCGCCCGGCGACCGGGGGACCTCCGGTATATACGCACTGGCGGAGCGTCGTTGGGGCCAACCTATGGCCCCCTTGCTCTGGTCCATGAATACACGGCTGCTCACTAAAAGTCTGCATGTCACTGCATGTATATGCAACTGATTCCTAGCTCTCTCGTTGTCCTATGCTTGCTAGCTACTGCACTTGCTGATGAGTGGATCGCAGCGCTTGCAAGTATGCAAATGCAAATCTGTGTACATAATCCATTCTTCTTTGACATGGTTTTTAGTTGTTCATTGCAACCTACATAGATAGAACTTGAAAGAAAGCAAAGACTTGAACAGAATTCCAGTTATTTGTACTACTATTGGTAATTACTGTAGCACTATAGCTTTGAATTGGCCCCCCTGTACGTTCAAGCACGCTCCGCCACTGTATATACGTCATGGTTAGGCGAAGAGTGTTGCTGTCCGAGATCGTGATGCTGGACTCGAGCGACATCAAGTATCGCACGGGAGTTTGGAACGGGCGATGGTTCAGTGGCATGCCAGAGATGTACTACTCGTACTCCGACAGGTTCCTCTTCCCAGGTGACGGTAAGCCCCAGCGAGGTCAGCTTCAGCTACGCCGCGAAGCCCGGCACGCCCTCCCTGTCCCGCGTCGTCCTGAACTGCAGCACGGCCAAGGCCGAGCACGCCGTGTGGGAGCCCGACTAGCAAGAGTGGGTAGACTACTTGCAGGGACCCCGGTATGACTGCGACGACTACAACAAGTGCGAGCACTCCGGTGTGTGCAATCAGACATTCAGACTGGTGGTGCGGCGGGGGGGGGGGGGTGGCGGGGCGGGTCCTTGCTGTGGTGCCGAGGTGCCGGCGTCGCTCGGTCGGCCGGGTTCCACTGCTCCGGAATGTCGACGCGGCGGTGCCATCTCCTTCCTCACGAATGAATGGATGAAGACGTTCCTTCCGTGACGATGACTTTACTTTGGTATACGGGTTAGACGGAGGGCTGGACGGACAGGCTAGGTCCAAGCGTGGCCCATATAGAAAATTATTAGCAAAAAGATTAATTACCTTAATTGGATTCTTTAAAATTTGTGCAAATGTTTGGGGAGGAGTACCGGAGCAGATGCCACTATCAAATTACTGGCCTGGCTAGGATTTCCGGTTATTACTATATTAGTCATCATAGAACTATTCCGACAATGAGCGCCTAAAGCCTACAGTGGGGGATATTGACATGTGCGGACTGTTTTTTCTGAGTGATAATTTGAGCATGTTGGTGCCAAGCTAGATGAGAAAATGGAACTGGCAAAGCTTTTGGACAGTGTGCTCATTCCTGTGAAAGGGAGCTTGGAGGATCCTAGCGCAAAGATCAATGTTCTGCCGCAAGCTTTTTTTTCCTGTCGATTACACTTTATATAATTCTGATATGGCATACATCAAGGTTCAAACTGGAAGGCCTTTCTCTTAGATCTGAATATCTGATATGGTATACATCAAGGTTCAAACTGGAAGGCCTGTCTCTTAGTTCTTGTCCGCGCGCCCCAATGCTCGCTGCGTCATTTCCTGCCTGCATCACCGTGCCCACTTCGCCTCGCCGCCGCCGGTCCCCCACAGCACTGTGCCCCATCCCCTGTGGCCTCCACCGCGCTGCCTCTTCTACCGCGCTTCCGCCTCCGCGCCGCATTCCCCACCAGGCCCAGTTTGCCTTGCCCCGCCTCCACTGCATAGCCTCCTCGCCACGGGTGGCCTGCTCGCCGTGACCACCTTCACCGAGCTTGCGAGCTGCGGCCGCCTCCACCGAGCCGGTGAGCCTCCACGACAGATGCTACAGCAAGCAGGCGAGGGGGACGAGATTTTTGTGACGCCGCGTCTGCCGGCGAGTTGCACGTGCCGCTGCCGCACAACGAGGTCCATGTGCCACCATCGACCTCCGTGCCGGCATGCCTCCATTCGTCCACGCAAAGCCCATGTTGCAAAAGTATGTTTAAGTTTTTATATGTTTCATCTGGATGTTGCAAAAGTAGGTCAGAATGTTGCACATGTTGCAGTGGCTATACACGTATGTTTCAAGTGTATGTTCCAAATGTTTTATCTAGTTTTCCAGGTGTATGTTTGCAAGTGTTTTATCTGGAAGTTGCATATGTTTTCACGCATATGAAGTGTTTTCAGGTGTTTTTTCAAGTGTTTTATACGCATGTTTCGAGTGTTTCAACTATTTCGTGCGTATGTTGCAAGTGTTTCATCTGGAGGTGTCAGAAGTAAGATCTGGTATTGTGGCTTGTGTTTCAGGTGCATGCCTCATGTATTTCATCTGCCTTCAAACATAAGTTGCAAGTGTTGCATCCGAATGTTTCAAAAGTCGATCAGGTGTTGCATCTCTGTCTTCACTTTTCTGCTGCCTCACCTTCGCCTTGGTGTCTCCTCCTCCCGGTGCTGACTGGGCATCCGCCACCCCCTCCCCCTCTTCTGGATGCTAGTGTAGCCACCTGCTGTAGTCACATATTGCAGCTACTAGCTGTGGGCATGCGCGTGCGAAGCGAAGGAGGGCGCGAGTGGGGACTCCCCACGTGAAGTCGGGCAATGCGGGCCCCGCGTAGGTGTGCGCGGGATGCAGGTGTGCGGGGGGAACAGAGTGCAGGCGTGTAGGCATCTGGACTTGGGCCTCCGTCCGGACATCTAGGTGCTAGCACTGCCAACAAATGATTTTTATTCAAGTGATTTTCTAAATAATAATTTAGAGAGTGAGTTTAAGAGAGATTTTTAGAGATGCTCGCATGTAGCAGCAACCTTTTTGGAACAAAGAAATGCAAAACAAAGGAAAGGAAAAAACTACAGGAATAAAATGGATGTGTAGTAGCAAACCAGAGGAATGAAAAACGCAGAAAAAAATTACCAAAACATGTTTGGAATGCAGGAATCCTAAACACAGGAAACTAGATTAATGTGGGTCCCATGGAGTGGATAGCTGTAACGCCCTGACTCGGGAAGACGGCTAATGCCCACTCTACATGTTAAATGAACCACATCTGCTAATTAACTCTCTTGTGCTTTTGTCCTCGCTTCGCGCAAAATGATCAACCCGGAGTTAACAGCCTCCTAAGTCCCGGCTTTTAACTTGGTTCAGCCCTCCCTCAGCTTCCGATGTGGTACTAAATTTTATAGCTATAGTGTTCCACGAAGGAAGGGCAGGCCTGGTGCAGTTGGTAAGTGCTAGCTCGCCGAGTCACCAGGTCCTGGGTTCGAAGCCGTCTCTCTGCAGAATTTTTGCAGGGGTAAGACTTTACTTCGGTTATTCCCTTCCCCAGACCCCACTCGTGTGGGAGCCTCTGGCACTGGGTCTGCCCCTTTTTACAGTGTTCCATGAAGCTATAGTACCCAGCAGCTACAGCGTCACTAATTCGGTCTGGCCCAATTGGCCCAATGGGCTGGGTCTCACATCCACCCACCCTCAAAGGATTCAACATCCTCATCGAACGTCGAACCAGCTCCCCGGCCCAAGTGCCATGCTCTTGCAGAGCCATGCACAACCTATCCGATCTCCCGAGCCATACGTCTGTGAAACCGTGAGAGTTGACTCTGATTACCATTTGTAATGCCCCGACCCGGGAAGACGGCTAAGGCCAACTCTACACATTGAATGAACCACGCCTTGCTCGTTTCGCGCAAAAGGATCGATATAAAGTTAATAGCCTCCCAGGTTCAGGATTTTAAGCTGGTATAGCTCTCCTTCAACTCTCCATGTGGTACTAACTTTCGGCTACTACAGTGTTCCACACCCTGAGCTACAGTACCTCAGTCATTCGGCCCAGCCCACTAGACTTGCCCAGCTTGACCCGTTTAGCGGGGTCTCATATACACCCACCTTGAGGACTCGACATCCTCGTCCCAGTCTACACATTCAATGAACCATGCTTGCTAATTAACTCTTTTGCTCTTTCGTTCTCGCTTCACGCAAAAGAATACCTCAGTCATTCGGCCCAGCCCACTAGACTTGCCCAGCTTGACCCGTTTAGCGGGGTCTCATATACACCCACCTTGAGGACTCGACATCCTCGTCCCAGTCTACACATTCAATGAACCATGCCTGCTAATTAACTCTTTTTCTCTTTCGTCCTCGCTTCACGCAAAAGAATCAATTCCGGATTTAACAGCCTCCCAGGTCCAGGCTTTTAACTTGGTTCAGCCCTCCCTCCCAGGTTTAGGCTTTTAACTTGGTTCAGCCCTCCCTCAGCTTCCAATGTAGTACTAAATTTCGTAGCTACGATGTTTAGTGTCACGAATTCGGTCCGGCCCAATTGGCCCAACGGGCTGGGTCTCAAAATAGCCTTCAAACGAAATTGCATGTGACATGTTTGACCCACGATACTGCTGGTCCGAGAAGCTTCATGTTCCATCATCCATTCGTTCTTATCCTTCCATTCTCACCCCTTGAAGTGTATCGTTCTCGTCCTCGTCCTCGTCCTCGCCTGCTCTCGATCACGCACATCAAGGGGAAGCTGCTGGCCGTGAGCTGCAGCTGATGGAACACGGTGCTGACGAGAGCGGCGGATGCGGATCCACGCATGAAGGGCGGTGCGGCAGGGAACTGCTGCTCGATGACTCGACGAGGCAGGCATGAGGCAGCGGCAGCGGCGCCATGGTTGCCTGTTCTTCCGCTCGCTGCACCCGTTCTCTCCCTTCAAGTTCTGCGCCTTCAGTTTTGATGGCCAGCCACATGCTTCTTTTCACTTCACTCGCCTCGGTATTCCACAAAACCACAGCTCGGGGTGGATGGTTTTTTTGTTCCCGTGTTTTGTGAAGCAAGCAATTTTTTTCCTCTGGAACGACTAGCTGCTTTCCTCCATTCCAAATGGTGTATGATGTCAGCAAAACAAAAAAATTTCACTCCTTTGAAATTCCTTTGAAAAATCTTCAATCCAAACAGCCCCAAATCAGAAAAGTCTAATCTTGACGGCCAAATGAAGCTAAGGAAAGGGCAACTAGCATCGGGTCAAGGCAAAACCTCAAAAGCAAGAGTGGCGTGAAGGACAGGAAATGGCGATCAGAGGGGGTGAACGGGAGCCTCAAATTTCTTTTGAAACTTTGGTCCTTGGCTCAACACACAGCCTCAAAAACTAACTCACGCAAGGTGCGAGTGATACATGTGCTAACCGGTAGCAAGATATCCCACGCGAAGTCTTAGGCACACAGAGGAACCCCCAAGAGACGATGGAAACCAACACTCGAAGCTTTGAGATGAAACAGCCAACTCTGCTTTGGAGGCTCGGACTGTTCGGCGTTTGTTGCCCGGACTGTCCGGCGTTCACTCCACAAAAAGGCAAGTGTTCTGTTCACCGACTGAAAACAGCCCCGGAGTGTCCGCCTCCAAGTCTCGGACTGTCCGCAGGTCACCCTCCAGAAAACACACCAAACCGAGATAGTTCTGGACACGTCTCGAAAAATGAACTACGGACTGTCCGCGGTCTAGGTGCGGACTGTGTGCAGTACAAAAATCAGCAATACTAGAAAGGTCACAGAAACTGCTCCGGAGACCCCGGACTGTCCGCCGGTCAAAAACGAAAATCCACACCGAGAAACTTTGTTCTGGTCTGGACGAACCCCAACTCCCGGACTGTCCACCTACCAGGCGCGGACGGTCCACGAATCGCGCAGACAGACGAACAGAGCACCCTGAAAATCACCTCCTCACTTCAATCCACAATTTTGCGGCCAAATCTTCACCAACTGCCACGAAACTTGGTGAGCATGATCACAAGGTAGTAGGGGAGCTACCTCTAAGAGGTCATCACCCAATTTGAAGCCAATCAATGGGAAATTGAAGGGAAACGAAAAACACCGGTTTTTGAGACCTAGATCAAGAAATCGCCTGATCTACGAGCTCATGAGGAATTGGTTGATTTCATTCGGTGGAAAGGCTCAACTCATGTCATAACTCAAATCAATGCAAAAAGAACGTATCAAAATGGTCTAGAAATGACGAATCAACTCAAGAACGAGAGGGGGAAGGAGAAGAACGCGAAAACATATCAAGAACACAAAGAGTGATTCTTCCGCCGAATGCGGGAGGACACAAGGAGGATTTGGGACCTCCTTTCCCACTTAAAATCTTGGTTCTTACACAAATCATAAGGATTAGTGGACCTCTCTCTCACAAGCACCTAAGGGGAGGGGAAACCCTAAAAGAAAATGCAAATGGAGAAGGTGATGGAGATGGGGGCTCCCTCATCCTATTTAACAGGGCTATTACACAATTTCAGTTTTGCCCCTGGATATAATTGAGTCAAACCACTTAGCCCAAGGACGTTATGGTCTAACCTGGTGTCATCTTCATCCAACGGCCACCGCACCTCTTCATCAGTAGCTTCGCCTCGACGTGAACTCCCCGATGCCGCCACGTGTTATTCGTTCCTCCTCGGAACCTCCGCCCGGGTTTTGAGGCCCAAACCTGTAAACCCGTCACTGATGGTTTTGAGGCCCAAACTATCAAACCCGCTCGCGAGTAGCGTACTCCATATGTGTCCCCCGCTGCTCGATACGTGTCACCGCCGTCCTCGACCGGCCGGCCGCCAAGTCCTCTAAGCCCCGCTCGACTTGCACATTCTCCGTCTTGACTCGGTCAATACGATCACTCCATGTACACTTGCGCTTGTCGATGTCCCAGATGTCAGCCACCACGGCTGGTCACCCGGCCTCCTGGTCCCTTGGTCCAAACCTCACGTCTGCCCTTCACCACTCCCGGTCCATCGGCACGGCACGTCTCTACTTGACTTTCTCCCCGCCATCGACCACCGCCTCCGAGCTCCACACCTACACAACACAAGCCAAGAGACATGTCGCACACATAGCTTTCGTCATGGTAAGGTTAGTCACCACTCAACCTACTTCGAGGATCACATTGACAATCACTCATCACAAAACGAATACACAAGGGTACTTGTCACCCTTGTGTTCACATGGCGACTCATCGTTGTACGTGCCATGATGACTCAGATGATTTCTACAACCAGTCCCCTGCATATATGCTGCCATACATTCACCGACCATCCTTTTCTGTGATATGCCGATCATCCGTTCAGGCTGAAGACGCGCACATGCAACTAGAAGCTTGGCCTCTTCATCTCGAGATTTTCGCTTTAACATAACACTAGTGCGTTCCCTTTCTCTTTCTTTAGGATGTAGAAATTCGTTGTATTCAGTAGATGACACCTTCTAATCCGCTCCCATGTTGATCCGGCGCATGGATGACTCAGCTCGATGGTATCTTTTTCTTTCCTTTTCCTTTTCCTTTTCCTTTTTTTAGGTATCAAAAGAGTGAAAGACCATGCATGTTCCAGCTATAAAAAAAAAGGGTCCACGTTCTAAGCTTGTCATGTTCAGTACAAGGATAAGATCATCCAAAAAGAAATAGTAATAACCGTTTATTATCCATGATGAGTGGCTTGGAGTGCTCTCGCGCGCATCTATCTCACTGAAGACTGAACCCACAACCGATCTTCGATGGCATCACATCATAGATTCCTAGTCTCTGATGGGATGCCGACCTGCCGAGTTCTGCAGAACTAACATCTTGCCAAACTCGCCCGCATGCCTGTCGATTATGCCGGCCGCGCCACAGGCAACTGAAACACACAGTGCACATGACATTACACGCCCGACCGCCGCTGCCGCGCGCCCCATCAACGGTGCATCAAACACATCCATGGCGCCGGCCGTGCATGCATTGACCAGGCCATCACCGTGCCTAACTGCCGACCGACCGGCATCTCTATAGCAAACCAACGGATGACCACTCCGACATGCATGATCCAGCAGCACGACGGGCAGGAAGCCGCCGACCTTATCGGCAGGACGGACCGGAAGCAGCTCAGGTGAGTAGGCGCCGCCGTGGCGCCGTGTCGCCAGTTGCCATGGCCAACTTTCTCATCCTAGATGGCGATCGAGGTCCGATCCGTCACTAAAGCAAATGCACATGCTTCTGCTGTTGCTGGTAGACGGTTTCTTTCTTTCGACTGCACACGACCGTGGCTTTTAAAAAGATGCAGATCCATGGCGCCGGGCGCCGGCCGTGCATGCGTTGAACTGGCCACCATGCCTAACTGCCGACCGACCGGCATCTCTACAGCAAACCAAGGGATGACCACTCCGACATGCATGATCCAGCGGCACGACGGGCAGGAAGCCGCCGACCTTATCGGCAGGACGGACCGGAAGCAGCTCAGGTGAGTAGGCGCCGCCGTGGCGCCGTGTCGCCAGTTGCCATGGCCAACTTTTTCATAGATGGCGATCGAGGTCCGATCCGTCACTAAAGCAAATGCACATGCTTCTGATGTTGCTGGTAGACGGTTTCTTTCTTTCGACTGCACGACGGAGACTTCAAAAAGATGCATACATGAATCTGGATTTTGCTTGGAACTTTCGGATAATCGCCGTAGTGGATGCTTCGTCAGTCGTCACAATGTACACGAGTGCGTGCTGGCGGGTCTGGGTGCCGTCGTCGATCGACGCGTGTCGGAATACTCCCACCATCCGAGCCTATAAAACTGTGCGGCATGGGAGGTTTCGTTTTGCACAACATCTTCAGAAGCTACAGCTGCAGCACACAGCAGATACTCCTCACTACTGCAGACTGCAGCTTTGCCTAGCGCCTGAGACGCTCGGCAAAGGCCGAATTGCGCTCGGCAAAGGCTTTGCCGAGCGCAACGCTCGGCAAAGGGCTCCCGGCAATGAAATGCTCGGCAAAGCCTCCTTTGCCGAGCGTTTTTTATCGGGCGCTCGGCAAAGTCTTTGCCGAGCGCCTAGGCGGCACTCGGCAAAGAAAAGCGACGGTCACGGCGGTAGTCACGGCGTGACGTTTTTTTTGCCGAGCGCCTCCAATAAGACGCTCGGCAAAGAGCAAACTGAGTTTTTTTTAAAAAAATTCTTTGCCTAGCGCCTCCAGCCTGGCGCTCGGCAAAGAGCAAACTGATTTTTTTAAAAAAAAAATTCTTTGCCTAGCGCTTCTAGCCTGGCGCTCGGCAAAGAGCACACTGATTTTTTTTTAAAATTCTTTGCCTAGCGCCTCCCGCCTGGCGCTCGGCAAAGAAAAACAATTTTTTTTAAAAAAATTCTTTGCCTAGCGCTTCCAGCCTGGCGCTCGGCAAAGACCACACCGATTTTTTTAAAAAAATTCTTTGCCTAGCGCCTCCCGTCTGGCGCTCGGCAAAGAGAAATAATTTTTTTAAAAAAAATCTTTGCCTAGCGCCTCCAGCCTGGCGCTCGGCAAAGACCACACCGATTTTTTTAAAAAAATTCTTTGCCTAGCGCTTTTAGCCTGGCGCTCGGCAAAGACCACACTGATTTTTTTTAAAAAAATTCTTTGCCTAGCGCCTCCCGCCTGGCGCTCGGCAAAGAGAAACAATTTTTTTAAAAAAAAATCTTTGCCTAGCGCCTTCAGCTTGGCGCTCGGCAAAGCTGGGTAAACTACAAGGCTCTTTGCCTAGCGCTGCGCTAGGCAAATCTGGAACCCAGATTTTGGTTTTTTTTATTTTTTGCTTTCTATCGCTGCAAACACAACATATCATATATATACATCAAATGGATATCACCATGAACACAAATAACACCATTTATATCACAATTTTATCGCTTCTGTCACCACCATCACCATATATATCACAATAGCACATATATCTCATAATAGCATCACTTATTTGGCGATAAAGTCCATTACAACAACTTGATGTTCATGAAGTTCAACACAACAAGTCCAAGTCCATGACATGAAGTTCAACACAACAAGTCCAGGTCCATCACCAAGAGAAGGAATACGTGACAACAACTTCGATGTTACTCACTGAGGCGGCGGTGGAGGTTGGTACCCGGGCCACCCATGTGACGGCGGCGACGGTCCCCCATGCTCGTTCGGCACGTGGTTCGAACCCGCCGACTGAGGCTACACACAGGAGCAGCGATTGCATGAGACAAAGAGAAGTATGTCGAAATGCTTTGCTGAAGTGTAAATCTGCAGGTTGGCTTCTTATGTTCAATTTTTTTTGCAGGTTGCCTTTTCAAAATATTTCTATGATCATGTTGATCAGCCATTTCCATGAAAAAAGAGAAGTTGATATGAGTCCTCATTTTTTCCATATTATTTACATAATGCATAAGAGTAGACCTGACCATGTTAGACAATCAAAGCAGCAATTGTAGATCCATCAGTCTTGCTTCCCAATTCAGTGATCTTGACCCCTTAAGAGTAGACCTGCACATATAGAATCACCAAATTAGCATGCTTACCAAACTGCTCTCGCAACATCAGTCTTGCACATACAGAATCACCATCAGTCTCGCTTCCCAATTCAGTGATCTTGCTTACCAAACTGCTATCGCAACACCAAATTAGCATGCTAATTAAGCACATGAATTCATCATGATGCTTACTTAGTACCTCTCAATCATTTTAAAAGGCAAGACAATTATATCTGTGAAAATAATGACTTGTATAATTATGTTGGATTTACACTTGCAAAAGCTAATAATTTCTCGGTAGATTGAGGTTCTCTCTGATTCAAATAGCAAATGATGGACCACGCCAATTCCAATGATCACTTTTTTCATGACCAATTTCAGAGTAGATCACTGAATTGTGTCAATTTTGATAACATAGTTCAGTGTGAAAATAGAGATTGAGATCACCTAATGTCCTAAAATAAGTGTGGAAAAAATGGTAATGCTTCTGAAATGTAATGACTGAACATATATACCGACTTGCACAATTCAAAAAAGGTTAAACATATATATCCACTTGAGAGCATATCATTGTGTGTATAGTGAAAATGTTGGTAGCACTATTGAAAAAAGACAAAAGTTGTTTCCATCTGTAGTAGAAAAATCTCAGACTAAGAAATCAATTTATGATGGCTAATCAATTTACCGCACATCAAAGTGGAAAGAAGCATCAAGAGTATCTGATATGGTAACACATAAGAAAAGGGAACACAGGAAGAAGGAAACATCAAATTACCTGATCTTATTTCCTGAGCATTCTTATCAGACACCAAGGACAGTAACATGTAGTGTTTCAAATCAAACACCTTGTAAGTGCTATTTGTGGATTCACAGAAGATTCAATTTCTTTTAGCTATTACCAAAGTCAATGACTCAGCATACCTGTCTTGAGCAGAGTAAACCAAAACCTTCCCATTGACATCATCAAACTCTACAAACCTAAGCCATTGCAAGGACTCAGAATCCAAAAGACAGAATCTAGCATCCGGTTGTCCTTGCTTATGCACCTTGAATAGTTTTTTTTTTTTTGACGAGATGCACCTTGAATAGTTGGGGGGAGAATATCTTAAGGAAGATGACATGTCAGAAAAAAAGAAATTGCATGGATAAGGCATATGGAACCAAAAGCATGGATATGGGGAGCGTATGGATCATCCAACAAATATGGATACGGGGAGGGTAGGGAAGGTGATACCCACTACACTCTGCTCGCCGGCGTCTTGGAGACATAGGGCCGCATGGCCTCAGACGCGGCTGCCTGCAACTGAGGGACCTAGAAGCATTGAGGCTGCCACCACCTCTGCTGAACGAGCAGGCGTGAACCTGCTGCTGTAGTGTCGTAGAACGTTGTGTGGCCCCTGCAAGCAGAATGTAACTGATCGATCAATCCATCCATCATCTATGGGTGGAAGCAGATCTCATCTCTGTAGTATGGTGTGCAAGAATTCAAAGGCAGCAGCGTACTGTACATGAAGGTGTCCCACCTGAGGGCTGAGGCCGAGGCGGCGATTCAGAGCCCGGAGGCGCGAAGGAACGCAACGGTCTCGGCGGCTGATAAATCAGCTGAGTTCCGGTGAAGCCATGCCAGCACCGGCGCCGCACAAGCGTGGTACGCAGTCACGCCCACCCGCCACCCGGCGGCTGCCGCGCCACCGATGGCCCAACCATAGGGGCCTTCCTCAGTCGACTCCTCTGCCTCGGCGTGCTCTGACAGTAGCCTGCAGCTCCTCCGCTTCCTCCTCCCCGTTCTCCACCTTGGCGTGGACCCAACGGCCTTGCTCTCCCTGCTTCCAGTCGAAGGAGCGTGCTGGCACAGGCTGGGCGGGATAGGGCCAGGGAGGGGTGGCGGCGCGGGGCGGCGGGGGCGGTTGGCCGGGTGCGGCACGATGCGCGGCGGCGGCGGCGGCGGACGGGTGCGGCCGGCTGCTGTGCTGTGAAGTTTTGTTTTTTTTTCAATTTTGGCCGGTTCATGTATATAAGGAGACCTCTTTGCCTAGCACCCGCGATTTGGCGCTCGGCAAAGAGGTGCCTTTGCCGAGCGCTAGATCACGGGCGCTAGGCAAAGAATTTTTCGTTGATTTTTTTTTCAATTTTGATCGGCTGAGACGCTCTTTGCCTAGCGCCCGCGATCTGGCGCTCGGCAAAGATGTGCCTTTGCCAAGCGCCAGATCACAGGCGCTAGGCAAAGAATTTTTCGTTTTTTTAAAAAATTTGTTTTTGCGAATTTATTTTTTTTATTCGTTTAAGTACTGTACACTCCTTTGCCGAGCGCCAGATCGGAGGCGCTCGGCAAAGACTTTTCCGTTTTTTTTAAATTTGTTTTTTTATTTGTTTTTTTAAATTTGTTTAATTGTTGTACACTCCTTTGCCGAGCGCCAGATCGGGGGCGCTAGGCAAAGAATTTCAAATAATGTGTCATTCATGCAAAAAAAAGGTTTGAAAGAAAAAAAAAAGAAAATTCTTTGCCTAGCGCCAAATTTCAGCGCTTGGCAAAGAGGTGCCTTTGCCGAGCGCCCTGCGTTAGGCGCTAGGCAAAGGTGTCTCTTTGCCGAGTGCCAACCTTGGCGCTCGGCAAAGGCACCTCTTTGCCGAGCGCTGACATTTGGCGCTAGGCAAAGAATTTTCTTTTTTTTTTTGTTTTTTTGTTTCAAACTTTTTTGTCATGAATGACACATTATTTAAAAGTATATGTTAAGTTTTGGTACTTTTTTAAATCTTTTTACTATTTATCGTTAGTTTATTTGATTTAATTGAATTTCTCCGATAAACGCGTGTTTGAACTGTAGGTGCATCGAATCTCTGAATTGGACGGTTCGAAAATTGATATTCGCATTACTTAGCGTATGTTAAGGCCGTATCCTGGAGCACGTATGAAATATCGAACATCTAGCGCACGGAACACGGCGACCAAGTTGCGCGTGAAGTGCTATTAAATTAAAAAAAAAGCAAACAAAGTTCGAAAATCACGAAACTTAGCGAAACATCTTTGGAGCACATGTGGAGGCTATGGTCAAAATTTGGTAGAGTTTCGTGCACGTTGTCACGTAAGTTAGTTAGAAACCTAGACATCTCACATGTGATAACTTGTGATCACATGTGAGATGTCTAGGTTTCTAACTAACGTACGTGACAACGTGCACGAAACTTTACCAAATTTTGACCATAGCCTCCACATGTGCTCCAAAGACGTTTCGCTAAGTTTCGTGATTTTCGAACTTTGTTTGCTTTTTTTTTAATTTAATAGCACTTCATGCGCAACTTGGTCGCCGTGTTCCGTGCGCTAGATGTTCGATATTTCATGCGTGCTCCAGGATACGGCCTTAACATACGCTAAGTAATGCGAATATCAATTTTCGAACCGTCCAATTCGGAGATTCGATGCACCTACAGTTCAAACAGGCGTTTATCGGAGAAATTCATTTAAATCAAATAAACTAACGATAAATAGTAAAAAAATTTAAAAAAGTACCAAAACTTAACATATACTTTTAAATAATGTGTAATGCATGACAAAAAAGTTTGAAACAAAAAAACAAAAAAAAAGAAAATTCTTTGCCGAGCGCCAAATGCCAGCGCTCGGCAAAGAGGTGCCTTTGCCGAGCGCCAAGGTTGGCACTCGGCAAAGAGACACCTTTGCCTAGCGCCTAACGCAGGGCGCTCGGCAAAGAGCCACCTTTGCCGAGCGCCTAACGGAGGGCGCTCGGCAAAGAACGACGGTATATTCCGCGGTGGCTCTTTGCCGAGTGCTATCCTTTGCCGAGCGCCTGGCGCTTGGCAAAGACGTTCTTTGCCGAGTGTTTCTCTTTGCCGAGGGCCTGGCGCTAGGCAAAGGAGTCATTGCCGAGCGCATTCTTTGCCGAGAGCCCGGCGCTAGGCAAAGGTGGCCTTTGCCGAGCGCCCGATAAATAGCGCTCGGCAAAGACCCAGGCGCTAGGCAAAGGCACTGTGTGCCGTAGTGCCTACTTCCACTCGGACTCGGAGCAAAGAGAGCAGCTACGATAGAGTGTATGTGACTTGTGACTTGTGAGAACCGATTGAGCATTCACATGGCGGCGTCTCTGCTCGGCCTGTACAGCGGCGGCAGCGGCCGGTGCGGGAGGGTCCGCGTCAGGAGCGGCGGCTGCCGGTCGGCTGCGGCGGTGAAGCAGTTGCTGTCGAGGTTGATGCGCTCTTGGAGGAGACGAGTGGCGCGGCCGAGACGAACCACGGTCAGGTTCGGGTATGACCTGCATAGCTACTACCAGAACTTCGACGACGGCATTGCCTCCTCCGTCCACCACCGCTACCGCTTGTAGCTGTACTGTACCTAGCTAGTGTATAACAATTCCCACTTGCATGCCACTTCTGTACTTAGAGTTGCTACTAATTGCCGATGACTATTATTAGCTCGTGCAGTCATTGACTCATTATTTCTGATGGAAGTCATTGACTCATTAATCATTATATGTAAGAGTAAGACTAAATCTGCGATCGATCAGCAGAATGATGCTTTGCTGTAGAGCTGTTTGAAGCTTGGAATAGAAATGGTTTCTGTATAATTAAACCCATTATGAAATTTTCTGTTCTGTGTTCAGGCATACTGGCATACGCATGTGCGACACCCATATCCAATTGTTCATCTACCTGAGCTTTTTTTTTTCTCGAACACGCTCACGAGCCGAAGAGATATGTAAGAAGAGGAACATCTGCCCAAGCTATATGTAGCTTCTTGTAGATTTTTAGGAGATAAGCAAAACTGAAATGCTAAAGGTAGATGGCCGGCAGGCACTGGTTTTTCAGTTCACAATAAACTTTTTAGATGATGGAACACTCACACGAAACTAAACGCGAAACTCAAATACCAAATCACATGTGTTTGACGTGATTGATCCTAAGATCCTGCACAGACAAACTGCGGCCATTATTTGCATTCTTCACCTCTCAGTTATCACTCGAGGCTATGGATGGAAGGGCCGACCTTATGTGTTCAAGCCCTCAGAAAATTTTGGGTGTATATTTTTTCTTTGTTAAAATATATATCCACTTAGGTACTCTAGGTCTATAATTTTGAGTTAAATATACCATTAGCCTATAATTTTCTCATTGTATATCATTTAGGTTTATGAACGCTGAGAATATATTTCTGGGTCACTAAACTTGTCCAATAATACACCAGGGGTCCATGTTGCCCATGTCAATACATGGCAATTGACGTGGCGTGATGATCTTGATAACACTGACCCAAGAAATCCACGTGTAATCAGATTGTGTTTCTCTTCTCTCATCCATTGCTCTCTCTCTCTACAGCTTTCGGTGACACTTGGCGGATGCTCTATGGTTGTGAGTTGTGACCACGGTTTTTGGGATGAGGATCCCATGCATGCATATGGTAGTAATGGCAAGTTTCAACTGCTGCATGGATGACATGTGGATCTAAGTAGCACATAAAGATAAGTTTGTGGACCACTGTTGTATTTAACTCTATAATTTTTTTAAAGTGAAGATGAAGAATAGACATGACGTGTGGGCAATTTTGTGTTGATTCCTGATTATACCAGTGATGAAATCCCGTCATCTGATTTACACATTTAGCTTCCCCATCTCGGGTGAGTGGTCAAGATCTCTAGCAAGGGTTTAGCGCTAGGGTTTGGAGTTCGAGGTATTGGCTTCAGAAAGTCTCCCATTCCGCGCTTGCCCGTCGCGGCCACGATGTGCACGGTGCCACCACCACCCCGGCGCCCCTGAGAGAAGGTCATTGCCGGCCGAGACATCGTCTCCTATGGTTCGCTGAAGACACCACCACAAGAGGACCCGTATGTTGTAGATGCATGTTTCAAGTGTTTTAGATGTTTTAGAGGTATGTTGCAAGTGTTTTATATGGATGTTGCAAAAGTAGATCATGATGTTGCAAGTGTTTCAGAGGTATGTTGCAAGTGCTTTAGAGATATGTTGCAAGCGTTTATTCAAAATGTTTCATCTGTTTCAGACATATATTGCAAGTGTTTGAAAGATATGTTGCAAGTGTCTATTCAAAATATTTCATTTGTTTTAGACATATGTTGCAAGTGTTTTATCTAGATGTTGCATATGTTTCAGTGGCTAACTGGCTATACACATATGTTGCAAGCGTCTATTTTAAGTGTTACATCTGTTTCAGACGTATGTTGTAAGTGTTTTATCTAGATATTGCATTTGTTGCAGTGGCTATACACATATGTTGCCAGCATTTGATGCAAATGTTTCACCTATTTTAGACGCATAAACATTAGCAAGTGCAGGAAGTGAGCGCATGCGGAGGCAGTCCCCGCGAGCATAGGTGGACCCTGCGTGCGCGCTCGGCGTGGGTGGTCCCCACTTGCATGCGCAACAGCATGAGGGGGCAGGCGGGCAGGCGCAGCAGTTGTAACCGCATGCGGGGCAGGCGGACAGGCTCAGCAGCATGCGTGGTAGGCGCAGCAAGCGGGATAGGCATCTGGACGGGGGCTAGCGTCCGGGCGCTAGCCGCGCCGAATCGGAAAAGGCTAGTCTTGAGAGCCAAATGAAGGTACTGATCTCAAGACAAAGGAAAGTAAAACTGGCATCGGGTCAGGGCAAAACCTCAAAAGCAATGGACACGATGGTTTGGATGATTTGTGCTACCAGTCTCCTGCATATACACTGCCATTCCATCAACACCGAGCATTCCTTTTTGTGATCTGTGATCATGCTGAAGACGCATGCAGCTAGAAGTTTGGCCTCATCTAGAGATTTTTGCTTTAACATGACACTAGTGTGCTATCTGCATTGAGCGTTGCCTAGGGTCTCCAGGTCGCTGCCTCGGGTCTCCAAAAAAATCGCCGCCGCTGCCCTTCTCCTGAGGCCTCGCCGTCGCCACGCCTTCGGGCCCCTCTTCTTCTTCCTCTCTGGTGCGTGCCTGGCGGAGGTAAGAAGGGGAGGGGACCCATCTCCCTTTTCCACAGTTTTTAGTTCCGGTTTGTTAGGGTTCATCTCGAATAAATTTTAGGCGAAGTCAGAAGATTTCTGGTTGGGATTGTATTTCCTGCGATGACTTCGGTGATTGCCACGACGAGATCGCCGTTGCAGGCGTCGATTTCATCCACAGACGGCCAATTTATGGTCTTTATCTGCAAAGGGGTGCTTCTGGGAGACCCCTGCAAGGACGACTCCGGGTCATCGATTTCATCATCGATGGTTGCGGAGAGGATTCTAAGGTCTAAAGGTGATGAATCTGCAACCTATGTCGTATCTGATGATGCAACTGCCAATATTCTTTCAGCGATTTAGTTGCGTTTTGGACCGGTTCCGGATCTTGCGGTATGTCCAGTGTTTTGGGATTGGTCGTTGGATTCGGCGTAAGGACTGCACTTTGGGTCCGGCGCTCGAAAGATGCCATTAGGGAACAAGATGGAAGAATATGGATAAAATATTATGTATTTTTATTTTAGATTTTTTCATGTATAATTTAGGGATATACTATGCTAAGATTTAATATAAGTCCCCCTTCCTATCGGAAAAAAAACATGATACTAGTGCGGCGTTCCCTTTCTCTTCTTTTGTACGTAGAAATTCGTTGTAGTCAGTAGAACACACCGCTCCCATGTCGGTCCTCCGCATGGATGACTCAGCTCGTCGGTATCTTTTTTCTCTTTTTCCTTTTTGAAGATATCAAAAGACCATACATGCATGTTCCAGCTTAAAAAAAAAGGTCCACGTTCCAAGCTTTAGTCGTCTTCAGCACAAGGATAAGATCATCCAAAAAGAAGCAATAACCAGTATTATCCATGGTGAGTGGTTTGGATTGCTCATCCATCGTCACTGAACCCAGAAGGCCAGAACCGATCCATCTTCCGAAGTTCCAATTGGCATCGCATACTACTCTCTGATGACATGCCGAGTTCCGCGCGCAGAACTAACATCTTGCCCGAACCCGCCCGCATGCATGTCGATTAGGCCGGCAGCGCCGCAGGCAGCTCAAACGCATTGTGGACCTGGCATTCCACACGGCCGCGGCCGCCGCGAGTGTGTGCAACTAACCGTGCATCAGCACATCCATGGCGCCGGTGGCCATCTGTAGCTCCCTCCGCACATGTGCGCATGGAACTGCAGGCTGCCGGTGCCTAACTTAACCAACGGATAACCACTCCGACATGCATGATGCAGCGGCAGGACGGACAGGGACACGACGCCGCACACCTTGTCGGCAGGACGGACAGGAAGCAGCTCACAGGTGACTAGGCGCCGCCGTGTCGCCAGTTCCCTTGGCCATCCGATCCGATCCGTCACTAAAGCAGAACTACCACCAGCAAATGCACATGCTTCTGCTGTTGGTGCCTTGGTGGTAGTAGACGGTTATCTTTCTTTTCGACTCCTACACGCCCGTGGCTTTCAAAGAGATGCATGAATCACTACAGGAAATTGGCTCTTTGCCGACTGTAATTTTCTTTGCCAACTGTTTTTTTTCGACACTCGGCAAAGAGGTCCCTTTGCCAACTGGAATTTCCTGCAGTCGGTAAAGCAGGATTTGCCAACTGCCTGGCTTTGCCGACTGCCAGGCAGTTGGCAAAGAATTGCAGTCGGCAAAGGCAGGCCATGGTTGACGCCATCCACACCGTCACCTTTGCCGACTGCCACTCCGTCAGCAGTCGGCAAAGGTGCAGGCTTTGCCGACTGCCATCCTCCCTGGCAGTCGGCAAAGGCTCTTTGCCAACTGCCACTGATGGCAGTCAGCAAAGAATTAATTTTTTTTTTCGATTTTCGATCCTAGTTTTTTTGTGTTGCCTTGCTACAGTAAGTACATGATATATTTCAAGTTTGGGGTCATTTTGATTTATTTTGCTATATTTCATTGATTTTTGCTGTTTCTTTGATTTTTTCCGGCAGCTCTAGATTTGAACTGCAGGTACATGAAATAATGGAATCCGGCAATTTAGAAAATGATATTCATGATGTTTGGAGCATGTTGAGGCCGTGTGCGGGGCCTCGCGTGAAATTTCGACCGTGTTGGTGTCGGAACACGTCGAGGCACGCGCGTGAAAAGTGTTTTTAAATTTTATAAAATCGAAACGGAGTCCGAAAATGACGAAACTTGATGACGTGTCTTGCCATCGCATGCGGAGGCTGTGGTAAAAATTTGAGAAAGTTTCGAGCAAGTGGCGACGTCGGGTGGCTAAAACCTGGACTAACGTCGGGTGGCTAACTTGTTATCACATGTGGAGATATCCAGGTTTTAGCCACCCGATGTTGCCACTTGCTCGAAACTTTCTCAAATTTTTACCATAGCCTCCGCATGCGATGGCAAGACACGTCGTCAAGTTTCGTCATTTTCGGACTCCGTTTCGATTTTATAAAATTTTAAAACACTTTTCACGCGCGTGCCTCGGCGTGTTCCGACACCAACACGGTCGAAATTTCACGCGAGGACCCGCACACGGCCTCAACATGCTCCAAAAATCATGAATATCATTTTCTAAATCGCCGGATTCCATTATTTTATGTACCTGCAGTTCAAATCTAGAGCTGCCAGAAAAAATCAAAGAAACAACAAAAATCAATGAAATATAGCAAAATAAATCAAAATGACCCCAAACTTAGAATATATCATGTACTTACTGTAGCAAGGCAACACAAAAAAACTGAGATCGAAAATCAAAAAAAAAATTAATTCTTTGCCGACTGCCATCAGTGGCAGTTGACAAAGAGCCTTTGCCGACTGCCAGGGAGGATGGCAGTCGGCAAAGAATTTCTGAGAAAAAAAATAAAAAATAACCTTTGCCGACTGCCAGGGAGCAGAGCAGTCGGCAAAGTATTTTTAAAAAAAATAAAAAAAATAATTTTTTGAAAAAAAATAATAGACCTTTTGCACAGGCTATCTGAAAACACAACCTGGGCCTAGACCTTTTATATAATATATAAATATTATTTATTGTTAATTGTTTGAAATAGTAGATCTTGATGAGTTCTACAACTTTATAGTTGACAACTTTTTCATATGAATTCATTTAGTGTCCTAAAATTTGATTCGAAGTTGTGTTATTTTGAAATTAATTTTTTTAATTTGTTGGCCTTTTGAAGCTTTCAACCTGGGCTTGGGCCTCACTTTCACTTTTGGGCTACTGAAACCCGCAGGCCTATTATGGCAGTGGACGATTAGAGCCGTTGATCTGAGATGGATGGCTGAGATCTGATCAGCTGAAAACAAACTCATATAAAATCCGGCCAAACCCTAACGCCCAAAATTTCCCCATTTCCTACCCCTCCCCTTCCCCTTCCCCTTCCACCCGCCGCCCGCTCGAGGAAGGGGAACCCCAGCCACCGCCGCCGCCGCCGCGCAGCACGCAGCCCATGGCCTCCTCGTCGGAGAACACGGGCGCGCCGCTGGAGGAGGAGCAGCCCCAGGCCCCGCCGACGCCGAACCCGGAGCCTAGCGAGGTGGCGCCCGGCGAGGTGGAGGAGGAGCCGCAAACCCTAGAGCGGGCGCAGGAGCTCTTCGACCGGGGCGCCAAGGCTATCGATGACGAGGACTTCGTCGAAGCCGTCGACTGCCTCAGCCAGGCGCTCGAGATCAGGTTAGGGTTTCCTTTCCCGCTCCGATTTCCCCTCCACTTCTGCGACATGTAGTTGTGAAGCGACTCCGCGTGTTGGCGTATTTTGGAGCAATTGGCGGTTGGTACGGTGCGTTTCTGTCCGGATCTGCTGGTTTTCGCATCAGCGCTTGGGTGGCTCGGGGATTCGGTCCACTAGGGTTTAAGGGGTTCTGCAGCAGACTGCTTAATCGTTTCGTTTATGTCGGTGAGTGAGATGCAGAGAGTCTGTCGTTGTCAGGGATCTATTGGATTTGGCTCCGAGCCCTGTGTTGGTTTGTGGAGCAGCACTTGGCCATGGTTTGTCACGGTGCCTAAATTGTGTTCACCATCAATTGGAGTGTACTGTTTTTTTTAAACAACTTTGGAGTGTACTGTAGTATACAATGGTTAAGGAAAATGTGTTGTCTGTCTGAGATTATGCAAACATTTCGAAAGTCAATCATTCTAGATTTGTATATTAAGTATCTTCTGTACATGAAGAGATGTTAGTTTAATCAGATATGTATCTTTGGTGCACTTGTGTCATTTGATTCTCATGAAACTAGCTGTGTAATCATTTTGCTTGCATGGGCCAACTTTTACTAAGATTCATGTTTGCTGTTATTGTGTTATAGTAACTTATGACTGACAAGGCATATCTAATTGGTTTCTGTTTCTAATATATTTGTTTCTTTTAACTAGCAGTCCACTGCTAACAATACTCAGGCTGAATTAGTATTGAGTAAATTGATGGTTATGTTCCATCTGATTTTCTTGCTTACTGTGATAAATATTGATATAGTTCATTATTAGGTCAAAACTCAAATGGCAAAGATCAGGAGAAGGGGAATGGTGAAGTTGAGAAGGATGATGATGACGATGACGACGTTGATGAGAAGATGGGAGATGAAGAGGATAATGATCTGGATCTTTCCTGGAAAATGTTGGACATTGCTAGGGCAATAGTTGAGAAGAGCCCAGAGAACACTATGGAGAAAGTAAAAATATATTCTGCTCTTGCTGAAGTCGCAACGGAAAGAGGTAGTCACAGTTTGTGTCACACTCCTGCATTTTGAATTTTTGATTGGTGAGTGGTCTTAATACTCATGACTAACATTTAATTTCAGAGGACATAGACAACTCACTCAGTGACTACATGAAAGCTTTATCCATGTTGGAGCATTTGGTTGAGCCTGATCATCGCCGAGTTGTGGAATTGTATCCTCTTTGTCATAGTTACACTATTTTTTGTGCTGAAGAGAAATATTACTACCTACAGTCGTAATTACTCCTACATGACATTAGGATCATCAAATTGACTTCAATGTAATTGTTGCGTCATATATATAATAATGACTGGAGCCTGGAGGTAGTATTATTACATAAATAAGCATCTGCAACCTGGTTGTTGGGGCTCTTGCATCGCTCTATTGGTCATCTCTTTACTTTAATGGTTTTTGTAGCCTGTTAAACTTGAGAATTTGGGTTGGTAAAGAATGCCTGTTTAATAGTCAATAAATTAGTTAAGTTCTTTTGGTCGAATGCACATGTGTAACATTATTTACTTGAATGCACATGTTACTTTATATAATATGATCGCATCCCAGCATCAGTTTGTTGCTCTTCCTTTGTTAACTGCCTTAATCCAGTCTTAGAAACTTCCGCATATGTTTGGTTTATGAGCTAGTTTCCAAGATTGGAGATGCGATTCCATACTGTGCAAAAGTGATCTCACTATGCAAGTCACGCATACAGAGCCTGAAAAGTTCGAAAGATGCTTTGTTGGCTGGTAAAGACGGTGATGCATCTGCTGCTGAAGCCGAAGGAGGCTCAGAAAAATCTGATGCTGAAAAAGAGCTAGAACAGCTTACTAGCATATTGCCTGATCTTGAGAAGAAGGTAAACAGTTACAGATGCAATTTATTTTGCTTCATGGGCCTGGTACTGTATCAGTGATGAAAATGATTTATCTTGCTTCTAAGGACTAATGACATCTCTAATTTGTTGTGCATTTAGCTTGAGGACCTGGAACAAGCAAACCCAAGCCCCGCCATGGAAGAGATGGTGAAGACAATTGCATCCAGGGAACTGAAATTAAATGGTAATATTAACATCTTTTAAAATATTTTTATTGTGAATTCTGCTGGTTAAATAGGTTTTAGTCTAGATCAGATCATTTTAGGTGATTTACTTACTCTTCTATAGATTGTCAAAAGATTAAATTTTGACAATAAATACTGAACTTTATTGCAATAGTTTTGTTTCAGTGAATGGAATTGAGATGTGAATACTGAAAATATTCTGTGGACTGCTTGTGTGTGATAAACTGCTACTCACTACTAGCTGTTTATGTGCCAACAGTGATTGCCTTTGAGTAGTGATGGTATGCTCTTTGAGTAGTGCTGCTAGCAGGTTAGCACTTGTTGGCAAAGAACATTTCAAAAAAAAAATTCTTTCTTTGCCGACTGCAACTACGAAAGCAGTCGGCAAAGAACATTTCAAAAAAATTCTTTCTTTGCCGACTGCAACTACAAAAGCAGTCGGCAAAGAACATTTCAAAAAAAAATTTCTTTCTTTGCCGACTGCAACTCCAAAAGCAGTCGGCAAAGAATATTTCAAAAAAAAATTCTTTCTTTGCCGACTGCAACTCCGAAAGCAGTCGGCAAAGAACATTTCAAAAAAAAATTTCTCTTTCTTTGCCGACTGCCGAGCTGACGGCCAGTCGGCAAATAATTTTTGGAAAAAATTCTTTGCCGACTGCCGAGAAACCAGCAGTCGGCAAAGCCTGCCGTTAGGGCTGACGGCGCCACGTGGCTTTGCCGACTGCTGGCGTGGCAGTTGGCAAAGCCTTTGCCGACTGTGTGCCACGTGGCAGTCGGCAAAGCCACCTTTGCCGACCCAGGCTTTGCCGACTGCTCTTTGCCGACTGCCACGTGGCTTTGCGGTCGGCAAAGTCTTTGCCGACTGGGTTTATGCCTTTGCCGACCGGGGCAAGCAGTCGGCAAAGAGGCGTTTTCCTGTAGTGAATCTCTGAATTTTGCTTGGACCGTTAGTGGATGCCTCGTCACCATGTACGTGAGTGCGTGCTGGTGGGTCTGGGTGCCAACGTCGATCGACCGTGTCAGGAATACTCCCACCATCCGAGCCTATAAAGCTGCGGCATGGGAGGTTTCGTTTTGCACAACATGTTCATTCTCCAGAAGCTACACGTGCAGCACACAGATACTCGAGCTCGGAGTCGGAGCAAAGAAAGCAGCTAGTTAGTCACTTATTCGCGAGAGTGACCGATCATGGCGGCGTCTCTGCTAGGCCTAGGCCTCTACACCAGCAGCAGCAGCCAGGGCGGGACGGTCCACGGCAGGAGCGGCGGCCGGTCGGCTGCGGCGGTGAAGCAGCTTCTTTCGAGGTTGAGGTGCTCTTGGAGGAGACGCGCGGCACGGCCGAGGCGAAGCGCGGCCAGGTTCGGGTATGACCTGCATAGCTACTCCCAGAACTTCGACGACGGCATTGCCACCCTCGTTAGCCCGGCGGCCACGGAGTGTGCGTAGCTAGGACTCTAGGGGTCTAGGACCAGGATTCTGCATCTTCTGTGTCACTTAGGTGTGGTGCTTCCTCACTGAGAGAGTGAGTCCAGTGTTGATTTCCGGTGATTATCTAGCATTCTAGCTATCGTTCATCCTGTAATTGTATATATAGTAAAGAAGTTACTTGGTCTGTATAATTAGCTGTGTAATATTAGCTATGGACAGGACAGTTATTCTATGCCTGCCATTATATTGATCAACAATCAGCAAGTTGCTTTGGTCAGCTAGCTTTTGGAATGGATGGCTTTACTTCGTGGATTTCCAGCTGCTCTTTTTTTTCTCGATCGGGCATTCACCCGTTTTTCATTAAGAGGAAAAAAAATAACAGTATAACCGTGTGTGGTCATGCAAGCGAGGAGCCTTCGTGACACAACGCATACCTTGCCACCTAGCTACTGGATTCACTAAAAGAAATTACATAGGAAAGGTGTTTTGCGACCAAATAGCAAGACAAAAGCGAGCGACTATGCCCGCTGGTTCCTGCCCGGGAAGAGAACTTGCATGACTTCCCACGTCGACGTCGACAGGGGGAGGACGAAGGCGGTCTGGAATTCCTCAAAGGAGGCTTCATCATGTAGCTCAGTCTCCACCTCCTCTAGCTCTAGACATTTCATCATCACCTTCCGCGCCTGAGCCTCCGACTTCTGTTCCCTGTACCTGCTCTTGGCAGTAAGCCTAGCACTCCTCTTGGGGACAAGCTCCGAGTCGTCCAGCTCCCCCCGCCCACGCTCTGGCCGCCCGGGTTTAGCCGCAATCGCGGAGGCGACGACAAGACAGGCGTCGTGAGCGGCTCCTTGAATGCAGCGATGAAGTACTCGGTCGACGTTGCGATCGTCGCATCAGGCGCTCTGCCAACAGCAGCCAGAATGGTTAGGCTGCCTCCGTTTGCACCTTCCTGGATGGCACGGAAGTTGACCTGCACCGGGGGTGGGGATCCCCCAGCCTGCTTCGGCTCCAAGAGTGAGGGCCTTGGTGAGGTTTGGCCCGAGCAAAACTCGTCTGGGCCTAAAAGGCACAAGTCCACCGCCTGGGCCATCTCTGACACGGCCTGACACATGAGACTTGCCTAAGGTGGCCTTTTGGCCCGACATGCCTCCACCTCAACCAACATGGGATCGAAATCCCAATGCTGAAGCTCTGAGCAACAGTCCACTGCGAGCTCAAGCTCAGGGTGCACCGCTTGCCTGCCTCCCTGCATAGCGATGCTAGAGTGGCGTCCTGCTGACACTCGCGTGCAAAGGGGCCCCCGAGCCAAGCACAAACCCCGGTCATGCCCACAGACACACGGAACCTCGAGGAAAGTGCTGATTTTTAGATCGAGGTGGCCGACACACTGGCCTGCTGTATGGATATGTTTGATAGCTATTGTCGGCTGTTGCTGAAGTGCTAAAACTGATATGTGGCCTTTTTTCGTTTTAGTTTGAGGGATCGCGAAGGCCACTCAAACACTCCTATTATTCTGTGGGTTCAATGGAAGAAAATAAACAGAAGGTTGTGTTGATTGTTGATGACCTACAACTGCATTAGATGGTGCACTAGAATAGTGAGTGCAACTCAAAGAGACTCTCTATATCTTTTCTAATTATCACGAATAACAGATGGTCAGTTTGGCTTCCGTAAGAGGAGAATAAGCCGCAACTGTTGTAGCCAACCTATTCTCCTCTCACAAAATTCTGTAGCTACAGCCACAGCCGCTATAGGCCTACAGATTTTGATGAAAAAATACCCTCCAATAATTTTTTTAGTTGGATATCTAAATATAGCCATCATCTATTCTGAATTAAAGTGTCTGGATATAACATCGTTATTTTGATAAAATACAAAATGAGAATTTTGAATAAAATGTATAAGAAACGAAAGAGTTTACAGTTAACATGTGGATAAAAAATTTGTATCGACTAATAAGATTAAAATTTAAGAAGTAGAAATCTAGATTTATGATGCCTGCTAGAAGAGTCATGGACTTAAGCTAAGGTCTAAGCCAAATACATTGTAGACATATGGAGTGCAATAGAGAGAGATATATATTTATGGAAAAAGAGTAATTGATAGGTTCATAACAACCCGATATATATTACAGATATGAGTATTATCCCAAAAATGAAAAAAGTAGGGAGCACACAAAGACAAGTAATTTTCATTTACTGTAGGTATTAAAATGAACATCTAATACTTATACCTCCTACTACGACTCTAGCCCATTCAGAAGCTATGGTTTCATAGACTAGTTGTCAAAACCATTTATATATCACCTAATGCATTTTAAGTTGTTCTAAGTTAAACTATTATATTTTTTCTCAAATTTATAGATAATAATATATTAAACAAGTATTATTAAATAGAATTGTGAAATATATTTTAGATTTTAGCACTTTCATAAATAATGTTAATGCTCTTGTATATAAATTTGGTGACATTTAGGATAATTTGATTTATAACTAACTAATTAAAGATACAAGTACTAGAAAATAAAATTTGTTTATTGAGTGTAACCATGTAACCCCACACAATTTCTCAAAAAGATTCATGCAGTTAGTCAGGACTATTTGATCAACCGCTTTAGGGAACCTCCGAGAGTCTTTTTCTTAAACCCACTTTCTAAATCATCACAGAGTCTTTCTTGGACCCACTTTCTAAACCATCATTTTTATTATCATTTCTCATCAAAATCTTTATTCCTATCAATTAGGAATGATAACACACTATGCCAAATTACTGGATTTGAACTCACGACCTCAGGGTTCTCTCAAGCATCCATACCAGTTGAGCTACACAACACTTATGAATATACAATTGATATTATTCTTTTAATTACACAACTTTGAATCTTATATTGCATATTTTGACACTCTAAACGATTTCAAATAAAAAGGTTATTAATTGCAAAGTTGATGTTGACTTTGTCTCCATTCGACATTGTTAACCATCACAAATCCAATCGGAGAACTTACATTGAATATTTAAACACATATACCATATCAAATTAGAAATTAAATATAAAGTTTTATATTGAACTCGTGGTCGTAGCCACGAGCCCACCATGAACCGACAGTTTTTTTTTTGAAAGGAACTGCGGAGGGTTGAGATTCCCCGCCTGGATTTCATTAAAATTCAAAGAGAGTTCCAAATACAAAGCACATATCAAGAACTAACCGAGCCCTGATTAGAAATACAAGAGCGCAAATAAGCACGGCAGCGGCGCAGACCAGGTACCATGGAGGCAGAGGCAAATCTGCCCTCCCAAATAGTCAAGTCATCACAGACTTTGGACAGCACATTCCGTGCACTGAGGCGCTCGCTTCTGAAGATGGTGGCGTTCCTTGCATCCCAAAGCCGCCAGAGTATCGCTTGAAGGATTGATGGCCATGTCTCAGGATCCTGATCTGAGGGAGGTGGCAGGGACCAGACTTCGACATCTTCTGCTGACAGTTGGGACACACCCGTGGAGCTCCACACTTCCTTACTTAGTGGACAATCAAAGAAGACATGGTGCCAGTTTTCAACTAGGTGATTGCAGCGTTGGCAAACAGAGTCGTCCTTCATGTGCTTGTGGAATAAATTTGATTTGGTGCTGAGCCTGTCCTTGAAGTACAGCCAAGAAAATATTTTAACTTTGTTAGGCACTTTGGATTTCCAAATCCACCTCTCATGGAAATCTTGCACCCTCGGAGCCCATGAACTGACAGTGATACTGACTTTCACTAGCAACGAACTGGAAGTGAAAGTCCATCAGTTATTGCTAATTGAAATTACAAACCGACAGTGGTGTTCCCACAGTGATGGCCTATTATATGATAGTGTAAAGAGTCACTTGGAGTTTATATCCTTCCTAATTGATAGGAATAGAAATTTTGATAAAAAAAGAACTTCAATAACTTCATTAAATAGATTTTTTTTTTCTCGAAAACGCAGGAGAACTGCGCTTCATTAAATTAAGAAGAAAAAGGGGGGATAGACCCCAGTTACAACACACACCACACCACTCCAAAATAAAAATACAGAAGCGCCTGTGGAAACAAAAAGGCGACGAAGACTAGACGTCCTCCAAACTAGAGGGGAGGGGGTGGCTGGGAAGCCAAGAAAGATAGCCCCCGAGCCCCCGCCACAGCCCAAAGCCGACTCTCCTCTAGAGCAAAACCCAAAACGCCACCCAAGCTGGGAGTAGCTCCGTCAAAAACACACCTATTTCGGTGGTTCCACAAGGTCCAAGCTCCTAAGATCACAAGAGAGTTGAACCCCTTCCTTGTTAACCCAACAATAGCATTGCTTGAGTTTTCCCACCACTCATCAAGAAACAAATCTGAAGGCTGTGGACAGAATTGTTGGATCCCAAAGCGCTGGAGCAAATAGAACCAAAATTGCCGAGCAAAGACACAAGAAACCAGCAGATGGTTAACGGTTTCCTCCTCTTGATCACAGAGAGGGCACTGTGCCGGATGTGGCAGCCCCCGCCTTGCAAGCCGATCAGCCGTCCAACACTTGTCCTGTGCGACCAGCCACATGAAGAAACGACACTTGGGTGGAGCCCAAGATTTCCATATTCTCTCATATGGGCCAAAAAGGGTGGATCCTATGAAAAAACCCTCATACGCTGACTTGGCCGAATATTGACCACTAGAAGAAAGACGCCAAATGTGAGCGTCTTCAACCTCCAGCTGTAGCTGAAAATCATAAAGGAGATCCCAGAGATTGAGGAACTCCACCGTTACTTCCACTGTCATAATACCTCGAATATCCAGAACCCAAGCACGATCAGTAAGGGCTTCTTTAACTGTGCGTTTATTTACTATCCTTTTTGGTATTCTAGCAAGAAGATGAGGGGCTAGGTCTGCAATTGATTGTCCACTCAGCCATTTATCAGCCCAGAAAAAAGTGTTAGCCCCATTGCCAACTTCAGAGACAACCGCTAATCTGAAGAAGGCTTGGACCTGTCCAGGCACCTGGATAGGAAAGTTCGCCCAGGGCCTATGGGATTCCGTTTTCTGAAGCCAAACCCAGCGCATCCGCAGCGCCCAGCCAAGATATTTCAGGTCCGAGATCCCTAATCCCCCAAGCTCCGGTGGACGGCTCACCTTGCCCCATGCCACAAGACAATGCCCCCCTTTTGCTTCCTTTCTTCCCTTCCATAGGAAACCCCGTCTAAGTTTGTCCACAGCTTTGATGGCCCAGGGAGGGAAGTCTATGGCCATAACAAGGTACACTAGCATAGCAGTGAGCACAAACTGTACCTGCACTTTTCTTCCAGCCCTATTCATGAGGTCCGCCTTCCAACCTGGCAGCTGATCTGCAATCTTATCAATAATAGGCTGGATCTGCCCCTTAGTGAGCTTCTTAAGGGAGAGGGGTAAACCTAAATATTTGCAAGGGAATTCGGACACCGCACAAGGCATTAGGTTCTGGATGGTGGTCAGCTCCATGTCACCACACCTGATGGGTAAAACACTGCTCTTTTGAAGGTTGGTTTTAAGCCCCGAAGCATCACCAATATTTCGGATTTCTCGCTAGCTATAAATGAAGAACTTTACTGGCTTTTCTAGAGTGCACATAATGATTTAGAGAGTGAGTTTAGGAGAAAGATTTTTTGAGAAAAAACTAATCTTGACAGCCAAATGAACTATTGATCTCAAGACAAAGGAAAGGGAAACTAGCATCGGGTCATGATAAAACCTCAAAAGTGCGAACACAAGGTTGACAAGTACCATTGTGTGTTCGTTTTGTGATGAGTGATTGTCAATGTGATCCACAAAGTAGGTTGAGTGGTGACTAACCCTACCTTGGCGAAAGCCTTGTGTGCGACATGTCTCTTGGCTTGTGTTGTGCATGTGTGGAGCACGGAGGCGGTAGCCGACGGCGAGGTGAAGGTCAAGAAGGACGTGCCGTGCCGATGGACCGGAGGGGTGAAGGACGGATGTGAGGCTTGGACCGAGGGACCCAGAGGCCGGGTGGCTAGCCGCGGTGGCTGACACTTGGGACATCGACAAGCGCGAAAAGACATGGGAGTGACCGTGTTGACCGTAGAGGTGACACGTGTCGGATGGCGGGGGATGCGTATGGAGTACGCTACTCGCGGATCGGTTTGATGGTTTGGGCCTCAAAACCATCGGAGGTGGGTTTACGGGTTTGGGCCTCAAAACCCGGGCGGAGGTTCCGAGGAGGAACGGATGGCACGTGGCGGCATCGGGGAGGTCGCGTCGAGGCGAAGCTACCGGTGAGGAGGCGCGGTGGCCGTCGGATCAACATGAAGACCGGGTTGGACCTCTACGCCCTTGGGCTTATTGGTTTAGCTCTTATGTATCCAGGGGCAATTAGGGAAATGTGTAATAGCCCTGATAAATAGGGGATGGCAGCCCCAAGCCATCCTCACCTCTCCACCCACCTCATTTTGTTTCATCCTTCTAGGGTTTTCTTCCTCTAGTTGCTTTGCTTATGAGAGAGGTCCACTAATCCTCCGGTTAGTGTAAGAACCATGAATCTTTGAGGGAATGGTGGCCCTAACCACCTCGTGTCTTCTGGTGTTCGGAGTTTTGAATCAATTCATGTGTTCTTGATGTGTTCTTCGCGTTCTTCTTCTTCCCCCTCTCGTTCTTGAGCCGATTCTTCATTTCTAGACCATTTTGGTTCGTTCTTGTTGCCTTGATTTGAGCTATGACGTGAGTCGAGCCTTTCCACCGAAGGAAATCAACCAATTCCTCACGAGCTCGCAGATCGGGCGATTTCTTGGTCTAGGTCTCAAGAACCGGTGCTTTTTCGTTTTTCTTCGATTTCTCGTGATAGGCTTGAAACTGGGTGTTGATGTCTTGAAGATATCTTCTCAACACTCCAAAGAACCTACCTGCAAAGTTTCAAATCAATCCGAGTTGTTTTGATCGAGTTTTGACCCGTTCTTCTTTGGTTCGTGCTGCTGTTTCTGGACAGCGCGGAGCCTCCGCGAAAAACGCGGAACCTCCGGGCCGCGGAGCCTCCGGGCGAAAACGTGGAATCTCCGGGACGCGGAGCCTCCGGGGAAAAACACGGAACCTCTTGGACCTGCTACTGAATTTATGTGTTTGAGCTTTCCGAGTGCTCGTTTTGAGATCCGTCTTTTGCATTGATTGTCTAGCGTCTCAAGAATCTTTTTCTAAGTATTCTTGTCACGAGTTGGCATGGGTACTTTGGTTTGAGAACTCGCTTCCTCTCCATAGAAGTTGAGTATCTTTTTTTTCTAACTCTCGGTTTAGTTTTTGTTCCGTGCTCGTTTATGGTGTCCCGCTGTGTTCCCAGGGAACATCCACTCACTAGTTGGGTCGTGGACATCATGGTGTTTTGTTTGCATTTTTGGTGGTGATTTTGGGACAGTAGCCAACTATTTTCGAAAGAAATTTTCGGCTCCCATTCACCCCCTCTGGTCGCCGTTTTCGGTCCTTCAAAAAGCAAGAGTGGCGACTCAACGTTGTACCATGATGACTCGGATGATTTCTACTACCACAGAATTTTCGGCTCCCATTCACCCCCTCTGGTCGCCGTTTTCGGTCCTTCAAAAAGCAAGAGTGGCGACTCAACGTTGTACCATGATGACTCGGATGATTTCTACTACCACAGTCCCCTGCATATATGCTGCCATTCACCGACCATCCTTTTTTGTGATCTGCCGACCATCCGTTCAGGCTGAAGATGTACGTACGCGCGCATGCAACTAGAAGCTTCGCCTCTTCTAGAGCTTTTCGCTTTAACATATATAACACTAGTGCGTTCCGCCTTTCTCTTTCTTTAGGATGTTATAGAAATTCGTTGTAGTCAGTAGATGACGAATTCTAATCCGCTGACCGCTCCCATGTTGATCCTGCGCATGGATGACTCAGGTCGATGGTGTCTTTTTTCTGTTTTCCCTTTTCCTTTTTTTTGAAGGTATCACAAGAGTGAGAGATCATGCATGTTCCAGCTGTAAAAAAATGTCCACGTTCTAAGCTTTAGTAATCTTCAAAGGATAAGATCATCCAAAAAGAAATAGTAATAACCATTTATTATCCATGATGAGTGGCTTGGAGTGCTCTCGCGCGCATCTATCTCACTGAAGACTTAACCCATGACCGATTTTCCATGGCATCACAGCCAAGATTCCTAGTTTCTGATGGGATGCCGAGTTCTGCAGAACTAACATCTTGCCATACTCGCCCGCATGCATGTCTGACATTACACGCCGGGCCGCCGCCGCCAGCCATCAACACATCCATGGCGCCGGCGGCCATCTAGCTCCCTCCGCACATGCGTGCTTGCACATTGAACAGGCCACCGTGCCTAACTGCCGACCGACCGGCATCTCTACAGCAAACTAACGGATGACCACTCCGACATGCATGATCCAGCGGCAGGACGGGCAGGAAGCCGCCGACCTCATCGGCAGGACGGACAGGAAGCAGCTCAGCTGAGTAGGTGCCGCCGTGTCGCCAGTTGCCATGACCAACCTCTCATAGTCTCATCCTAGCTGGCGCTGTTGGTGGTAGACGGTTCTCTTTCTTTCGACTGCACGACATCTTCAGAATACTCCGACCATCCGAGCCTATAAAGCTGCGGCATGGGAGGTTTCGTCTTGCACGACATCTTCAGAAGCTACAGCCCTGCAGCACACAACAGAAACAGATACTCTCCTACCTTCCAGCTCGGACTCGGAGCAAAGAGAGAGCAGCTAGTTAGTTGCGACGATAGTGTGTGTGTCTTGTGAGAACTGAGAACCGAGTGAGCAATCATATGGCGATGGCGGCGTCTCTGCTCGGCCTGTACAGCGGCGGCAGCGGCCGGTGCAGGAGGGTCCACGCCAGGAGCGGCGGCCGCCGGTCGGCTGCGGCGGTGAAGCAGCTGCTGTCGAGGTTGATGAGGCGCTCTTGGAGGAGACGAGTGGCGCGGCCGAGGCGAACCGCGGTCAGGTTCGGGTATGACCTGCATAGCTACTACCAGAACTTCGACGACAGCATTGCCGCCTCCGGCCACCACCGCTTGTAGTTGTAGCTGTACTGTAGTACTGTACAACAATTCCCTCTTGCATGCCACTTCTGTACTTATAGTTGCTAGTACTAATTGCCGGTGACTATTATTAGCTCGTGCAGTCATTGACTCATTATTTTTGATGGAAGTCATTGGCTGTGTAGTCAGAGGACTCAGGAGTAGTATATATGTAAGAGTAAGACTAAATCTGCGATCTATCAGCAGAATGATGCTTTGTTGTAGAGCTATTTGAAGCTTGGAATAGAAATGGTTTCTATATAATTAAACCGATCATGAGATTTTCTGTCCTGTGTTCAGGCATACGCATGTGCCACGCCCATATCCAATTGTTCATCTACCTGAGCTTTTTCTTTTTCTTTTTTTGCTCGAACACGCTCGCGAGTAGAAGAGCTATGTAAGAAGAGGAACATCTGCCCTAGCTACCGGTAGATTTTTAGGAGATAGGCAAAACTGAAATACTAAAGGTATAGATGGCCGGCAGGCACTGATTTTTCAGTTCACACAATAAATTTTTTAGATGATGGAACACTCACAAGAAACTTAACGCGAAACTCAAAAACCGAATCGCATGTGTTTGACGTGATTGATCTTGAGATCAGCACAAATAAACTGCGGCCATTATTTGCATCCTTCCACCTCTCAGTTATTAGTCGAAGCTATGGATAGGACCGACCCTATATGTTCAAGCCCTCCAGAAAATTTTGGGTGTATATTTTTTCTTTGTTAAAATATCGACCTAGGTACTCCTAGGTTTATAATTTTGAGTTAAATATACCATTAGCCCAAAAATTTCTCACTCTATATCATTTAGGTTTATGAACTCTAAAAACGTATTTCTGGGTCACTAAACTTGTCCAAGGTACACCATGGGTCTATGTTGTCCATGTGAATACGTGGCAGACTGGCAGTTGACGTGGCGTGATGATGATGTTGATGACACTGACTTATGGAATCCATATGTCATTTAGATCGTGTTTCTCTCTTCTCTCATCCATTCCTTTCTCTGTACAGCATTGGATGACACTTGGTGGATGCTCTGTGGTTGTGACCACGATTTTAGGGATGAGATGACAATTGGTGGATGCTCTGTAGTTGTGACCACAATTTTAGGGATGAAGGCCTAGTACAGATGGTGGTAAATGACACGTTTTAACTACTGCATGGATGACATGTGGATCTAAGTTGCACATAAAGATAAGTTTGTGAACCACTGTTGTATTTAACTCTATATTTTTAAAGTGAAGATGAAGAATAGACACGACACGCGGAAAATTTTGATGTTGACTCAAAATAGAAAACATAGAAAAATAGTAGAAAACAAGCGTTTTATATGCCTCCAACATCTGACTTGCAGAGCACCCAACTATACCAGTGATGATGTCCTGTCATCTGATTTACACATTTAGCTTCCCTATCTCAGGTGAGTGGTCAAGATCTCTGGCAAGGGTTTAGCTAGGGTTTGAAGTTCAGGGTTTTGGTACAAAGTCTTCATATCATCTTTGAGATTAGAGGAAGAACTGTATGGGTTGGTATACTTACCGATGACGGTGACAAGCAATATGACAAGGCGATGATGAACCGGATGTGGTGTCACCTGGCATAGGCAGTGTTGAACATCATGTTTGTCCATCGAAGAAGATAAGACAAACATTGGCGACACCGAAACATTAGTGTTAGCTAGTGTGGCCATTGGTAGCATTTCAGGTGGCTGGGGCACCATTGTCAAAGCTAGGTGGGAAGATGGTGGCAAGCATTGCACTCGCACTTGGTAGCTCACAAGTGGATGAGGGAAGAGTGGTGGGAAGGAGCTAAAAGAGATATTTGGTCCAAGCCATCTATTATCGGACTTGCTAGCGCCTGGATGTTTGATTTGGGGCGCTAGCGTCCAAACAGTGCCGCATAGCAAGCGAGCGAGCGCTGCAACAGCAGGCTCATGCCACCCCCAAACATTGCCCATGCCGTCCCGAACGTCTCCCATGCCGCCAGCCACTTCCTACGCGCATCCCATGTGCTACACCCGATCTACTTTTGAAACATCTAAATGAAATTGTTGCAACATATAAAAGAACACAAATGAAACACTTGAACAAAGTGTCTGAAACACTTATGAAAACGCCTGAAAACAGTTGAAAACCATTGCAAACATATTCAACATCCAGATAAAACACTTGCAAACATACGTATGAAACATCTTAAAACACTTGAAAACATATGCTTGCAACATGCATATATATGAAACATCCGGATCTACTTTTGCCACATTTAGATAGAACACTTGGAACATATATCTGGAATAAATGAAACACTTGGAACATACACCTGAAACATACGTGTATAGCCATTAGAACATGTGCAACATCTCAATCTACTTTTGCAACATCGATATACAATACTTACAACATACTCTGAAACATTTGAAATACTTGAAACATACTATTGAAATATGCACTTTCAGCGTAGCATCGACTTGTTGCTTGGACGAATGGAGACTCGTTGATGAGGAGCATCGACTTGTTGCTTTCACTCACAGAAAACAGTACGCACATGTGTGCGGACTGTTTTCTGTGAGTGATAATTTGAGCATGTTGGTGCCAAGCCAGATGAGAAAATGGAACTGGCAAAGCTTTTGGACAGTGTGCTCATTCCTGTGAAAGGGAGCTAGGAGATCCTAGCGCAAAGATCAATGTTCTGCCGCAAGCTTTTTTTTTCTGCCGATTACACTTCATATAATTCTGATATGGCATACATCAAGGTTCAAACTGGAAGGCCTTTCTCTTAAATCTGATACGGTATACATCAAGGTTCAAACTGGAAGGCCTTTCTCTTAGTTCTTGTCGGCGCGCCCCAATGCTCGCTGCGTCATTTCCTCCCTGCATCACCGTGTCCACTTCACCTCGCCACCGGCGGTCCCCCACAGCATCGTGCCCCATCCCCTGTAGCCTCCACCGTGTTGCCTCCTCTACCGCGCTTCCGCCTCCGCGCCGCATTCCCCACCAGGCCCAGTTTGCCTTGCCCCACCTCCACCGCACAACCTCCTCGCCGCGGCCGGCCCGCTCGCCGCGACCACCTCCACCGAGCTTGCAAGCTGCGGCCGCCTCCACCGAGCCGGCGAGCCTCCACGACGGATGCTCCAGCAAGCAGGCGATGGGGACAAGATTTTTGTGACGCCGCGTCCGCCGGCGAGTTGCACGTGCCGCTACCGCTGCCGCACAACGAGGTCCATGTGCCACCATCGACCTCCGCGCCGGCATACCTCCATTCGTCCACGCAAAGCCCATGTTGCAAAAGTATGTTTTAAGTTTTCAGATGTTTTATCTGGATGTTGCAAAAGTAGGTTAGAATGTTACACATGTTGCAGTGGCTATACACGTATGTTTCAAATATATGTTCCAAATGTTTTATCTCGTTTTCCAGGTGTATGTTTGCAAGTGTTTCATCTGGATGTTGCATATGTTTTCACGCATATGAAGTGTTTTCAGGTGTTTTTTGCAAGTGTTTCATATGCATGTTTCGAGTGTTTCAGCTGTTTCGTACGTATGTTGCAAGTGTTTTATCTGGATGTTTTAAAAGTAGATCTAGTATTGTGGCTTGTGTTTCAGATGCATGCTTCATGTATTTCATCTTCCTTCAAACATACGTTGCAATTGTTGCATCTGAATGTTTCAAAAGTTGATCGGGTGTTGCATCTCTATCTTCACTTTTCTGCTGCCTCACCTTCGCCTCGGTGTCGCCTCCTCTCGGTGCCGGCTGGGCATCCACCACCTCTTCCCCCTCTTCCGGATGCTGGCGTAGCCACCTGCTGTAGTCACATGTTGTAGCTACTGGTTGCGTGTATGCGCGTGAGAAGCGAAGGAGGGCGCGAGCGAGGACTCCCCACGTGCAGTCAGGAGTGCGGGCCCCACGTAGGTGTGCGCGGGATGCAGGTGTGCGGGAGGAACAGAGTGCGGGCGTGTAGGCATCTGGACGTGGGCCTCCGTCTGGACGTCTAGGCGCTAGTACTGCTAACAAACGATTTTTATTCAAGTAATTTTCTAAATAATGATTTAGAGAGTGAGTTTAAGAGAGATTTTTAGAGATGCTCACAAGTAGCAACAGCCTTTTTGGAACAAAGGAATGCAAAACAAAGGAAAGGAAAAACTACAGGAATAGAATGGATGTGTAGTAGCAAAACAGAGGAATGAAAAACGCCGAAAAAATTTACCAAAACATGTTTGGAATGCCGGAATCCTAAACACAGGAAACTTGATTAATGTGGGTCCCATGGAGTGGATAGTTGTAACGCCCTGACCCGGAAAGGCGGCTAAGGCCCACTCTACATGTTAAATGAACCACGCCTGCTAATTAACTCTCTTGCGCTTTCGTCATCGCTTCACGCAAAAGGATCGATCCGGAGTTAACAGCCTCCTAGGTCTAGGCTTTTAACTTGGTTCACCTCTCCCTCAGCTTCCGATGTGGTACTAAATTTCGTAGCTACAGTGTTCTGCGAAGCTATAGTACCCCGAAGCTACAGTGTTGTGAATTCGATCCGGCCCAATGGGCTGGGTCTCACATCCATCCACCCTCAAAGGATTCGACGTCATCGTCGAATGCCGAACCAAGCTACCCAGCAGGACAAATGTCCAGAATCGACTCTCTTGGCAACGTCCGTATTCCCAGCTCCCCGGCCCAAGTGCCATGCTCAGAGCCATGCGCAACCTGTTCAAGTGCCCAAGCCATACGTCTGTGAAACCACGAGAGTTGGCTCTGATTACCATTTGTAATGCCCCGACCCGGGAAGACGGCTAAGGCCCACTCTACACATTGAATGAACCACGCCTGATAATTAACTCTCTTACGCTTTCGTCCTCGCTTCGCGTAAAAGGATCGATCCAGAGTTAACAGTCTCCCATGTCCAAGCTTTTAAGCTGGTATAGCTCTCCTCTCTCCTTCAACTCTCCATGGAGTACTAACTTTTGTCTGCTACAGTGTTCCATGATGCTATAGTAACATGCAACCTGAGCTACAGTACCTCAGTCATTCGGCCCAGCCCACCAGACTGGCCCAGCTTGGCCCATTTAGTGGGGTCTCATATACACCCACCTTGAGGACTCGACGTCCTCATCCCACTCTACACATTAAATGAACCACGCCTGCTAATTAACTATCTTGCGCTTTCGTCCTCACTTCACACAAAAGAATCGATTCGAAGTTAATAGCCTCCTAGGTCCAGGCTTTTAAGTTCAACCCTCCCTCAGCTTCCGATGTGTACTAAATTTTGTATCTACAGTGTTCCACGCTGCTGCAGTACCCTCGAAGCTACAGTGTCACGAATTCGGTCCGGCCTAATTGGCCCAATGGGCTGGGTCTCACAGTAGCCTTCAAACGAAATTGCATGTGTATGCTACTGACATGTTTGACCCACGATACTGCTGGTCTGAGAAGCTTCATGTTCCATCGTCCATTCGTTCTTATCCTTCCATTCTCACCCTTGAAGTGTATCGTTCTCGTCCTCGTCCTCGCCTGTTCTCTATCGCGCACATCAGGGGGAAGCTGCTGGCCATGAGCTGCAGGTGATGGACCACGGTGCTGACGAGAGCGGCGGATGCGGATCCATGCATGAAGGGCGGTGCGGCAGGGAACTGCTGCTCGACGACTCGACGAGGCAGGCATGAGGCAGTGGCAGCGGCGCCATGGTTGCCTATTCTTCGGCTCGCTGCACCCGTTCTCTCTCTTCAAGTTCGGCGCCTTCAGTTTTGATGGCCAGCCACATGCTTCTTTTCACTTCACTCGCCTCGGTCTTCTACAAAACCACAGCTCGGGGTGGATGGTTTTTTTTCCCGTGTTTTGTGAAGAGCAAGCGATTCCTTTCCTCTGGAATGACCGGCTGTTTTCCTCCATTCCAAATGATGTATGATGTCAGCAAAACAAAGAAATTCCATTCCTCTGAAATTTCTGTGAAAAACCTTCAAACCAAACAGGCCCCAAATCAGAAATGTCTAATCTTGACGGCCAAATGAAGCTAAGGAAAGGGAAACTAGCATCGGGTCAAGGCAAAACCTCAAAAGCAAGAGTGGCGACTCATCGTTGTACGTACCATGATGACTCTGATGATTTCTACAACCAGTCCCCTGCATCTATGCTGCCATACATTCACCGACCATCCTTTTTTGTGATCTGCCGATCATCCGTTCAGGCTGAAGACGCGCACATGCAACTAGAAGCCTCGCCTCTTCATCTCGAGATTTTCGCTTTAACATAACACTAGTGCGTTCCCTTTCTCTTTCTTTAGGATGTAGAAATTCGTTGTAGTCAGTAGATACACCTTCTAATCCGCTCCCATGTTGATCCTGCGCATGGATGACTCAGCTCGATGGTATCTTTTTCTTTCCTTTTCCTTTTCCTTTTCCTTTTTTTTTTGAAGGTATCGAAAGAGTGAAAGACCATGCATGTTCCAGCTATAAAAAAAGGGTCCACGTTCTAAGCTTGTCATGTTCAGTACAAGGATAAGATCATCCAAAAAGAAATAGTAATAACCATTTATTATCCATGATGAGTGGCTTGGAGTGCTCTCGCGCGCATCAATCTCACTGAAGACTGAACCCACAACCGATCTTCGATGGCATCACATCATATCGCGGTCGGCAGTTAGTTCTGCAGAACTAACATCTTGACAAACTCGCCCGCATGCCTGTCGATTATGCCGGCCGCGCCACAGGCAACTGAAACACACAGTGCACGTGACATTACACGCCCGGCCGCCGCTGCCGCGCGCCTATAGTTTTCCAAACGGGCCAGGCCCGCTGGGCCGGCCCAGGCACGACACGAGAAAGCACGGCCCAGGCACGGCCCGGCCCGGCAGCCTGCGTGCCCGTGCCTGGGCCGCCATTTCGGCCCATGGGCCAGCACGGGCACGGCACGGCTGAACGGCCTGGCCCGCCTCAGGCACGGGAAGTTGACAGCAGCCGTCGGATCCTCGCCCCGAATGATCTGAGCCGTCCGCCATTTAGGGTTGGAGAGGCTAGTATATAAGCCGCCCCACCGGCCTCACTCCCATTCCTCCCCAACCCTAAATCATTTCCACCCGCTGGCCGCCGCTGCGCTGAGAGCGAATCGCTCGCCTCTCGCCCTCTCCGTCATCTCCATCAGGCGTCAGCCGTGGCGAAAGGAGAGCAGCAGGGGCGAGGGCGACGGCGGCTCGCCGTCGTCCCCACCCCTTCGTCTCGGCCTCCGGCAGCGGCAGCGGTAGCTACGGAGCCGGAGCTCCGACGAAGCAGGTAAGCTCCCAACATCTTCTTCTCGTCCTCTGTTCTTCTCGTCCGCATCTATTCTTCTCTAACCCTCTATTCTCCTCTGTTGAAGGTCTGCTGATCCGCTGCTGCTCGGATCTGCTGCTCCTTCTCCGTCGCCGCCGCCGACTGCGAGGTAAGAAACCCTAACCCTAGCTCCGATCTGTCTTCCTCTTCTTCTTTGCTTCTGATCTGAAATCTTCTTCTTCCTCTAATCTAATCTTCTTCTTTTGGCAGCTGTTTGAGGCTAGGGCTAGGGCCCGCGAGGAGGAAGCCGGCCGCTCCCTCTGTCTCTGTCTCTGAGATGGAGACAGAGGCTAGTGTGACTGCCATGGCCGAGGAGATGGAGAGGGTGCACGACCTCCCTGGTGAATCCGAGGACGACGACATGGGCGAGGATGAGGCCGAAGAGCTCTTCGGCCGTGGAGCTGTAGCTGGTGGAGGAGCTGCCGCAGAGGACCCCATCGACCTTGAAGGTGAAGGAGATGGTGCTGGTGCAGAAGAAGACGGTGAGAACGCCGACACCGACGGCAACGATGTATCACGGCCCTCTACATCTGATGTCTGGGAAGATTTCCAGAAGCTCTTCAAGATGGGTCCCAAAGGTAAGAAGATCAGGTATGGCGCTATCTGCATCCATTGCAAAAAGAGGTACTCTGGTAGATCTTCAGGTGGCACTGGCCACCTCCGTCGTCATAGGGATAAATGTGCTAAGAGGAGGGAGAAAACTAGGGGGTTTAGTCAGACTCAGATTTCTTTTAATCCTGATGGTACTATGCGTAATTGGGATTACTATCCTATGCGTGCTCGTACTGAACTGTGTAGATTGCTTTCCAGGGTAGATCTTCCTATCAGCTTTGGTGAATCTGCTGCATTTGAGGATTACATTGTTAATGCTCATAATCCTAAGTTTCAGGCTGTCTCTACACAAACCACAACTAGAGACCTAGCCAAAATGTTTTTTGATAGGAAGAGTAAGCTTGTTGAGGTACTGTCTTCTGATGCTGTTAACTGTGTGTGTCTTACCTCTGATATATGGTCTGACAAAGCTAAAGAGGATTACCTTAGTGTTGTTGCTCATTATATTAACTCTGATTGGCAACTAGAGAAGAGGGTTCTTGGTCTTGTGCTTATTGACTGTTCCCATAATGGACAGAACATTGCTGATAGAGTTGCATATGTTCTTGGTGAATATGGTGTACTTGAAAAGGTGTTTGCTGTTACTTTGGACAATGCTTCATCTAATATTGCTGCCATGCGTATGCTTAGACCTATTCTATCTAAATACCTTGGTCTTGAGGTCCCTTTAGAGGATCCAAGACATCCTGAATCTGCTGTTACTACTATGTTCTTGCATCAGCGTTGTGCATGCCATATAATCAACCTGATTGTTAAGGAGGCACTTGATTATCTTAAACCTTTGATTGAAGTTTTTAGAACTGCAATATCATTTCTAAACTCATCTAACCAGAGAATTGCAGCATACAAGAACTTCTGCATTGCTTCTACTGTTAGGCCTAGGAAGTTTCAGTTGGATATGGATGTAAGGTGGAACTCTACGTATCTCATGCTTAAGACTTTGATTCCTCACAAGGTTCCTTTCACTACTTTCATACATGCCAACTATCCTAGAGGTGAGGAAGGTGAGTTGCTTCTTACTGAAGAACATTGGGCTGTTGCTGAAAAAGTTTTTAAGTTTCTTGAACTGTTCTATGAAGCTACTGTTGCCTTGTCTGGTGTTTACTATCCTACATCTCCACTTATGCTTCATTATCTGATTAAGATAGCTATACACCTGACAAATTATGCTAATGACATTCACCTGAGAAATGTGGTTCAACCTATGCAAGAAAAATATAATAAATACTGGAGGGACATACCTTTGTTGTATTCTTTTGCATTCATCTTGGACCCTAGAGCTAAAATGAAAGGTTTTACAAAAGTGTTGAGGAAGCTGATGAACCTTACCAGTACAAATTACAGTGCTTACCAGGTTGGCACTAGAGCAAGGCTTACTGATGTTTACAATAAGTATGAGGAGAAATATGGAGCTGTTAGGTTGAGGACTATCCCTCAAAACCTGTCTGGTAAGAAAAGATCTGCCTGGGATGAAATATATGATGATGATTCTTCTGGTGGGAATACTTCAATGCTGCATTCATCTCTTAATCTGTCTAGAGACACATCTGCTACTGCTCTGCTGCATGCTGCTACTTCTACAGGTTCTAATTCTTCTGAACTTGTCTCATACTTGGACTGTGACACTGTTAGCCAGTTAGATGATTCTTTTGACATCTTGAGATGGTGGCATGAGCACAAACTAACATATCCAGTGTTGTCCATCATGGCTAAAGATGTTTTAACTGTTCCTGTGTCTACCATATCATCAGAATCTACGTTTAGTATGACTGGCAGGATCATCGAAGAGCGACGGAGGAGGCTGAAGCCGGAGACGGTGGAGTGGCTCACCTGCATCAAGGACTGGGAGTTGGCGGAGACAAGGCTACAACATAGTGTGGAGGACAAGGAGCTTGAAAAAGAATTTGAAGACCTCTATCTTGATTAGTGCTCCTGGCGCCAAGGTAAATGTAAATCCCTAACTTTCTCTTCTTCTTTTGCTAACTAGTTATAATCCTAATGTTGTTCTTCTTTTGTAGCTGGCCAGCAGGGAGCTTAAAGCTTGAAGCTATGAAGCATTAGTCTTCATCTTTAGTACTTTAGTTAGTGCTTACATTTTGCTTGAACTTGGTCTGTAATATGAGAACTTGGACTGTGAACTGTGATGTAAGAACAATGAACTTTTATGGAGCTTGGCTGTACTCTTTTCCTGCCTAGGGTTTCTCACAAGGGTGAGTTTTACCTAGGTAGGTTTTTAATGAGGCAGCCATTGCACTAAGCTCCCAATATAATCATTTTGTTATCTATTGTGTCATTTTCTTCTGGTAATCTGGTTGGTAGGTACTTAACTTGATTCTGTCATTCTGTGAACTGTGGTAATTTGATTGTGGCTTAGTGCCTGGGCCGGCACGGGCACTGCAGTGCCACCGTGCCTGGAGGCACGGCACGGCACGGTTAAGTGCTGATAGGGCCGTGCCTGGGCCGCGCGTTGGGCACGGCGGCACTATCAGGCATGGCACGGCGTGCCGCCGTGCCGACCGTGCCCGTGCCTCGCCGTGCCGTGCCCAACCGTGCCCGTGCCCGTGCACGTTTGGAAAACTATACGCGCGCCCCATCAACAGTGCATCAAACACATCCATGGCGCCGGCCGTGCATGCATTGACCAGGCCACCGTGCCTAACTGCCGACCGACCGGCATCTCTATAGCAAACCAACGGATGACCACTCCGACATGCATGATCCAGCAGCACGACGGGCAGGAAGCCGCCGACCTTATCGGCAGGACGGACAGGAAGCAGCTCAGGTGAGTAGGCGCCGCCGTGGCGCCGTGTCGCCAGTTGCCATGGCCAACTTTCTCATCCTAGATGGCGATCGAGGTCCGATCCGTCACTAAAGCAAATGCACATGCTTCTGCTGTTGCTGGTAGACGGTTATCTTTCTTTCGACTGCACACGACCGTGGCTTTTAAAAAGATGCAGATCCATGGCGCCGGGCGCCGGCCGTGCATGCGTTGAACTGGCCACCATGCCTAACTGCCGACCGACCGGCATCTCTACAGCAAACCAAGGGATGACCACTCCGACATGCATGATCCAGCGGCACGACGGGCAGGAAGCCGCCGACCTTATCGGCAGGACGGACCGGAAGCAGCTCAGGTGAGTAGGCGCCGCCGTGGCGCCGTGTCGCCAGTTGCCATGGCCAACTTTCTCATCCTAGATGGCGATCGAGGTCCGATCCGTCGCTAAAGCAAATGCACATGCTTCTGCTGTTGCTGGTAGACGGTTTCTTTCTTTCGACTGCACGACGGAGACTTCAAAAAGATGCATACATGAATCTGGATTTTGCTTGGAACTTTCGGATAATCGCCGTAGTGGATGCTTCGTCAGTCGTCACAATGTACGCGAGTGCGTGCTGGCGGGTCTGGGTGCCGTCGTCGATCGACGCGTGTCGGAATACTCCCACCATCCGAGCCTATAAAACTGTGCGGCATGGGAGGTTCGTATTGCACAACATCTTCAGAAGCTACAGCTGCAGCACACAGCAGATACTCCTACTTCCACAGCTCGGACTCGGAGCAAAGAGAGCAGCTACGATAGAGTGTCTGTGACTTGTGAGAACCGAGTGAGCATTCACATGGCGGCGTCTCTGCTCGGCCTGTACAGCGGCGGCAGCGGCCGGTACGGGAGGGTCCGCGCCAGGAGCGGCGGCTGCCGGTCGGCTGCGGCGGTGAAGCAGTTGCTGTCGAGGTTGATGCGTTCTTGGAGGAGACTAGTGGCGCGGCCGAGACGAACCACGGTCAGGTTCGGGTATGACCTGCATAGCTACTACCAGAACTTCGACGACGGCATTGCCTCCTACTCCGGCCACCACCGCTTGTAGCTGTACTGTGCCTAGCTAGTGTACAATAATTCCCTCTTGCCACTTCTGTACTTATGGTTGCTCCTAATTGCCGGTGACTATTATTAGCTCGTGCAGTCATTGACTCATTATTTTTGATGGAAGTCATTGACTCAGGAGCAGTATATATGTAAGAGTATCAATAAATCTGCGATCGACCAGCAGAATATGATGCTTTGTTGTAGAGCTATTTGAACCTTGGAATAGAAATGGTTTCTGTATAATTAAACCGATTATGAAATTTTCTGTCCTGTGTTCATGCATACGCATGTGCCACGCCCATATCCAATTGTTCATCTAGCTGAGTTTTTTTTTTCTCCAACACTCTCGCGAGCCGAAGAGCTACGTAAAAAGAGGAACATCTGCCCAAACTATATCTAGCTTCTTGTATTTTTAGGAGATAAGCAAAGCTGAAATACTAAAGTTAGATGATGGCCGGCAGGCACTGGTTTTTCAGTTCACAATAAACTTTTTAGATGATGCATGGAACAGTCACAAGAAACTAAACGTGAAACTCAAAAACCAAATCGCATGTGTTTGGCGTGATTGATCCTGAGATCCAGCTCAGACAAACTGCGGCCATTATTTGCATCCTTCACGTCTCAGTTATCAGTCGAGGCTATGGATGAAGGTTCGACCTTATATGTTTTTTTTAAAGGAACAGGAGGGGTCTTCACTCCAACTGAATGAATTATAAATAAAAAAGAGTTTGATTACAAAGAAGACTAAGAGAAGGAGAAACGTTCGACCCTATATGTTCAAGCCCTCCAGAAAATTTTCGGTGTATATTTTTTCTTAGTTAAAATATCCACTTAGGTACGACCCTATAATAATTTTGAGTAAAATATACCATTAACCCATAAATTTTTCACCATATGTCATTTAGGTTTAGGAACTCTGAAAACATATTTTGGGTCCCTAAACTTGTCCAATAATACACAACGGGTCCATATTGCCCATGTCAATATGTGGCAATTGATGTGGCGTGATGATGTTGATGACACCGACCCATGGAATCCACATGTTATCCTGACCTTGTTTCTCTTCTCTCATCCATTGCTCTCTGTGTACAACTTTCGGTGACACTTGGCTAATGCTCTCTAGTTTAGGGATGAGGGTCTAGTGCTCTCTAGTAAATGGCAAGTTTCAACTGCTCCATGGATGACACGTGGATCTAAGTAGCACATAAAGATAAGTTTGTGGACCACTGTTGTATTTTACTCTACAATTTTTTTTATAGTGAAGATGAAGAATAGACACGACTCATGAGAAATTTTGATGTTGATGAAGAATAGACACGACTCATGAGAAATTTTGATGTTGAATCAAAATAGAAAAACTTAGAAAAATTGTAGAAAACTAGCATTTTGTATGCCTCCAACATCTGATTTGCGGAGCACCCAATTATACCCGTGATGAAGTCCCGTAATCATTTTAAATGATTGTTTATGTCATCATTGTTTCGATAAAATACAAAAGGAGAGTTTTGAATTAAATGTGTAATAAAGATAATAGTTTCAATTGACATGTGGATATGAAATTTGTAGCAACTAATATGATACAAATTTAAATAGTAGAAATCTAGATTCATGATGCCAACCAAAGCTAAGGTCTAAGCTATGTAAACATATAGAGAGTGCCATGTACGTAGAGAGAAACTATATATGCATAGAAAAATAATAGAGTAATTGATAAGTTCACAACAACCAAATAGATATTACATCTATGGGTAATGTGTTGAAAATGACAAAATGTTAGAGAGAACACAAAGATAAGTAATTTTCATTTATTGTAGGTACTAAGCATGAACATCTAATATTATGTTTTCTATTACGACCCTTGCCTAAGTAGAAGGTAGCACCGTTTTATGGACTAGTAGTCCAAACCTCTTCTTATATATTATTTAATGCATTTTAGGTTGTTCTAAGTCAGACTATCATAAATTTAACCTAATTTATAAAATATATATATATATTAAATGAGAATTATTAATTAAAATGTGAAATGTATTTTTCAGATTTTAGCACTTTCGGAAATAATATCGAGGCTTTTGCATATAGATTTGGTCTAAGATAATTTGACATAGGACAAATTAGAAGTCAATATATTGGATACAAATCCTAGACAACAAAAGTTGTTTACTGTGGTAGTGTGTCCAAAAGTTTTCTTCAACTCACTCTCTAAACCGTCATTTGAATGAAAATCGCTCACCATATTATTCCACACCCTCCAACAGCTTCTATATATATATATATATATATATATATATATATATATATATATATATATACTCATTGTGGAGAGAACCAGCGCCCCACTTGCCATCTTCGGTTGCTGAGGATGATAATATTTGGGAGATCAAATAGAAGAAGCCGTTGGATGACTTTTTTTCATCAAAATTTTAATTTCTATCATGAATACCGAGGATATAAAGAATCTCTTGGAGTCATTCTATAACCCTACACAAATCCTTAAAAAGATCCATGTAGTTATACCTGATTATTGATGGATCTCTTTAGCAGCCAACAGCACCATCAAATCGGAAAAGACTAATCTTGACAGTCAAATAAGCTACTGATAAACTGGCATCGGGTCAGGGCAAAACCTCAAAACGGTCGAAAACGGAACAGAAATATTCCGAACTGACCGTTTTCGTTTTCTATATTATGAACCGTTTTTTAACATGAAAAATTGTCAGTTTCAATTGGTTTCACAACCATTTTCAACCATTTTTTGTACTCTTTAATTGCTAAATGTAAAAATATCCCGAACCGACCGTTTTCGTTTTTCCATATCGTAAGTCCGTTTTCGACCGTTTCCGACCGTTTTCATCCTTAACCATGATGACTCCAATGATTTGTACTACCACAGTCGCCTGCATATATGCTGCCATTCCACCACCGCGTTACGCCGACCATCCCTTTTTTTGATCTGAAGATCATCTGTTCAGGCTGAAGACGCGCGCATGCAACAAGAAGCTTCGCCTCATGTAGAGATTTTTGCTTTAACATTACACTAGTGCGGCGTTCCCTTTTTCTTTCTTTATGATGTAGAAATTCGTTGTAGTCAGTAGATGACACATTCTAATCCGCTCCCATGCATGTCGATCCTGCGGATGGATGACTCAGCTCGATGGTATCATTTTTTTTTTTGAAGATATCAAAAGATCATGCATGTTCCATCTGTAAAAAAAACGAAGGTCCACTTTCCAAGCTTTAGTCATCTTCAGTACAAGGATATGATCATCCAAAAAGAATTAGTAATAATAACCAGTTATTATCCATGGTGAGTGACTCCTCGCGTGCGTGTCTATCATCCATCGTCACTGAATCCACAACGGATCTTCCAATGGCATCACATCCTAGATTCCTAGTCTCTGATGACATGCGCAGTTCTGCAAAACTAACATCTTGCCCAACTCGCCCGCATGCATGTCGATTAGGCCGGCCGCGCCACAGGCAACTCATAAGGTCAAAGTGGCAACATAGAATTAGGAACTTGAAGGCTCATCGGAAAGTCCAATGACGCGATGCTTGTGTTGATCAGCTGCTCCGCCCGTTTTCGTATTCTCAAATTTGTTAGAAGTCTAGAGTGACGGAACCGATCCTAGAGTTATACATTGGCCGTACCACGTGTAGAGGTGCAGTACCAATGCTTTACAATTTGGATTTCTATTCTATTTGTTGATCACAAAGTAATCTATATTTATATAATAATGTTCTAGTAAGCCATTGCATAGTTGCATTATAGATGTTTGATCTTTAGAAATCCTGCCACATCTGAAAATTATTTCTGCCTCTGCTACCGCTTTACCGGCCTGTTCATCTTAGCTAGCTTCCTACAAAGTCACATCCACATAATACTCCTATATTGCATTGCATTGCATTGGTGTATTATTATCTATCTTTATCGACTAGTAATATTAATTTCCTATCCTAGTGGTAATATGCGAGCACTTATTAAGGGCTCGTTCGGTAATTTATGAATGAGTCCCTAGAACGATTCTCTGTTGGAATGGTTCATTAATCTGTACAACATTAATAAGCTAGAATAGTTTCTAGCTCCGTTCCAGGCTAACCGAACAGAGCCTAATTAGTAGCTAGTGCATATATAAAAACTGGTCCTCTGTCCTCTTCCCTTCCTAAGAGCATTTGCAAGAGTACTCTATTTCCCTTTTCAAACCTTGATTTTTGGCAAGACGAGAAAGAATCTCTCTCCAAAAACTTCTAATCCTTCCTCCTAAATTTAGTCACATGGGAAATCCTCCCCCCGTCGCACGTAACTTTGCACGGAGTCGTCGTGCGCATACATGCGTATTCTTCGGCCAATTAAAGGTGGAAGGGCGAAAAAAGAATAAAAAGTATGAAAGGGTTCCAGATACAAATGTACAAGAGAAAAAGAATATATAAAATTGGTTAAAATAATTTAGAATTAGTATAGGATTCCTGATGTAAAATTGTCTTCTATATTTTAGGAGTGAATTTTTGGAAAGAATATATAAAATTGGTTAAAATAATTTAGAAGTAGTATAGGATTCCTGATGTAAAATTGTCTTCTATATTGTAGGAGTGAATTTTTAGAAATTATTGGAGATGACCTTCTTTTTTCTGCTAATACATTTTTAGGAGTTAAAAACATGGACTTTTTGGTAGGAAAATTTAGGATACTCTTGGAGATGCTCTAATATCGTCCGCGCAACCTATAGATAGCAACTTCCAAACCCCCGCCTCGTGAGGCCCCGAGCGAGGACAACCGAAATTGATGAAATATAGTGCCCAAACTAATACAAAATTTGCATTACTGGTGTTGTGCTTACCTTGTACAAACAAATTATTAAATTTTGTGTTGTGCATGATCAATCGACGACCAGCATGCGAAATTCGTTCCGGCTTTAATTTGGGCCCATTTAGTAGAGCTCTGGCTCTAGCAAAAACAACTTCAATTGTGAGAGTATATTCACTTTGGCAGGTGAGCTATTTTTTGAACCGTTTGGCAAAACAGCTTCTCCTTCTGGTGAAAAAGATGAAAGGTCCAAAATGCCCTTTTTTTCCTTGTTTTCTCTCCTTTTTTCTCTTTATTTATTTTTTCTCTCCCTACCTTATCGCACGCCCGCATCTTCCTACCATCTCTTGGCCTTCTCCTGCATCACATCCCTACCCGTGCCTCCCTTGCCTGTCCTCCCGGCTCCGTTGCCACACCTCCGCGCTGCCCTTGCTGGCCCTCCGCGATGCCTCCGCCTCGCCTGGCCCCACGCCGCCTCAAAGGGGCCGCCTTGACATCGGTGGCTACGTTAGGGCTCTGCCTCGCCCGGCCCCGCACCGCCTGCTCCGCCTTCCCCTGGCTCTGACGTCACTCCGTGCCCAAGCACAAATCTCAGGGCTCTTTGGTCAGAGCTAGTGCCTTCCGACCCGTTTGGCACTGGGAGTGCAAAAATCAGCTCCGGTAGCTGCCCCAGGAGCCATACCAAACGGCCCCTTAGTTTGTTTCGATTTATTCTGTGCATGACACGTGTGCCTCTCTTTCGTTTAACGATGATAACCTACTTGTGCTCCCTGGATTAGTTCGTTCCGCTTATCAATTCGTGCATGCGCGGAGAGTGAGTACCATCATCGAGGAACGCTTCAACTTGTCGCATGGTGGCTCCTCTGGCGACGAAGGCGAGCTATGCAGCGTTTCTGGCAGATCTGGACTTCCTGGTCAACGTGACTGTGGATTGCTGGATCCAGCACCATCTCTAGTGGCAAAGCAAGCAATTATACATAGAGGGCATCTAAAAAAACCCAACTTGTAAGCGCAGCTCAACTAGTTAGGTTCCTCGTGGTGACTGTCAGGTTAATTCATCGACATGACACTGCTGCTTGCATTTTTCTTATATATTTATATTCTAGCTTTTAAGCAGATATTTTATTATCTTGTGTATCTCGGATGTGCTCATATGGTGATTTTATTATATTGGTGTACTTTATGTGATTTAATTATCTAAAAGATATTAATAGGTATATAAGACAAACATATTGTTATATTCTTTCTCTTAATATAAATAAAAATTATAAAAGCTATACTAGTAAAAAAAATCTTGGTGTGATATGTTAGGGGGGCGATGGCCCCCTGCTAGCGCCCCCCTTAGCACCGCCACTGACCATCGCGCCCTCAGGCGCCAGCAGCTCAGCAATGTGCCAGTGACCATGTTCAAGATCACCGTCATCGCAGAGCCCAACGACAGCTTCTAGCTCCTTCTTCATCCGGTCGGAAAACCTATACCTGGCCACATTCTCCAACAAGTACGGCAGGATGTTCTCCTTCAGGGGAGATCAGAAAACTCTCACGATCCGCTCTGCTGTTGGATATTTCTTCCCTACTTAGACAGAGGTGGTTTTTTTTGCCCTTAAGGGCATATGCTCCTACCCCCACGCACTGTTGAATGTGCACGGGGCGAGAGCACATGCCCTTAGGGCACATTTAACTTTCCCCTACTTAGACTGCTGATCAACAGAGAGTAGGCACTGGCGCACATGAGGGCACTCGCCATCTACAGGCTATCGCGCATGACCAAGGGCCTCAAGTCCCCCTTGCCTTCTTCGTGCTGACTCTATGTGAGGCAGCGCTTCGCTTCGCTCCACAAGGTAGTGATCCAGCGCTAGGAGAGCACGACGGCACGCAACATCGACGATTTGCTGGACCACCACACCAGCACCCCGTCTTGGACTTGGTAGTGAAGTGGCGCGTGTTCTCGTGTGTTCTATTGAGCTGGAGCAGCCACCGCGAGAGGCCCGGTATATGCCTGGAGTTGCAGCCCTGGAGCTAGTCAGATCACATAGTTTGGTGCCGCCACCGTACAGGACGTCATGTCCATTGTCAATCTGATCCTTCAACCCACGAGATGCTACTACGCTTAGCGCAAAATCTAATAGACGACCAGTTGCGCCCACAGAGACAAGGGGGGCAGGGCGAGTAGAGGCCCAAGCCCCCTATGAATGTGAATTTTCCACTATTTTTCAAATTCAAATAAATTTTGAAAATTCAACACTGTTGGCCCCCTAACATTCAAAAAAATCAACTTCCTAGCTCCACCCTTGCGCAGACAAGTATGTGACGCAGCCGCCCACGCACCCGACCGTGCCCACCCCTACGAAGAAGAAGACGGCGGTGACTAGGGTTCCAGCGAGGAGCTTGCCGACATTAGGGTTTCGAGGGAAGGAGATCTATTCCCCGAGAGCCTTAGGAGGGGGTTTGGGTGGGCGGTGGCTGTAACACGATGGCAGTGGAGGTTTGCCTTGCAATCAGTGATGTACTTTAGCACGTCTCTAGTGGTGGTTTGCCTAGAGACAACAACAAATTTAGGATTGTGAGCAGTTTAATATACTCTTCAAATTCCTCAAATTCACCCATAGAGACAGGAGCATCAAATCTAGCAAGCAATCGAACTAGTTGTGTACGAGCAACCTTAGGACTGTACTCCCAATTTTATATATATATATATATATATATATATATATATATATATATATATATATATATATATATATCCGAGTTTTTTCATGCCTCTTAACGCATCTATCCCTATGTCAGGTGAGGTGACTAGTGCCACCACTAGAGAGAGGAGAGTACCTTCTAGCACAATGGATTCACTTAGCTGGATACCTAACGTACTTACCATCGACAGTTTCGAAGATCTTGTCATAATCCTGCCACACAAGAGAGGTAGAGGGATGTGAGCGCTTGGCGCTGTTCTCGTCCTCTACGCTTGGAGCCTTGACTTCATGATCATCGCCGACATTGATAGGAGCCTCAATGCTACGGCCGAACAGGGCCTCACGGTCATCACGCATGTTGTCCTCGTCATCATCTTCGCCCATACCGCACATCCACAACTCTTCATTGGTACCGACCTCAATCATGTCATCGTCGGAGCCGACCATCGTCACTCGTCAGTGCCCCGGTTCCTCAACGACTTTAGAAAAACAAGAGATTGGTACAGATCTAGGGTTAGGGTTAGGGTTAGTCATACCTTTATAGGCGAAGCACCAGAACTGCCAGCAACATCGACGGAGCACGGATCCGGCCCTCTGGTTCCTCAATGAATTCGAATTGATTATAGATCTGGGCAAAAACATAGAGAGTTAGAGGCAGAGAGACGGGCGAGCTTGGAGAACAGCTCTTACGCTGAATCCGGTGCACCAGAGCTGCCGACGTCTAGTGAGGTCAACGATGGTGACGAACAGAGATGACGAGGTGGACGACAAGTAGAGGACAAGTCTACACAGACAGTGCGAGATCAAGATGAGGGGTATAGATGGTCGTGTCGTGAGCAAGTGCCGGCCAGCGGTGGCTCAAGAGGCCACCTTAGGGTGAGAAGAAGAGAGGAGGCTGGAGGCGAGAGAGGATACTTGCAGTCAAAGAGAGGAGAGAGCTAGAGAAGCAACTATTAACCTTGGGTCACACTAGTAGACTGGAGCTCAGCAATGGCGGTTCCAGAGCCATTTCTACTGGCGTCTGATCCCACCGCCAATGTGAATGGCTACTACATATCATCAATACTACAGGCGGTTAGATAAGATACGCCAATGTTAATAACTTTCTACTGGCGGTTCCTCTAAAACAAGCGCCGGTGATAATAGTATTTACACTGGCGGTTGAAGTAAACAATCCACCAGTGTTAAAGCATTTTCATTGGCGGTTCTTTTAAGTCAGCCGTCAGTGTAACTTTTTTAGCACAAGCGGTTGACCTAAATTTGCCGCCTTTGGAATAATTTTTCTATAGGCGGTTTATTAGCAAAACCGCTAGTGAATTGTTTTTAAAAATTCAAAATTTGCCGCCATATATTTCCCGCCAGTGAATTGTTTTTATTTCCCGCTGTATATTTCCTACCAGTGAATATTGTATACAAATTGAAATGAATCCAAATAGAAATCACAGAAAATTATATTTGCATGTACGAAAAAAGCAATATTTGTTGCAGTCTACCAAAGTCATCACACGCTAATAATGTATACATAAAACAAAGTTTCTTCCACGCATAGCTAGCTCGGTCCCATGACGTACTCCTCTAATAATCCCTTGTGGTTTAGCTCTAGGCTGGCAATATCTACGAGATCTTGGTACTGTGGTCGAGCTAATTCCAACTCCGGATCAAAATACTTCCCATCGAAGTGAATTATTTCTTTCATGATGAACCGGCTAAAGTCCTCTCAAATGTTCATCTCTTGATTCTGGAGGCGCCTACTCATGGGATCACACTTGTATACCTGTGAAATATAATAAGTCATCATAATTTACAACTAACCAATATAGAGAAGGCATAAGTAGTGACAAAACTTGACATATGACTATTACTTATTTTGCTAGGGCTGTTGGTGTATCTCCCGTTTTCTCTGAGAAACTCGCACACATAGTACCCACAGTGCCCCGGTCCTAGTGGTTGCTTGTGGCACTTTATATATAAGAGTTGGCAATTGGTTATTACGTAGTTGCTACGTGTACAAACATAGAAGACAAATATATGTATGCTTATTTAAAATTTATCGGATAGTCACTCCGCACATGTAGTGGTTTCTGACTTTTTTAAATCGTACCGTCCACCCTTGAACTTATAGAACTTGTATGCCCTGCAGAGCTCGAATGAATTCAACAAGTCATATCCAAACTCTCATAGATAATATAGAATGTAGAAAAGCACGCATGCAAATCTCGACTTACTGTTGTAAAATATCGATGAATTTTTTTATAACTGCTCTGTGGGAAATTTACAGAGTCAAGGACCAAAATCCATGCATTTTAGAGCCAAATGTACATACAGACCCAATGGTCCCTGCACGGATTCAATGAAGCCATGTGTTAAGACAGTAAGAACTTTGTAAATAAAAATTATTAAGGGAGTTTAGGACCAACACATACTTGAACATGTATGGTGCACATATAATTCTCCTGTCTTGGTATTGAAGAAACGTGTTTCCTATGTTGGTGGCCACTGTAGTTTCCTGCTTCTGTTGCTCCTTCACTCTAATTTTTGCTATTTCAGCCTCGCTCTTGCCCACAAACTTGTCGTGATCAGGACCCATAACAACTGTGTGCTCATTCTCGCTTATTCTTAACGGGTTGAGATACCCAACCTTTTTCCCTCGTGAAGAAATGGATCCTCAGTGTACCACATCTCCTAATCGGCTTGTTGCATTCTGTAAAGCGCACGACTTTGTCAGATACTTCATATGCCCTAACATTATATTAGTAATAAAACATAATTATGTACGAGTGACACTTACAGGCACCACACGGTCATGAGCTGTACGTCAAGTTTGCGAAGGCGAAACATCAACCAAATGTCCTCGAAGTCAACCATAACCTTGCTAGAGCCACTCATATTAGTTAGTGGTGGTACAACCGCGCTGAAGGCATTGATCCGAACCAAAGATGCTCTCATATACCAGTCATGCAACCCCTTCATCGCACGTGAAACACAATGGAGTTCGCACCACTGGAGTAGAGGCGTGCTTGGCACATATTTATCGGTGGGGATATTATTGTGATCCTCTCTCGTTGGCTTTCGTATGGTGATCTTGTCGGAGGTGGACTTGGTAGCTTTTTCACTGCCACGTGTGACTGGTCTCCTTGTTAATCCGGCCATCCACTTCTTCATGACCACCGGTGACGATGTCTCACTGATGGGTGTAACCATTTTTAGCACAGACTTAGGGTTTCCTTTAGCTACATGGCCTTTAGGTTCCGATGAGGCATCCTTCTTGCTCGGGATGATGGTGGATTCAAGGTTATCGATGGTGGTGGGTTAGGTAGAGGCTCTGAGATGGTGTGGAGGCTAAACGCTGGTGGTGGGTTAGGTTCTGGTGATGGTGGTACGTTACGAGATGGTGGGTTTGGAGATGTTGGGTTAGGTTCAGGCTCTAAAGGGGTATGAGATGGTGGCAAGGCTGCATATGAGAACCCTCCTTCATCATCCACTCCGAAAAATGGCATTGATGGAATAGGATCATTCAACCTAATGTCCCGTCGAGGCCATAAGATGAACTCGTTGATAGCTTGACTGAGTTTCTCGACACCGTCAGGAGTGGGGATGTCTAGGAAGTCATCCCTATGTCCTTCCACGACTGTCAACACTTCTACCTTGCAGTACTCCTCTAACATTTTCTTGTTGTGATAGTCGCAGCCTGGGATCACCAAACTGGTGGCAACTTCTATCGTACGGATATTGGTGATACCATACGATATAACTAGGGAGCAAGCTATCTTTGCGATGATGTCATCAACTGAATAGTGCTCCCTATTTGCCGTAGATCCTATACTACTCGGAACTATTGGAGAATCCGAGGGTTGCGTGATGACCATCTGCATCTGTGGCGTCTGTGTGATCATCTGTGGTAGTTGCATTGTCTGCACTTCTTGACTGGGCATTACACTAGCCAATTGTTGCCTTATCTCAGAATCAGGATTGGCCATGATTTCAACCAACATCTTTTTCACTTCTTGCTTAGCCTCCTCCTTAAAGTAATCTCTCATAGCTTCCTTGTAGTGGTCGCATTTTCTGTACATCTCAGCATGCTCAGGAAATCCTTCCTTCTAGCCCAACCAGGACAAGACACCTCGCACACGATCGGGGTGCTCTGGGTTACCCAAACCAACACTAAGGGTGTCCCTCTCTCTTCATGGCTTGAATGACCCTTCCTTCTACTTAGATACCACGGCCAAAATGTTCTTGGCTACTTCATCAGACATTCGATCTAGCCATGACAAACTGGCCTCACTTTCTTGTGGTTTCTATGCATGAAGCCAATCTCCTGCCCTTTCAGGTAAATCCTCCAACAACACCGGTAACCCGGTCGCCTTCCATGTAGCTTCTTCTGCCCTCCATTTGGGACTCGCACGCTGGTAGCCACCAGTTCCAAGGCAGTGGTGGTATATGTTCTTCTTTGCAAGTTCATTATTGGCTTGACTCTTAGATAAAAACTCTTCTGATGTCTTCTGCTCAACAAAGGTCTTCCACTTAGCTGCTGTAATTTTTGCGTACTTCTTCGTTGCGTCCAACCCTTTCTTCACAAACTTGATATTCAATTCAGACCTCCAGTTATGAAAGCATATGAAATTAGTGAATACATTACGCTACATCAGTGACATTTTGGCATATGAAATTAACGATCTGTACTTGAGTACGTGGTACGATATTGGGAAGTTCTAGGAATTTAAATTACTGTTGGTTGTAATAAATTATTATGGTTTGTAGTGAACAAATTTAAATTATTATGTGTTTATAATGAACTGATCTAAATTATTATGGTTTGTACGGAATAATTCATTTATTTGGACTATGAAAACTTGGGAAACTGTGGAAACATGAGCACAATCACCGTACATTGTTAGATACATGATACATGACAAATGACATCAAGCACAAAGTTTACATGATAAACCATTCATACAAGCTGATACATGAATTAGATGATAAATGACATCAAGCAAAAAAGTTTAGCCAGCTACTGTTCTTACATGTCCATCGGGGCACAAATAGGGCAATGAATTTGCTGGGATACTTCGATCTACATTAATTACCTTCTCTGGTAGGTCTGTAAAAAGAGGCATTTCACTGAACTGGTTAAAATCCTCGGGATTAAGCATACCGTCAACTCCTATAATTTGTTGTTTCCCAGAGACAACTACATGTTTTTGCTTTCCTTCCCTTTTGTTCTCAATGCTTAGGTCCTATGCATAGAAGACCTGTGCAACACAGTTACCAAGGACCCACGTGTCATTCTTCTAACCTACTTTACTGAGATCAACAATTCTCAGCCCATAGTTGTCCACACTGACACCTTGTTGGCCTTCACCCCATTGGCATCGAAAGACGGGAATCTAAAAATTGACACCGTACTCTAGTTCCCATATTTCATGAACGAAGCCATAATATTCACCATTTTCATCTAAAGCATCATAGTGAATCCCACTGTTTTATGACACACTTTTTTTGTTCTTCAAATTGACACAAAACTTGAAGCCATTAATGTCATATGTCTGCCATGTAGTGATTTGGCGTGATGGTCCATATGCCAGCTTCTTGATGGTTTGTTCCTCCATTGTTTCCCCATCTAGAATGTTCTGATCCTGCAGCCATGTGGTGAACGTACGCTTGTACTCCTTCATGACCCAATCTTCTATGTGCCTATTATTTTGTTCGCGAAGCTCATTCATGTGTTGCTCGATCAATGGCTCCATTATTGAGAGTTGATGTAGGATGTTGTGGTGTGCCTCTAGGACTATGTTGTAAACCAATGGGATGAATGACTTTCATCCCATTCGTCCTTTTCCATACAACCTACCCTCGTGCCGGGACAGAGGCAAACCAATTGCAATATGGTCTTTTAGGCATTTGTTGCAGAATGGACCTCCGAACTCAATGACCTCTTCGGTAGTGTAGGCCTCTATCATGGACCCCTCTGAGTGAGCATAATTTGATACATACCGATTCAGAATTGACATAAAACGTTCATACGTCCACATTTCATGCAAGTAGATGGGACCCAATACCTCTATTTAAGCCACCAAGTGAACAACCAGGTGTACCATGATGTTGAAGAACGATGGAGGGAAGCACATCTCCAATTGTGATAATGTCTCCATGGCGAATTCCTGCAGCGACTCTAATTCATCACAGTCAATTACCTTCTGTGAGACCTTGTTGAAGAAGTAGCACAATCTTGTGATTGCCAACTTTCCAAACACTAGCTTTATAGCCCTGATGGCAATAGGGAGGAAAGTGATCAGCATGACATGACAATCATGAGAGTTGTAGTTGGTGAGTGTAAGGTCTTTCATTGACATAAGACTCCTAATATTGGAGCAGAATCTAGACAGGACTTTTAAAGTCTTTAGCCACACACAAATCTTATGTTTCTCTTCGGGGTTGAGGTTGTAGCTTGTTGCCGAGAACAGGTACTTCCCATTTGGCTGAGGTATAGGGTGAAGTTCTTTTTTGATGCCTAAATTGACAAGGTCCAAATGCGAATTGAGTCCTTCCTTTGTCTTGCCCTTTACGTCGAGCAAGATCCCAATTATGCTATAGAAAACATTCTTTTGGATGTGCATACCATCGATCGCGTGTCATATGTCTAAGTCTTTCCAGTATGGCAAATACTTGAAAAAATTGACATCTTCTTGAATGTGTCCCCTTCCGATGCCTTGACATCCTTTCTTTTCTTTCCATCTTTGGTCTTCTTTCAAAAAAACAAATGTGACTTTGCTAACTATTAGGAACACTCTTTTACCTGCACTTGTACCTGATGGAGCAGTAGATTTTGATTCATCCTTATTGTCGAAGTACTTGTCCATCCTTTTTAACCGGTACTTGTGTCCTCTCAGTAAGAAGCATATGTGCCTCATGTACACGAGCTTGTTAGATGCAGTAACATACACGTGTGAGGTTTCGTCAAGGCATACTACACAACCAACCTTTCCTTTGAACTACCCCAATAATGAAAACAGAGTTGGGTAATCATTTATGGTAACAAAAATTATTGCTTTTAGTGTGAATGGATCCTTGCAAAACTCATCCCACATGGCCATGCCCTCTTCCCATAGTTTTTTATTTCCTCCATTAAGGGCTCTAGGAACACATCCATATCAACACTAGGTTGTGTAGGTCCAGAAATAAGAATGGTTAGCAAAAGGTATTTTTGCTTCTGGCACAGCCATGGAGGAAGGTTGTAGATGGTTAGGATCATCGCCATGTGTTGTGCTTGTTGCTCCCTTGACAAATGGATTCATTTCATCGGTACTCGGTGCGAACCTTATGTTCCTTGGTTCAACAGCAAAATCCATGTATGTGGCATTGAAATTTTGCCACTGCTTGGCATCGGATGGATGTCGAAGTTTTCCATCATGTTTGCGCTCGTCAGAAGCATGTCAGCACATAAGTTTTGCATCCTCAGGGTTTGCGAACAAACATCTAATCAATCAACCACGGGGAGGTACCACATCACCAAAGCAGGAATCCTTCTCTGCGCGCAATAGTCTACTTCTTCATTGCTATTGGTTTTTGAACTCTCTTTGGTCTTCTTTTAGGTCTTCTCGCTTCTTCTCTGTCTTTATGCAAGCTCCATTCTTTTCTTCCCGATAGTCTTTATTGGTCTTGTACCTACTCGCACCATAATTCGGACGACTCTCTAAGTCTTTGTAATCGTCACCTCGATATAGGATACAATGATTCCTACACATGTCGATCTTTTCGACAGCCATAGTTAGTGAACTGATTAGCTTCTTTACATAGTATGTTTTAGCAGGTACTTTGTTCCCCTTTGGAAGGAGTTTTGCAAGAACATGCAAAAACTCATTGAAGCTAGCATCAGACTAGCCATACCGAGATTTTAGCATCAAAAACTGAAGGACAGCTCTCAGTGTGGTGAATTCATCGGTACAACCCTTAGACTCTTCGTACAAATGCTCTCTTGCTGCCTTCTTCAAGGCCTCCATTCTTTTGATAAGGAACATAGAAGGATTAGAATAATTGTGCAATAGTGCCTCGAAAAACTCTACTTGTTCACTTTCATCGACGACTTAAACTTCGTCGACGTCTTCACACACATTTTGGATGCCGACAACATCATCATCACTTAGATCCGCCATAACAGGATCAGTCTAGGGCCTATGGTGTCGTGTCCCGTCATCCATATTCAGTACATTTGCATGAACTAGGTTGACTTCTGCAGAAGGCGTGGAACTACCCTCTCCATGTTTCACCCAAATCAAGTAATCCTTCGTAAAACCTCGGCGAACCAAATGAGAACTGATTTCTTCTGCATCCTCAAATACAGCAACATTTTTGCATTCGATGCACGAACAACATATGTACTTCGTCTTCTATCTGCATGCATGCCTCCTAGCGGCATCAATAAACTTACGAACCTCCAAATGGTATGATGGGTCTAGCCTTGATAAGCTGGACATCCATAACAATCTTTCCATCTTCACCTGTACGGAAATTATAATGGTAATGTGTAATTAAATGGGTACAATTAAAATTATTTGATTAAAATTAAAATCATTGTAGTTATTTGAATAAACTAAAAATTATTATAATTTCAAAACATCTAGTTTGGTGAATAAACTAGATTGTTTAAAATCTTTTTAAACAATATTTCTCTCAAAACACTAGTTCAAAAAATCTAGCTAGATGTAGTTTTAACAATATTTAATATTTTTTCATAACATATTTTAACTCCCACATTATTTATAACAACCATTAAAGCAAGTGATAGTACCAATTCTCTCTCTAGAATACTACCATTTTTCTCCCTCTCTCCCCATGAAACCCTAGGTCTAATTTTGAATCAAATTTATAATGGAGAATCAACTATGAGAGGTGCACCATTATAATCCAAACCTTCTAAGATATCATGTATTGAAATCCTAAACAAAAAATCTACTACCACTCTATCTCTCTCTCAAAACACAAGCATGAAACTCTCTCTTTCTAACTAGATCTAGTTTTAGCTCAAAGTGAGAATTACTAATGCAAAAAGAGCTATGAGAGGCATTAATTAACCTTCTTAAGCCACCTCCTCCAAAGAAATTGAAACGTCCTTGATTTCCACGAAGGGAAATCCACAGAAACGAAGTGTAAAATGACGAAACATTCTGTCAATTTACCAAAATCTCAGTGATACATAAAGTCATGCACGAATATCAGAGTACAATAGAGAGTTTTACATAATTTATTCTCATCGCCTCACAGGGCGGTACACACTCACACAAGCATCCGGAACAGCATCCGACGTAGATAGCAGCGGAAAACGATCTCCTGGAACCAGCTCGAGCGTAGAACAGACCCTCTAGTCCTCCCAATCATCGCCCTCGTAGTCGTACTCGGGCTCGGAACCTATCAAAAATCTATCAGTACACTTGGTACTGGCCACGCATCGTCCACCCTATGCTTGCAATGCATTGTGGAAAGTAGAAAGCATCGAGAGAAATAGAAAGAGACCTACTTAGGCTGTGGGTTTCCTATGCAAGTAGTTAATATTTTAATAATAAGTCATTCATCAGTTTTTTACCCATCTTATCCACACTTTTTACCTGAATCCCATCACACACCACACCTCTCATCTCACTCTCTTGCTAAGCGACGAGATTGACTCCCGCTCAGATCTCGTCTCAACGGCCCAAGCTGGAAACCAACACAAAACCCGGGGAAAAGGTAAAAAGGACTCCTCTCTCTAATCAAGTGAAGCGTAGGTCATGGGAATGTCCATATCCGCGGACGCGGCTATACGTATAGATCGATCAACTCTGCAGAGCGTGTACACCTGGTAATCCACAAGATCGCCATCCTCGATGATCTGGCTCATCTAGGCTGATTCCGACTGCCTCCCTACCAGTACAGTACCACCCTACCACTCAGCCCTGGGCCACCCCGGTGTCCACCGAAACGCTGAGACTATGAGACGTAGTACCGGGCCCCCAAGGTCACTACGCTGTCTTAGGAGGGTGTGGGTCCCCATGCCCGTACCTCCCTACACTATCACCTTTCAACCTAGTAGTAGTGGTACCGCCCTAGTTAGTCGAGTAATCGTCTCCCGCCCATCGGGAGCGAGTGGTGTGCACGAAAGTCCCATGGTTCCGGTTCTCAAGACATACCAGTCCTTAGGGGGATCAGACAGGATATCTTCTCAAAGGGGAAACACTGTCTTCCCCGTGCCACGACAGCACCTCCACCAGGGATAACCAACACCCCAGTTCACCTCACAAATTACCCGCCACAGGTAACTCTCGTGAGGGATGCCCAGGTCGCACCCCTCCAGCAGGACTTGCCCTAAAGACTCGTCGTAGGATCCTATCCGATCGACTCAACCCTCACCACTCACCCAAGACGCACGCCAAGATCTCCCCAGTTCTGTTATCAGGTTTACCAAGTTTCGTCTCTACGTGCCTTATACATATACGCCTCTCACTCACCGGCATCACATCCCAGATATAATGCGAGTAAGAGTAAAAGCAGTAATATGTAACATGCGAGCATCTAGCCTAGCAGTAGGGTGAGCAGGAGTAAGGTTGCAACAAGGTAAAGGCTCAAAGTAAAGCATCTACCATGCAGCCTATCATCATACTGTTGCACAAAAAGTAAAGCGCTAGCAATTCTATATTTGCATGCGTAATAGGTTCTACGGAAGTGGGTGGGGCGTGGCACCTGGCAAGTCATCACCCAAGTCCTCGTTGTAGTCGGGGTCATACTCCTCAGTCGGCAGGTCCTCCGGCTCTGTTAAACGTAACGTAGAGTCGCATTAACGACTCCTATGGAGGTGCACAAAGAAGCAAAAAAAATTCAAAAGATCCAAATGCAAACACAAGCCTAAGATGTAGAGCTCATTTTTAGAAAAATTTAGAAACTGGTTTGGTATTTTTCTGAGTTAAAATGAATTAGTTATGAATTTCTAAAGATTAAATGATTTTCTGGAAAAGAAAAAGAAAAGAAAAAATCCTAGGCAGTGACACGTGGCAGCATCCGATTGGCCGGGATAGAATGTGCCACTACAGGTGGGTCCCGTTAACTGGTCAACAGTCAATGGTCAACGGTCAACGGTCAACCCTGACCGGGCCGAGACCGGGCCTTGGTGGGCTGGGTCAGGGCTGGATACGGGCCGGTCTGGGCCGAGCCGGCCCGGACACGTGTCAAGCTGTGGCTTCGCCACGTCACGCGTCTGGGTTTCAAATGGTTTGCGGGTCCGTGCGCTCGGCTCATGGTGAACAGACAGGTTCAGTCCATGGGTTTTGAATGCGGTCCACGGTGGACCCGGTCCACCCTCTTCTCTTTTCCCTCGGCTCATGGTGCACCGAGTGCACCTAGTCGTCTCTCTGCTCCACTTACCTTGCTTCCTCTGCTCGGCCGCGCTCTCACCGGCGGCGAGCGGCCGTGCTCACGCTCTGGGGGCTCAAGGGCAGTACTCGTAGGCTCAAGTGCACCGCGTGGTCTCAAGGAACTCAATAGAGGGGTCAAAGGTGCGGATTAGAGTTTCCAGGGAGCTTGTTCATGGCGGTGGCAGCTCGGCCGGTGCGGTGAGCGGCGGCAAGGCCTCCACGGTCATTCCGAGGTCCAATTCGGCCCTTGGATTTTCAATTGGACACATCAGCAGGGTGCTAAGGCCACCGTTGATGACCTCCCCATGTGGGAGAGCATGTGTCTGTGGTTGTGTGTGCGGCGGCGCTCCGGCACCTCCTCTGCTCTAGTGAGGAGACGCCCAACGACGTCGTTCCCCTCAGCCCTCAACTGCAAGCGGCGTTCTCCAACAAGGCAAACTGCATGCGCTCTCTTCTTTTCTATTCTACTGACTTGAAGCGACGAAAACGCGACGTCGCCATGGCGATCACGGCCACGGTGCTCGTGCACAGGGCGCGTGTGTGCTGCAAGTGTTCCCAAACCGGTACGGCTTCACAGGGTTGTGCCATTCTCTTGCGCGTGCGCGTGCATGTGTGTAATCGTGAACGATGTTCGGGCTTCGGCCTTGATCCTCCCCGGTGCGGGAACGGTCGCGGCGACGCCCTTGGTTCACGGCGGCAGCGGGCATGGCGACTGCACACCGATAGGCGAGGTGGTACGGTGGACTCACCCGCTATGGCGATGGAGAGAGGATGGTCGTGCAGGCGTATCGATGCAGTGATGAGGCGGTGCCGTGCAGGGAGAATAGCAACATCGACGTGGTCATTCGGTTGACGCTCCGGGCTCCGGCGGCTAGTGGCTCCGGTGGCGGCCTTCCCCCTTCTTCTCCCCTTCTTTCCCCTCCTCCTCCTTCTCTTGGTCGTGGCGCGAAGTGGTGGCCACTAGGGTGGTGGCGGAACGGATGGAGGGGGCTAGGGCACCCCGGGTGGCACCTACTTATAGGGGGCGGCGATCATGGGAAGGCGAGCGGCGGTGAAGGGGTTTGGGGCCACGTGGAGGCGATCGACGCGATTGTGCTAGGGTTTTGGGGAAGCCAGCTAGTGATGATCGGATTGGCCTCACCAATTTTTGGAATCGCGGGGTGGTTATGGAAAGGACGACGGCATCAGGCGGCGGTGGGGGTCACGGCATCATCACGCATGTCACGACACTGATGGGAAGGCGGTGCGCGCTGGCCTACTTGCGGGGCGTGCATTCGTGCGTTGATGCTTGACCGCTCGAGCACGGACGTCTGGCGAGTAGGGAACCGGGAGAATCTTCCCTGGCCGAGCGGTTTTGCTCTGCTTTTGCAAAGCGGAGGAGGCGTGGAAGGGATGACAAGCGGGGCCCGGTGGGCAGCGACGCAAGGGAAGGGCGCGGTGTTTTGGCAGGGAGCGAAGAGCGAAACGGCTCGTGGTGGGGTTGGGCCGACTCGGTACGCTACTAGGCCGCATCCGCCTCGTGGGCCAGCTGTTGTGGGTGAGGCTTGTCTGGAGGCTGGGCTGGCTAGAGAGAACGAGCCGGCTGCGGTGGTGGCTAAGCGGGGCAGGTCGGCTGGGGTGAGCGGGCTGGCTCGGAAGCTGGGCCGAACGGCTTTCTTCCTTTTCTGGTTATTCTATAAAGCTTTTCCATTTTGTTTCCTCTCCTTTACAAATTCATTTGCTAAAATAATTACCTCTTGATACTATTTGCTTAGTCATGTGTTGCCGACATGAGTAAGCCCTAGTAGGGTCCACTAGAGGTCGTTTATGGTTCCAATTATTTGCCAAGGTTATAATTACATATTTATTTAATTTAAGCAACTTATTAAATAAATGTGACTATTTTTAATTAACAATACAAAGAACATAAGAAGTAACTTATTAATATATAATTAAATGCAAAATGCAATTAACTAGACTAGGTGCTACTTGTGCAACTAGGGTTGGTTTCCTATATGACACCCCACCAAACATAGGTTATTTTAGAAAAAAATTTGTAGTTGTGATTTTTGTTTCTTGCAAATTTCTGGGTTGTTACAGAAATGAAGAGCAAAGCCTCTCTCTTTCAAAACACAAGCATGAAACCCTCTCTCTCTAGCTAGATCTAGTTTTAGCTCAAAGTGAGAAGCACTCATACAAAAAGAGCTATGAGAGGCATTAAATAACCTTCTTAAGCCACCTCCTCTGAAGAAATGAAGAGCAAAACCTCTCCCCTTGTATTTTGCAATTTTTGGACCTCCAAGTTCGCCACCAATGGAAGGTGGCTCTGCTGAACAGTGTTGGTCGGGGGAGGAAGAAGGTGTATTTATAGCTGGTGTATTAGAGGCGGTTGACATAAAAAACCGCCACTGAAAAAACTAATCACAAGCGATTCACATAAATCAATTGTCAGTGTAAACACTGACCGTTTCTGTAAGCAAGCCGCCAGGTTTTACACTGGCGGCTGGCTAATACAAACCGCCAGTGTAAATAGGCTGTTAACATTGACGGTTTTCTTACACGAACCACCAGTATAAAGGCCTTTACACAGGCGGTCCTTTGTGCTGGTCCATACATTTCTCTCTACTGGCGCCACCTATTTCCCAACCACCAGTAAAAAAAGCGTGGTGCCAAGAGAAATCTCCAGTGTACTATTGTCATCTGCGCGGAAGGACCAGGTGACCCACTTTTGGAATAGAAGGAGCGGGGGTCACGATTAGGGGCACCCTGAACAGCTTCGTTTGCAGGCCTAGGCAACCGAAACACATTGTGCAAGTGACATTACACGCACGGCTGCCTCCACCGCCGCCGCCGTGCCATCAACAGTGCATCTACACAACCATGGCGCCAGAAGCGGTCATCTGTAGCTCCCTCTCTGCACATGTGTAACACCCGAAAAATTACTTATTTGGAAATAGAGCTAAAATGATTTAATTATGTACTTTTGTGCTCATGAAAACATAGGAAAATAAAAAAATTTTGTTGAATTAAAATTTATCTTAGGATGTAGCAACATTGTTGTGCATACATGCTGATGCATTTGTGTTTTTGTATTGTTTGGTTTTGACAAAGATCAAAATGAATTCAAGTTGTTTTTTTTAAAAAATACGTTTAGGTCGATTTTCCTTCTTCGATATACATATATTATTTTTATACAATCAAATTCCTTGTTTCTCATCCGTCAATCAACCTCTACAAACTTCTCGGAAATTTTTTTCGACTTTTTCTGTAGCTTGTTTTCACTTGTATGTGAGCATAATCTAATTTTTAGATGCTCCAAAATTACCTTTTAGTGAGCTCCAAATACTTTATTTGGGTTCCTCATGTTCCATAATGTCTCTGGAAAATTTCCCTAAATTTTCGGAGCTTTCGGAGTATTTTCGCGGCTTAAATAATAATTCTGAACTTTTCTGGAATTATTTTACCCATGAAAATAATTAATTCCGAAAATAATAAATCTCTCATTTTTTTTCAACGCTCAAAGCCCATGTGCAATAATCCTAATAAATCTCAAAGGCCCATACATTTATTTACTAATGGGCTTAAATGATTACTTAGACCTATTAGCAGAGGTGGATGGTGCAACGTCAATTAGCACCATATCGCTAGTTGACATGGAGGTGGAGAGTTTTTCTCCCTATATATACGTACCTATCCCATGGGCAAAGCACACCAAAAACTACCGTAGAGGAGCCCCTAGTTTAGGAAATCTCTCATGTAGTAAATTATATTTTTCTCCTCCTTCTCTTGCCGCTGTCTACCGGTTCGTCATCATCCCTGTCACATATAGATCTAAGGTGAGCACATTGTTCCATTCTTGCTTATTTCCTTCGTTCAATTTTGCATGCATCTCATCCGTACGAACAACCATGTCATCCTCGTGACCCTAGCAGAGTTGGCCATATTTTCCTTCCTTCGCCATCTCTCTGTACGTCCAACCTGTTACGTACGTGCTTCTGAATCTTATACGTGTGTGTGCATGCAGCAGCCTTTGTTACCGTCGGCCACAGCTTCGGCCAACTACGTGGCCGAACTGGCTCCGCGTTTGGCTGCCTAGATGCGGGCCGACCTTGTCCAGCTTTCATCACCGTCAGTCTACAGTAACCGAGCTGCTGCTACCTCTTCTGGTCTGAGGACGTGCGTTCCTTTATCCAAGGTAAAGGTGACTAATGTAATTATTTAATTACTTCTTGTCCCTTGCCGCTATGGTAATTTCCTAGATAAAATAGATATTCTTATCTTAATCTAGTATCCTTAATCTTGCGTCGATTCACCTACGGTGTGGTAGTTTCCTTTTTATGTTTTCTAACAATAGTCTAAGATATAGCAGGGACTTATAATATGCTTCATGTTTTCAAAATTTTAATTTAAATATTAATTTGATTATTGAAGGTTATGTAAATATCTTTCTAAATTAAAAATAACATAGGGTTTAACATTCTTCTTTTCATATACCAATGTTAATTTGATTACTACTAACATGAACGTGTTTTAAATTATAAATTGCTTAAGGTTAAACACGTTTCATATGTTAAAACTAAATTAGATGCACTCACATGAAATTTTATTTTTTTAAGGTTAACTTTAATTTGCCAAAACTATATAATAAGATTTATAAATAAAATATGATTAGTCTAACCCAGATTTTAAGACTAAAATATGTTTTTTTCTAATCTGAATTACTATGCTTCACATGGTTTATTCAAATTAAAATAAATCAAACATATATGCTCCTTTTCGTTTATGATATAAATCTTTCGGTAGTCGTTTCTTGTCCACCATAGCTCCGATTAGAGTGCTTTTCGCGTCTATGTGTTCGTAGTAATGCGTAGATTAGTTTTTAAATCTTTTTATTGCTTGGTGTATTGTTCTAATTTAGTTACATTGTTTGCCTCATGTATGAATGCATGGACGCTTGTGTGGTGCTTTATGATCTTGTCTAGTCGGTGAGCTATACGTGGTGAACAAGAAGCAGTGTTCTTTGAAGGTTTGGACTGAGGAAGGATCTTGATTTAAGGCAAGTATAGCATGGGATTATCCTTGTTTCCTAATCACCTTTAATATACTTAATTCATGTGCATGTGTCTACCTTGTTACCACTAAGGATATCCTAGTTTTTGTATCTTGTACCTTGACACCCATGGGACGTTGCATTGGGTAGTATTTATATTAGTGCTCAAGATAAATAACCATGATCTGTAACTTGACTAATGATATATGCAATAAACGTTTAAATGATGCTTTAAAGCAATATGGCTCAAGAGGGCTAGAGCATATTTGGTTGTTTTTATGGTGCTCTAGTTTCTCTCCATAAGGACTTATCTGTAAGCGAACATCCGGGACTTACAGTACAACTGTGAGGGCTATATGGCTATGGCTTTAGCTCAGTATGAGGACCTTTTCTAGTTTGTTAGAGGTTACCCTTGTGGCGCAAATGGGGTAAAGCAGACTGTGGATCCCTGCGTGGTGTATCACATGGACTGACTTCTGAAACCTAGCGGTCCTAACTTGTTAGACGAACCTTTGAAAGGCTTCATAGTGTTTCCCTGCCTGCTCACCTTGGAAGTGTTTTGGGAGTCGCGATCCCGGGCATATGGATAATCATGACTCACAGTGAAAGTGTACAACCTCTGCAGAGTGTAAAACTGTTATAACAGCCGTGTTCACGGTCACGAGTGGCCTTGGACCCTTACAGAATAAATGATGAACACTAATGATAATGATAACACTGATGATATTGATGTTCACTAATATTATTGTTTCTTGCTATACATTATTCTCATTTACATGATCATGAGGTTATTTTGGTTTATGGTAAACTTGTTGCTACTCAAATGTTAAAAAGTTGACTCACTAAAAGCTATTGCAGTAAACCCGTGTCAAACCTTTTGTGCTTCATGAACCCCATGATATATTTGCTGAGTTCGACATGGACTCACTCTTGCTATTTCCCACATCTCAGGAAGGGTACCAGACTGTTAGATTCTGGAATTGTTAGGCTTGTCATCAACCAGTTAGTTTGTTCCTGGAGTGAAGTCTACACCCGGTGTTCGGAGTTGTCTTTCCGCTGTGTTGCTCTTTAAGGTATATTTTATACCATTGTGTTATGTATATTAAGCATTTGTCTCTTGATATTACACTTATCTGTAGCTATATGTGAGATTTGACTACTTTATTTCACATATGGTGTATGTCTGGTTTTGTCCTTAAAACCGGGTGTGACAGAGTGGTATCAGAGCAATGCTGACTGTAGGACGCAAGCCTAGTTAGAACTAGACGTTTAGCATGTTTTCATTTTGCCTATTTCTTGCTTTCTCTTTAACTTTGTTATTTTTTCAAAGTTATGCTTAATTCTATCCCCGTTCTGTTATAAAAACCTTGTCTCTATTTTTGAACCTTTTCTCCTTGTCTATTAGACGGCTCGTGATGAGAAGACTTTGGACTTCAGAGGTTAAGAGGACTGAATTGTGTCGCTCTTGCTCACTTTTGACAAGAAGCTATTAGCAATGCAAAATCAAATATTAGAAGAAATGGCTCAACATGGAAATTCTCAACAATGCTCATCTCAAGGTCAGACCAACATATCCAAGGGGCCAGAGAAGATACAAGTAGCAGAAGCTTGGAAGAATATGAAATCCAATAAAGATGTTGATAGTAAGGCACTTGGAGAGCAAGAACAATGTCACTGCTGTAAGCATTATGGTTTTCCCTGTCTTCAAAATGAGTCTAATAAGGAGAAAGTCAAGGTGGATCCAAATTTTGAGATCAACATGGATAAGAAGAGAAAGGCAATCTCATTAGAACCACTTGTGGAAAGCAATCAGCAATCGAGTTATACTACATTGTCACATGCAGCCCTGATCCCCTGTCAAACAAATCCAAACCCTGAAGAGTTAGAAGCCCCTCCCGCTAAAACTACTCCCCATGAAGTAGTCATAGATGGGTGGACAATTACCTATAAGGAGTATCAACCCCGAAAGGCCAAACAAGCTAGGAAACAAGCCAAAGGGACAAAGGTGAACTTTTATGGCCAGCAAGATAGCAGCATACCAAACAATAGTTCCGTGGAGTATGACATCACAAAAGATCCAGCTAAGAGAAAGTGTTATCATTGCCAGCAGGAAGGACATTATGTCAAATCTTGCCCGCAGAAGAATCAACAACAGCAAGACCCAGGACAGGATGTCCAAAAGGATCATGTGCAGGGAAATAAATTAAAGAGAAATTACATCCATGGAAGGTTGAAACATGTGGATATTTCCACCATTCCTAGAGCTAAGGAGGTCGTGTTTGGATCAATTCCAGTAAGTCAGGAAACGCCAAGGTTTTGTTTGACCTTAGTGCCTCACATTCGTTCATATCTAGACAATATGTAAAAGATCATAACATACTTATGCTTCCAAGGGGGAAAACAGTTATGGTTGAAACTCCAAGAGGTGAAATAAAGGCAGACCGCGTATGCCCAAAAGTTAGTCTTGACATAAAGGGGGTAAATTTTAAGGCAAACCTCATTGTTTTGGAATTAATGGGCATTGATGTTATCCTGGGAATAGACTGGTTATCTACTTGTAAAGGAGTGATTGAGTATGCCCAACGTTCAGTGTTTCTAACTACACTTTCAGGAGAAAGGATTGAGTATGAGGGTATTAAATTTATACCTGAGGGATACCAGGTTGACCCATCTTAAGGTATGAGTTATAAGAATTGTAAAGAGGGATGCAGAGATTCAGATGTCAATATAGAGGACTCGGAAATGTAAGAGACTCTATCTACTCCAGATGCTGCTGCAATCACACCATGATTAAGAAATAGGAGTTATGTCCCGTGTAATAAAACCGTTAGTAGCCAAGTTGAGTCGTCTTAATGTGTGGCTTATGAACTTTTAAGTGTTTAGTTGCTTTGTGCTTATGTTTATGCTTGAGTTGGAATTTTGGAATGAGTGGAATGATCTCATGGGTTTTGTCCATGATTTCATTTAGTTTATATGTATAAGGTATAAGGATTAATGAAATAAATAGCTGGGTTTTGGTTATCTCCTGCTTTCTATATCTTGTCTTTCGGAGCAGCCTGTCTTTATCAACTTATATCTCTGTTCTTGAAAGACCAAAAATCATGAGAAAATTCTGGACAAGAGTAGACTTCAATATCTTTCTCTAAATGTAAGAACCATCTCCAAAGCTGCTTTGGTTTGGGAGATACAAAAAGCATAAGGCAATGTATCTGTGCTATCATAAACCTGGAGCAGTTTCTGATATGTACTGTTTTCGACCAAGTTAACTACAGAATCTGGAAGTATGTTCTATAAGAAAGTTGTAGAGAATTTTATAAGCTTTCCATCAGTGTAAACTACAGCTTCATTGGATTAACAGAATGAGAGTTACAGCTGTTTTACTGCACTGCTGATTTTCTGCTCGCGAGAAATTTCAGATTTCTTGTTCTTACCCATACACAAGAGTATCATTGGGATGTCAGAACACTTTTTAGCTCATCTAGAAAAGGGTTCAAGCTACCCTATTTAGTGTCTCTTATTTTAAGGGGGGTAGCCAATGTAAAGAAGGTTTATTAAGTTTGAACTCTTTATTTGGAAGTATTGGTTAGTCTCTATGATTGAGTTGTCACTCTCAAGCAAAAATGTCCTGTGTACAAGGTTGATAATTTTGGATCCATAGAGACGAGAGTTGTCCCTTTAGATAGCTCATGATCATATATACTTGTTCGCGTTGCTGATGTTGGTCACTTGATGACAGGAAGTGTAGTGTCTCATGACTCAGGAGCCATATATGACGTCTCGCACTAATATGTAGAAAAAGACTGATGTTTCTGCCATTAAAGAATGTTATGGGTATGATGAAGCTAAGCACTATCAAAACAACAATGTTGAAGAGCAAGTTGGGAGTGAACTAAGTCAGAATCCACAACAATGAAAGCGAAAAAGGAAAGCCCATAAGAAGCCTGTTCAAGGAAGCAAAGCGCAGCAAAACTATGTCAATGGGAGACTGAGCAATGTGGATATGGATAAAATTCATGGAGTTACCAAAGTAGTGGGAGGTTATATTCAAGTAAGCTCAGTACAAGTTTTTGCTTTATTTGACCCTAGTGCTTCGCATTCTTTCATTTCCGCCGATATGTCAGAGACGTGCAAGATGGTGAAGTGTCCAATGAGGAGGCCTTTGCTAGTTCAAATCCCAGTGGGAGAAATGCAGGCAGATCAGATATGCCCGAATGTCAGTCTTGTCATAAACAAGGAAAACTTCACCGCAACACTCATTGTGTTAGAGTCACTTAAAATTCGCGTGGTTCTTGGTAATGGATGGCTCTGTGCACACAAAGGAGTGATTCATGGTACTCGGTGCACAATGCTCTTAACAACACCGACAGGGAAAAGAATTGAGTATCAAGGTGGTCGACTTTTACCTGAGGGAGACGAAAATGATCAATTAGAAGATAGGTACACCAAGGATAGCAAAGTGGACCATGAGTTTACAGAAGTCATAGCAGAGGAACAAATAACTTTCGAGGAGCTCAATAGGTGAGATGATCATGTTTAGGCAGATTAGTCAGTCGGGATATGAGAAACTGTCTCATGACTCTGAACGAAAGAGTAATTTGGAAAATGAGGATCGAATAAAGACAAAGTGTCATTATCTCTTTTATCATCCTCTTCCGAATCTCGGGACGAGATTCATCTTAAGGGGGTAGAATTGTAACACCCGAAAAATTACTTATTTGGAAATAGAGCTAAAATGATTTAATTATGTATTTTTGTGCTCATGAAAACATAGGAAAATAAAAAAAATTTGTTGAATTAAAATTTATCTTAGGATGTAGCAACATTGTTGTGCATACATGCTGATGCATTTGTGTTTTTGTATTGTTTGGTTTTGACCAAAGATCAAAATGAATTCAAGTTGTTTTTTTTAAAATGCGTTTAGGTCGATTTTCCTTCTTCGATATACATATATTATTTTTATACAATCAAATTCCTTGTTTCTTATCCGTCAATCAACCTCTACAAACTTCTCGGAAATTTTTCCGACTTTTTCTGTAGCTTGTTTTCACTTATCTGTGAGCATAATCTAATTTTTAGATGCTCCAAAATTACCTTTTAGTGAGCTCCAAATACTTTATTTGGGTTCCTCATGTTCCATAATGTCTCTGGAAAATTTCCCTAAATTTTCGGAGCTTTCGAAGTATTTTCGCGGCTTAAATAATAATTCTGGACTTTTCTGGAATTATTTTATCCATGAAAATAATTAATTCCGAAAATAATAAATCTCTCATTTTTTTCAACGCTCAAAGTCCATGTGCAATAATCCTAATAAATCTTAAAGGCCCATACATTTATTTACTAATGGGCTTAAATGATTACTTAGGCCTATTAGCGGAGGTGGATGGTGCAACGTCAATTAGCACCATATCGCTAGTTGACATGGAGGTGGAGAGTTTTCCTCCCTATATATACGTACCTATCCCATGGGCAAAGCACACCAAAAACTACCGTAGAGGAGCCCCTAGTTTGGGAAATCTCTCGTATAGTAAATTATATTTTTCTCCTCCTTCTCTTGCCGCCGTCTACCGGTTCGTCGTCATCCCTGTCACATATAGATCTAAGGTGAGCACATTGTTCCATTCTTGCTTATTTCCTTTGTTCAGTTTTGCATGCATCTCATCCATACGAACAACCATGTCATCCTCGTGACCCTAGCAGAGTTGGCCATGTTTTCCTTCCTTCGTCATCTCTCTGTACGTCCAACCTGTTACGTACGTGCTTCTGAATCTTGTACGTGTGTGTGCTTGCAGCAGCCTTTGTTACCGTCGGCCACAGCTTTGGCCAACTGCGTGGCCGAACTGGCTCCGCATTTGGCTGCCTAGATGCGGGCCGACCTTGTCCAGCTTTCATCGCCGTCAGTCTACAGTAACCGAGCTGCTGCTACCTCTTCTGATCTGAGGATGTGCGTTCCTTTATCAAGGTAAAGGTGACTAATGTAATTATTTAATTACTTCTTGTCCCTTGCCGCTATGGTAATTTCTTAGATAAAATAGATATTCTTATCTTAATCTAGTATTCTTAATCTTGCGTCGATTCACCTACGGTGTGGTAGTTTCCTTTTTATGTTTTCTAACAATAGTCTAAGATATAGCAGGGACTTATAATATGCTTCATGTTTTCAAAATTTTAATTTAAATATTAATTTGATTATTGAAGGTTATGTAAATACCTTTCTAAATTAAAAATAACATAGGGTTTAACATTCTTCTTTTCATATACCAATGTTAATTTGATTACTACTAACATGAACGTGTTTTAAATTATAAACTGCTTAAGGTTAAACATGTTTCATATGTTAAAACTAAATTAGATGCACTCACATGAAATTTTATTTTTTAAAGGTTAACTTTAATTTGCCAAAACTATATAATAAGATTTATAAATAAAATATGATTAGTCTAACCCAGATTTTAAGACTAAAATATGTTTTTTTTCTAATCTGAATTACTATGCTTCACATGGTTTATTCAAATTAAAATAAATCAAACATATAGGCTCCTTTTCGTTTATGATATAAATCTTTCGGTAGTCGTTTCTTGTCCACCATAGCTCCGATTAGAGTGCTTTTCGCGTCTATGTGTTCGTAGTAATGCGTAGATTAGTTTTCAAATCTTTTTATTGCTTGGTGTACTGTTCTAATTTAGTTACATTGTGTGCCTCATGTATGAATGCATGGACGCTTGTGTGGTGCTTTATGATCTTGTCTAGTCGGTGAGCTATACGTGGTGAACAAGAAGCAGTGTTCTTTGAAGGTTTGGACTGAGGAAGGATCTTGATTTAAGACAAGTATAGCATGGGATTATCCTTGTTTCCTAATCACCTTTAATATACTTAATTCATGTGCATGTGTCTACCTTGTTACCACTAAGGATATCCTAGTTTTTGTATCTTGTACCTTGACACCCATGGGACGTTGCATTGGGTAGTATTTATGCTAGTGCTCAAGATAAATAGCCATGATCTGTAACTTGACTAATGATATATGCAATAAACGTTTAAATGATGCTTTAAAGCAATATGGCTCAAGAGGGCTAGAGTATATTTGGTAGAGTATATTTGGTTGTTTTTATGGTGCTCTAGTTTCTCTCTATAAGGACTTATCTGTAAGCGAACATCCGGGACTTACAGTACAACTGTGAGGGCTATATGGCTCTGGCTTTAGCTCAGTATGAGGACCTTTTCTAGCTTGTTAGAGATTACCCTTGTGGCGCAAATGGGGTAAAGCAGACTGTGGATCCCTGCGTGGTGTATCACACGGACTGACTTCTGAAACCTAGCGACCCTAACTTGTTAGATGAACCTTTGAAAGGCTTCATAGTATTTCCCTGCCTGCTCACCTTGGAAGTGTTTTGGGAGTCGCGATCCCGGGCATATGGGTAATCATGACTCACAGTGAAAGTGTACAATCTCTGCAGAGTGTAAAACTGTTATAACAGCCGTGCTCACGGTCACGAGTGGCCTTGGACCCTTACAGAATAAATGATGAACACTAATGATAATGATAACACTGATGATATTGATGTTCACTAATGATTATTGTTTCTTGCTATACATTATTCTCGTTTACATGATCATGAGGTTATTTGGGTTTATGGTAAACTTGTTGCTACTCAAATGTTAAAAAGTTGACTCACTAAAAGCTATTGCAGTAAACCCGTGTCAAACTTTTTGTGCTTCATAAACCCCATGATATATTTGTTGAGTTCTACATGGACTCACTCTTGCTATTTCCCACATCTCAGGAAGGGTACCAGACTGTTAGATTCTGGAATTGTTAGGCTTGTGATCAACCAGTTAGTTTGTTTCTGGAGTGAAGTCTACACCCGGTGTTCGAAGTTGTCTTTCCGCTGTGTTGCTCTTTAAGGTATATTTTATACCATTGTGTTATGTATATTAAGCATTTGTCTCTTGATATTACACTTATATGTGACTATATGTGAGATTTGACTACTTTATTTCACATATGGTGTATGTCTAGTTTTGTGTGTGACAACATGCGTGCCTAAGTGCGGACTGATCAACGTCTCTACAGCAACCAACGGATGACCTGATGACTCCGACACAGGATCCAGCGGCAGGACGGACAGGAAGCCGCCTACAGCCTACCTTATCGGCAAGACGGACAGGCAGCAGCTCAGGTGACTAAGCGACGTCGTCTCTTCGGTTGCCATGGCCAACCTCTATCTCATCCTAGCTGGCGATCGAGGTCTGGTCCGTCACTAAAGCTAGCAAGTCTACCACCAGCAAATGCACATGCTTCTGCTGTTGGTGGTAGACGGTAATCTTTACTGCACGACCGTGGCTTTTAAAAAGATGCATGCATGAAGCTGGAATTTGCTTGGACCTTTCCGATGATCGCCGTAGTGGATCATGCTGTTGGGTTGATCTCCGAGGCCCAGCCCAACGGCTAGGGCCTCATTCCCCTTTGGATCGCGCCCTGATCGGGGGCGCCCAACTGCACTATATAAAGGGAGTGGGGGCCGCAGGCTCGAGGACCAAGGTTCGCTGTGCTCCAAAACCCCACTCTACAAACCCTAGGCCATCCGATCGGCTCGCGCAGTGGCGTCGGGAAGCACCACCGCGCCGCCACCTCTCCACTGCCGTACCACCGTCGTCGGACAACGCCGGTGGAGGCCCGAAGGAAGACGCGATCTACTTCACCGAGACATCTACGCCATGGACGCCTCCGGATCCGCTCCCTCCAATGACGGTTTAACTCCTAAACCCCTAGATCTACCTCACAGTACATCACAGCATGTTCTCTTGTCCTCGTTTTCCCCGTTCGTGCTACTAGTAGTAGATCCTAGCAAGTTCTATCAATGGTATCGGCCGATCTAGTAGTAGATCGGGGCTCGGGGTTTTCACAGCAAGCATAGCAAGTAGAAGAAGAAGAGGTTTTTTTACAAACCCTAACCCTAACTCAGTCGAAATCAAGAACAACCTAACCCTAGCGCCTAGATCCAAACGCGGTACAGTGGGAATCCTAACCCTAAAAGCACAAGAAAGACCGGGAGTTCTTTGTTTTACCTATCCCGTAGTCAAACTCGAGCACCGCTCCGCCACCGCCGAGAGACCGCGCTCGAGCACCGCTTCGCGAACTGCCGAGAAACCGCGCTCGAGCACCGCGCTCGAAAACCCTAGACGGCGACGAGCTCCACCATCGGAGAACGCGCGCACCGGCCAGGGCCCTCGGGGCGGCGCCGTTCTTTTCTCCGGCCGCCGTAGGGAACTCGTTTTCTCTTGTGGTTCGGAGTGGTGAGAGAGAGCGGAGCAAGGCAAGAGAGAGAAGAAGCCAGTGAGAAATGAACTAGGGTTCTTCACCGGCGGCTGCCTCAGGGGTTTTGTTCACCCGAGATCGCAGGAGGACCGTCGGATGAGATCCGACGGCTCACGGCTGCTGGACCAGAAACAGCCCAGGTGGGAGGGCGCCCTGGCCACTTTGCACGAGCTGGCCCAGGTTGCGGCCCGCTCTGCATTTGCGCTGCAGTGAGCTTCGGTCGCGGGCCGTTTTTCGCGTTATACGGGCCGAACTCAATCAGCCGAAGTCGAAAAAAAAAGAAGAAGAAGCGCGCTGCTGGGCCAGCGCCCACGCCAGCCCAATTGCCCGAGCTAGGCCGCAAGCGGCTGTGGGCCAAAAGGTTTCCCGCGGCCTGTTTAAGCATAGTGCAAATTTTTTCATTTTCCTTTTTTATTTTTCAGAAGCATTTAATATTTGTTTTGCTCAGTTATTAAACTCTATTTAATTGCACCAACGTGTTTATTACTTAGAGATCAAGTCAGCAAGTTATGCTTCTGAAAAATAGCAAGTTAATTCCAGTTTTCCGCTGCGCAAGCTCTTTGTTCTATGCATTTATTCTATTCTACCCAACGGTGATTAGAATTTATGTACAAGGTCAATTTTTGTATATCTTGATTTTGACCAACGTTAAATTAAGATATGCAATTACTTTTTCCTAGATTTACTATTCATGTCCTCACTGTTTTATTATGTTTAAATTTCAGACCAAGCTCTCAATGCGATGCACTTTATTAGTGCAATCCCAAAGCTGACAGGACAGAACTATGTTCTGTGGCGAGAAGAACTTGATGCTGCTCTAGCACTTGCCGAGATAGATTTGGCTCTTCAGGAGCCAAAACCCACTGAGCCAGAGGAGCCCAAAAGGGCCTAAAATGAGACCGATGAAGCTTTTGCTAATCGGAAGCGAGACTATGCTCCCATTAGAGCAAAGTATGATCTTGAGAAATACAAGTGGGAAAAATCAAACCACAAGTGCAAGATTGTCATCAAGAAAACCATCACAGAGGGCTTAAGAGGTGCCATCCCAGAATGTGAAACAGCAAAAGAATATCTTGAGAAAGTAAAGAATCAGTTCACTGGTTCCACCAAAGCTCATGCTTCCACACTGATCCAGAAACTCACTAACATGAAGTTCACAGGGGGCAGTGTGAGAGAGCACATTCTGAGCATGAGCACCATGGCAGCTAAGTTAGACAAGCTAAAGATGCCCCTGGCAGATGGTTTCATCATTCACTTAGCTCTAAACTCTCTTCCCAAAGAGTATGAGACATTTGTTGTCAATTACAACACACAGCCAGAGGATTGGGCTTTAGAGAAGGTGATTGCAATATGTGTACAAGAAGAAGAAAGGCTAAAGAATGCAAATGGTGGTTCTGTGAACTTTGTCAAAGGAAAGAACAAGAAGCCATTCTACAACAAGAAAGCTCCAGATGCCTCCACCTCTCATAACAAGGGAGGAAACTCTTCACAGCACAAAGCACAGCCAAAACAAGACAACCAGCAGAAGCAGAAGGACCCGGATCGCTGTAGATGGTGCAATGAGACAGGGCATTGGAAGCACGACTGCCCTAAGTTCATGAGACACTGCCTAGTAAAGGGTGAGGACATTATAACTTTTGTTGATGAATCCTTATATCTAAGCTATGCTAGATCCACATGGTGGATTGACTTAGGTGCAACTGTTCATGTTGCTAACTCTTTGCAGGGATTCAATGGAGGGAGAACCCTTCAAAGAGGAGAAAGACAGATTAAGGTGGCCACTGGCGTTGAAGTTGAAGTTCGAGCTATAGGAAATCTATCTCTAGACTTAGCTAGTGGTTTCATACTTCAGTTGCATGATGTTCTTTATGTTCCCTCTTTAGCTAGAAATTTGATTTCAGTTTCATGTTTGTCAGACTACGGTTTTGATTGTCATTTTAGCAAGAACAATTGCAAGCTACAGTTAAATAATCAGTGTGTGGGTCTTGCCTTCCGACAAGACAAACTTTATTTATTATCTACGTCTGAGAATGTGAATGCTGAATGTAACAATGCTGAGAATGCAATACCCGCAGATGCTAGCAAGAAAAGGAAAAGAATTGATTCCTCATCGAAATTATGGCACTGTCGTTTAGGCCATATTTCGAGGGGGAGAATAGAACACTTAGTCAAAGAATCAATACTCCCACCACTAGAACTCTCAGAGTTAGAGCAATGCGTTGATTGCATTAAAGGCAAGTTAGCAAAGAACATAAAGAAAGGCGCTAAGCGAAGCACAGGAGTACTAGAATTGATCCACATAGACATCTGTGGACCTTTTCCAGTAACATCTGTGGATGGTTTTGATTCCTTCATCACATTCACAGATGACTACTCTCGTTTTGGATATATATATCCAATCAAAGAACGTTCAGAAGCTTTAGACAAGTTTAAGATATTCAAGGCTGAGGTTGAAAATCAACTAGACAGGAAAATCAAAGTAGTGAGATCTGACCGTGGGGGGGAGTACTACGGTCGACATACCCCTTATGGACAAGTTCCTGGACCTTTTGCAAGGTTCTTACAGGAAAATGGCATAGTAGCCCAGTATTCAATGTCGGGCGACCCACAGCAAAATGGAGTAGCAGAAAGGCGTAACCGTACTCTGATGGATATGGTGTGCAGCATGATGAGCTATTCCACTCTGCCACTGAGTTTGTGGATGGAGGCCTTAAAAACCGCCATTCACATTCTCAACAGAGTTCCGAGCAAGTCAGTACTTAAAACACCGTATGAGTTGTGGACCGGCAGGAAGCCCTCAGTCAACCATCTGCGTGTCTGGAGGAGCCCTGCCGAAGCAAAAGTATTTAACCCAAACATAGAAAAGCTAGACCCCAAAACAGTAAGTTGCCATTTCATTGGCTATCCAGAAAAGTCAAAAGGTTATCATTTTTACTGCCCTGGTAGACATACCAAGTTTGTGGAAATAAGACACGCTAGTTTTTTAGAAGATCAGATGATCAGGGGGAGCAAGACAGCGCGAGAAATCACCCTTGAAGAGAAGCGGGTGTTCGTGCCCATCCCTATGGTGCAGGAACCCTACTTCACGCTGCCTGTTGTTGTTGGACCTACGCAAGTGGTGACAACACCTGCTGTAATTTCGCCTACGGCTAATTCGGAACCTGTCCTTCAGGAACCGAATGAACCCATAGTTGATGAACAGCAGCCCCAACAAGATCAGCCTCAAGAACAAGAAATGCCAGTAGCAGAACCTTCTGGCAGACCTCAAAGAGCGAGAAAGTCTCCTATTCCAGATGACTACATAGTCTATGAATGCGAAGAAGTTCAGATGGAGGATGAACCTACCTCATTTGAAGAAGCCATGAGGAGAACTGAAGCATCTAAGTGGCAAGAAGCCATGGAAGATGAATTAAAATCCATAAGTACCAATGAAGTTTGGGACCTAGAGGAAATTCCTGAAGGAGCCAAAACAGTAGGCTGCAAATGGGTCTACAAAGTGAAACGTGACTCCAAAGGGAACATAGAAAGATATAAAGCAAGACTGGTAACAAAAGGTTTTACTCAGCGAGAAGGGATAGATTACAATGAAACGTTCTCTCCCGTCTCGAGCAAGGACTCCTTTAGAATCATAATGGCCCTAGTGGCACATTTTGATCTAGAATTACATCAGATGGATGTGAAGACAGCGTTTCTCAATGGGGATCTAGAAGAAAGAGTGTACATGGCACAACCGAAAGGTTTTGCTGTGACAGGCAAAGAAAGAATGGGCTGTCGCCTGAAGAAATCCATTTATGGATTAAAGCAAGCATCCAGACAGTGGTATTTGAAGTTTGATAAGACAATCAGGAAGTTTGGGTTTAAAGAGAATGTTGAGGACAATTGCGTGTATGCAAAGTTTAAGAATGGGAAATATATTTTCCTAGTACTGTATGTAGATGACATTCTACTAGCAAGTAGTGATGTCACTCTGCTACAGGAAACCAAGAGATTTTTGTCCTCAAATTTTGATATGAAGGATTTAGGTGAAGCTTCTTTTGTCTTGGGCATAAAGATTCACCGAGATAGAAACCGAGGGGTATTGGGATTGTCCCAAGAGGCATATATAGAGAAAATATTGAAGAAATTCAATATGCATAAATGTAGACCATCACCTGCTCCTATTGTAAAAGGTGACAGGTATGGGGAACACCAATGTCCCAAGAGCAAGTTCGAGCGCGATCGCATGCAAGCCGTTCCATACGCTTCAGCTGTCGGAAGCTTGCAGTATGCTCAAGTGTGCACACGCCCAGATCTGGCTTTTGTGACTGGGCTGCTTGGCAGATATCAAAGTAATCCAGGTATGGAACACTGGAATTTAGTAAAGAAGGTCTTAAGGTACTTGCAAGGTACGAAAGGGCTCATGCTAACCTACAGAAGATCTGATGACCTACAAATAGTAGGATATTCAGATTCTGATTACACGGGAGATGATAGAAAGTCTACCTCAGGGTATATATTCACTCTCGCGCAAGGAGCCATATCATGGAAAAGCTCAAAACAAACAATAGTCACTGCATCGTCCACAATGTATGCTGAGTTTATTGCTTGTTATGAGGCATCGGGACAGGTGAATTGGCTTAAGAAATTTATACCCAGTTTAAAGGTGGTCGACAGCATCGATAAACCACTAAAGTTGTATTGTGATAACGAGCCAGCAGTATTGTATGCTCACAACAATAAGTCAAGCAATGCCGCCAAGCACATTGACATAAAATATTATGTTGTGAAGGATAAAATCCGGGATCACGTCATAAGTCTTGAACATATAGGCACAGAAAAGATGTTAGCGGATCCGCTTACGAAAGGCTTACCGCCCAATGTGTTCAGAGAACACGTAGCCGGCATGGGTTTGAAGGAAAGCCTGTGATTCCTGGATAGTAAGAGGGCCCAAGGCGAGAATCTACCTCTGAACAGAAAAGTGTCTGTGGCTGTCTAATCTAATGGTAATAACTGTTATGATGAAACATGCTCAATACACTAATTTGTGATGGGGTAGGTTAACAAAGTGAGAAAGCAGAGATGAGATCAAGGGGGAGAATGTTGGGTTGATCTCCGAGGCCCAGCCCAACGGCTAGGGCCTCATTCCCCTTTGGATCGCGCCCTGATCGGGGGCGCCCAACCGCTCCATGGTTGGTGGGCCCCCGACGCGCTGCGCTATATAAAGGGAGTAGGGGCCGCAGGCTCGAGGACCGAGGTTCGCTGTGCTCCAAAACCCCACTCTACAAACCCTAGGCCATCCGATCGGCTCGCGCAGTGGCGTCGGGAAGCACCACCGCGCCGCCACCTCTCCACTGCCGTACCACCGTCGTCGGACAACGCCGGTGGAGGCCCGAAGGAAGACGCGATCTACTTCACCGAGACATCTACGCCATGGACGTCTCCGGATCCGCTCTCTCCAATGACGGTTTAACTCCTAAACCCCTAGATCTACCTCACAGTACATCACAGCATGTTCTCTTGTCCTCGTTTTCTCCGTTCGTGCTACTAGTAGTAGATCCTAGCAAGTTCTATCACATGCCTCGTCACCATGTGCGTGAGTGCGTGCTGGTGAGTCCGGGTGCCGTCGTCGATCGACGCGTGTCGGAGTACTCCCACCATCCGAGCCTATAAAGCTGCGGCATGGTAGGTTTCGTTTTGCACAACATCTTCAGAAGCTACAGCTGCAGCACACAACAGAGATACTCTTCCAGCTCGGACTCGGAGCAAAGAGAGCAGCTAGTTAGTTGCGACGATAGTGTACGTCTGTGACTTGTGAAGCGATCATATGGCGGCGTCTCTGCTCGGACTGTACAGCGGCGGCAGCGGCCGGTGCGGGAGGGTCCACGCCAGGAGCGGCGGCCGCCGGTCGGCTGCGGCGGTGAAGAAGCTGCTGTCGAGGTTGAGGCGCTCTTGGAGGAGACGCGCAGCGCGGCCGAGGCGAACAGCGGTCAGGTTTGGGTATGACCTGCATAGCTACTACCAGAACTTCGACGACGGCATTGCCTCCTCCGGCCACCACCGCTTGTAGCTGTACTGTACTAATTACCGGTGACTATTATTAGCTCGTGCAGTCATTGACTGATCATTATTTTTTATGGAAGTCATTGACTCATTATTTTTTGATGGAAGTCATTGACTCATTATTGTACAGTATCACTGCTCCCTTAGCTTCTTCTGTGTAGTCATCAGGAGTCAGGAGCAGTATATATGTAAGAGTAAGACTAGATCTGCGATCCATCAGCAGAATGATGCTTTGTCGTATAGCTATTTGAAGCTTGGAATAGAAATGGTTTCTATATAATTAAACCGATTATGAGATTTTCTGTCCTGTGTTCAGGCATACGGGTGTGCCACGCCCATATCCAATTGTTCATCTACCTGAGCTTTTTTTTTCTCGAACACACTCGCAAGGAGAAGAGATATGTAAGAAGAGGAACATCTGCCCAAACTATATCTAGCTACTTGTAGATTTTTAGGAGATAAGCAAAACTGAAACACTAAAGGTAGATGGCCGGCAGGCACTGGTTTTTCAGTTCACAATAAACTTTTTAGATGATGGAACACTCACAAAAAACTAAACGCGAAACTCAAAAACCCAATCGCATGTCTTTGACGTGATTGATCCTGAGATGCAGCACAGACAAACTACAGCCATTACTTGTTATCAGTCGATGTTATGGATGAAGGACTGACCTTACACGTTCAAGCTCTCTAGAAATTTTTGGGTGCATATTTTTTTCTTAGTTAAAATATCCACTCTTCTAGGTTTATAATTTTGAATTAAATATACCATTAGCCCATAAATTTTTCATTGTATGTCATTTTGGTTTACGAACTCGGAAAACATATTTCTGAGTCACTAAATATCCAATGGTACACAAGGGTCCATGTTGCTCATGTCAATATGTGGCAATTGACATGGCATGACGATGTTGATGACACTGACCCACGGAATCCACATGTCATTGAGATCGTGTTTATCTTCTCTCGTCCATTGCTTTCTTTGTACAGCTTTCGGTGACAGTTGGTGGATACCCGCTAGTTGTGACCATAATTATGAGTAGGCGCTGCGGTGGCGCCATGTGGCGCAGTGTCCCCAGTTGCCATGGCCAACCTCTCATCCTAGCTGGCGTTGTTGGTGGTAGACGGTTTCTCTTTCTTTCGACTGCACGACGGCGGCTTCAAAAAGATGCATACATGAAGCTGGATTTTGCTTGGACCTTTCGGATGATCGCCTTAGTGGATGCCTCGTCACCATGTACGTGAGTGCGTGCTGGTGGGTCCGGGTGCTGTCGTCGATCGACGCGTGTCAGGAACTCAGGATACTCCCACCATCTCAGCTTATAAAAGCTGCGGCATGGGAGGTTTCGTTTTGCACATCTTCAGAAGCTACAGCTGCAGAACACAGATACTCCTACTCCAGCTCGGAGCAAAGAGAGCACCTAGTTAGTCGCAAAGAGTGTCTGGGACTTGTGAGAACCGAGTGAACGATCATGGCGGCGTCTCTGCTCGGCCTGTACAGTGGCGGCAGCGGCCGGTGCCGGAGGGTCCACGCCAGGGGCGGCGGCCGCCGGTCGGCTGCGGCGGTGAAGCAGCTGCTGTCGAGGTTGAGGTGCTCTTGGAGGAGACGCGCCACGCGGCCGAGGCGAAGCGCGGTGAGGTTCGGGTATGACCTGCATAGCTACTCCCAGAACTTCGACGACGGCATTGCCTCCCCCTCCGGACACCACCGCTTGTAGCTGTGCCTAGCTCCAACTGCAACAATTCCCTCTTGTCACTTCTGTACTTATGGTTGCTACTAATTTCCGGTGACTATTGTTAGCTCGTGCAGTCGTCATTGACTCATTGTATAGGTTCATTACTCCCTTAGCTTCTTCCTGTTCATCTTGGTCTGCCCCTTGCACCGCTAAGAATTAGCTAGAGCGCGCTTTACAATTGTAACAGAACTCCTTCCCTCTTAATGCAAAACTTACGCCTCGGCTAATGTTCGTGAAAAAAAAACCTTTTAGATGATGGAACACTCACAAGAAACTAAATGCGAAACTCAAAAACCAAATTGAATGTGTTTGACGTGATTGATCCTGAGATCTAGCACAGACAAACTGCGCCATTATTTGCATCCTTCACCTCTCAGTTATCAATCGAGGCTATGGATGAAGGTCCGACCTTATATATGTTCAAGCCCTCCATAAAATTTTGAGTGCATATTTTTTATTTGTTAAATATCCACCTAGGTACTCCTAGGTTTATAATTTTGATTTAATATACCATTAGCCCATAAATTTCTCACTCTATATCATTTAGGTTTATATGAACTCTGAAGTGGGTCACTAAACTTGTCCAAGGTACACCGCAGGTCCATGTTGCCCATGTGAACAGGTGGCAGTTGACGTGGAATGATGATGTTGATGACACTGACCTATGAAATCCACATGTCATCTAGATCGTGTTTCTCTTCTCTCATCCATTGCTTTCTCTGTATAGCTTTGGGTGACACTTGGCGGATGCTCTCTAGTTGTGACCACGATTTTAGGGATGAAGGTCCAGTACATAAGGTGGTAAATGGCATGTTTCAACTGCTGCATGGATCACATGTGGATCTAAGTACCACATAAAGATAAGTTTGTGGACCACTGTTGTATTTAACTCTATAATTTTTAAAGTGAAGATGAAGAATAGACATGACACGTGGGAAATTTTGATGTTGACTCAAAATAGGAAAACCTTAGAAAAAATAGTAGAAAACAAGTATTTTATATGCCTCCAACATCTGATAGGTGGAGCACCCAATTATACCAGTGATGAAGTCCTGTCATCTAATTTACACATTTAGCTTCCCCATCTCAGGTGAGTGGTCAAGATCTCTGGCAAGGGTTTAGCTAGGGTTTGGAGTTCGTGGTTTTGGCTTTAGAAAGTCTTCATATCATCTTTGGCATTAGAGGAAGAATTGTATGGAGGCGTATACTGACCCATGACGATGGCAGGCAAGATGACGGGGCGATGAACTGGATGAGGTGCCACCTGCCACGGGCAGTGTTGAACATCATGTTTTTGTCCATTGAAGAAGCTAAGACAAACATATTGTCGAAAGCCGACATATTAGTGTTAGTGTGGCCATTGGTAGCATTTCCAGTGGCAGGGGCACCATTGTCAAAGCCAGGTGGGGAGACGGTGGCAAGCATTGCACTCGCACTTGGTTGCTCACGAGTGGATGAGGGAAGAGTGGTGGGAAGGAGCTAAAGAGAGATATTTGGTCCAAGCTATTTATTGTAGATCCAACGGTCAAGAAAATCGAGTGGTCGTTCACTAGAACACTTGATCGACACCTATAACACATATGTAGAAAGACGCCAAAAAAAACTTTTTTTATCAAATCGCCACTGATGTTAAGTCGATCAAAAGGGAGCGCCATTAGCGAAATCTAAGTATCTAACGCAGGGCTAAGTCTTCCAAAATGGGCAGGTCATCCTTGGACTATGATGATAACTCGGATGATTGTACAACTTGATCCCCATTCCCCACGTGTATATACTGCCACCACCAACGACCGAGCACTTTGTGTCATCTGTTGACCATCCGATCAGGTGATGACTCAGATCACATGCAAAGTATCAGCTTCCTCCCTCTCAGCTAAAGATTTTTTATTTAACACTAGTGCGCCCCCTTTATTTCTTTGATTGTTTTGGTTCTGGATAGTGGATAGGACAACACTTTGCAGGACGTAGAAATTGGTTGAAGTGGGTAGATGAAATGAACATTATCCGCTCCTGTCTTGATCCTACGCATGATGACTGGACAACATCTTCCTTTTAAGCACGTGTTATGCGTAACATAGAGAGATATAGTTTTGGATTGTGTATGTACATGTTGCTATATGCCTTTAGTGCAAGGGTAAGTCCATCCCTCCGTGAAAAAAAAGTTGCGTATCCGTGCAGGCCCACTCGGAAGGAAGCCACATGTCCTAGGAAATCTATCGCACAGGTGCGGCTCCTCCGACGGCTCAGGCGTGGTGCGAATCCCCAGGATATTAAAAATAGGCAGCTAAAATAGATACGGAGACAGTGGATCACCTTGCCTCAGACCCTTTGTTGGCAAGAAAACTTATGTCTCCATAGAATTAAAGCCAACATTATGTCAAAAAGAGGCCACAAAAGCAGTACTCAACTTTATCCATCTCTAATCAAAGCCTAACTAAGTTATAATCTTCTCCAGAAACACCCACTCTACTCTATCGTACGCTTTGTTCATGTCCTTCACCACACAGAGCCCTCTCCATTCTCACTTTCCTCTTTTTTCTAAACAAAGGAGCGCATTTCATCAATCAGAAATAGGTTCGCACAGTCCATCTTTCTTCTTAACCAAATTTATTTTTTTAAAAAAAATATTAACATATACGACATCAAATTAGTTTCATCAAACTATATATAAAATATTTTTAAAAATAGTCAAAACTAAAAAATAATTTTTAAAAAAGGTAATAAAGTTAATAATAATTTGAAACGGAGGGAGTTGGTATTTAAACAATCCTTTTTTATATATTTTTTGTGGATCATCATCTTCGTTTTTATAAAAAAAATGCCGTGGCGCTTGATGGTGAAAACCGAGCCAAAAACTGATCAGGCTAGGAGATTTTCGGGCCATACAGGCATACAGCCCACACTTTGCGGACCGAGCCACATGCAGGCAGGCCTCCTCACCCGCGAGGGCCCATTCCGTCGTCTCGTGTGTGTTGCTGTTCCTCTTGCATCCTAGGAGCTTGTTTAGATGCCATCCAAATTCCAAATTTTTTCACTCTCTCCATCACATCAATTTTTAACCGCTTGCATGAAGTATTAAATATAGGTAAAAAAATAATTAATTACACAGTTTAGTTGGAAATCACGAGATAAATCTTTTGAGTCTAGTTGGTCCACGATTGGATAATATTTGTCAAATAAGACGAAAGTGGTACTATTTCATCGGGTTCATTTTTTTTTTTGCAATCTAAACTAGCCCTAGTTGTCTGTCGTCTGATGTATCGTCCCACACCCATCGCCCATCTCCGGTCACGGTCAGCACGCTTCTGCGCCCCGCCTCACCTTGCCTTTGCTTGCCCAGTTTCCCTCACCGCCGTGGACGCGCGAACCAACACCCAAACTGACTGTTCCCAACAGATAACACCCCCCGTCCGCGGCAGCTGCAGCGCCCACGCTGCCGGCGCAGCTCCGGCGAGCGCGGCCAGCCAAGCTCTAGGCTCCGCCTCCGGGGCCCAACCCTAGCCACCTCCCGCGACGCCGGAGGCGGGGGCGCCATGCTGTTCCAGGTGGGAGGGCAGGGCGCGCGGCCCACCTTCTTCGAGATGTCCGCCGCGCAGCAGCTGCCCGCCAGCCTCCGCGCCGCCCTCACCTACTCGCTCGGGGTAAAACCGCCCGCCTCCTCCCCTTGCTCTTGCTCGTCTCCGATTGGATCGATCGAATCGCTGAGGGTGTGTGCCTGGTTCGGGGGATTGTTTAATCGTGCGTGTCCCCGTTGGTATGGCTCGTAGGATGGTGCAGCTTCGGGGCAACGCATTGAAATGCTCTAGCCTGAGGACGATTAAATAGCTTAAGCACTCTTGACTGTTTTATTAGCAATTCGAAATGCAAAACTGAGCCGTCAAGTGCTGAATATCTCTGTTTAGCTAGCTTTGAGACCCAGAGTGGACTAGTAGTGAACTAGTGATATGGGATCATCAACATTCACTGATATTTTGATGTTCAACATGTAGTAGCAAGAAAAACCCCACATAGAACTTGACATCTACTTCTTTCATTCTACGGCAGAAAGTGAATATATGTTCAACTGACATTCCATGGTACTTTATGTGCAGCGGTACATTAGGTATGAACTTCTGTAGGGATGTGAATTGGTGACCCTAAGGGCATCCACCATGTCTCTTTAGTTGTGCAAATTGTACTAGTTTCCCAGAGGGCTCATTTTGGAAACCACGTACAATTTGTTGAACTAAAGAGGGTGGTGAATATGTGCATACCCTTAGGGCCACCAATTCGCATCCCTAATTCTGGGAAGCACCTTGTGCAAACATGTTGGAGCATGTTTTCAGGGTTCTTGATGTAATAATGATTTGATTGCATCCTTTGTTTGTACATATTAAGTCTCAAGTTAATATACTTTTTTTTCTTTGCTGCATATGCTTACGTTTCCTTTGTGCTGCCTGCTAAGTTCTAAACCAACTGATAGCCACGTCTCAGTCTATGAAGTGCTAAACCAACTGATAGCCACGTCTCAGTCTATGAAGTGCTAAACCAACTGATACCCTTTTGCTATAGCTATAAAGAATTATCCAGATGTTTCAGTTTATAGAAGGAACTTTTCTACTGCATCTAGTTAATCTTTTTTATTGTTGATTGCACAAATATCAGTGCAGCAGCATCCAGAAATTTTAATGGTCGTTTTTGAAAGGAGGCAGGGGGAGGGGTTGCCTTTTTTCTCAGGAAGTGACAAGTGCTATGTAGTTTTGTCTAAAACAGCATAGTTTTGTGACCAGATCATGTTCTCTCTTCTCTGAATTTATTGTTGTCGAACATCCATGTATGTCATTTGACCATGTATGTCATTTGACCCCTTTGTACGATTATGGTCAGCTTCTTCTATTTGCAGGTTTTTGCGCTAAGAAGACCATTGCTACACAAAGTTTTAGATTATGAAGATGAATTCTTTGCTTTGTTAATGGGCGTCCTTGAGTCCCATAGTCTACGGACAACAGGTTCATTATTGACTCTTTCAGCATAAAAAAGTGTTGTTTAGGACACTTGTAACATAACTGGGCATGCAGGAAAGGAATGGAACAATGCATTACAACTTGAGTTTTCTTCTTATTTTTTCTTTAGCAAGCCCCGTTGGATACAGATTACTAAGAAATGAACCTTTCTTAAATGTGACTGAGAAAAGAAATTCCATGCATCAATATAGTGATATTTCAATAGGGCCGATCATCATTCTTTACGTTTATGCTTTCATCATATATCCTTATCTGTCTCATACTCTCATATCCTACATATCATATTAGGTTATTGGAATAGTACTATCTAGCCACACAAGTCTGTTTGGTTAGTGGAATGAAATGGTCCCCTTCTTGAACCAACTTATTGTGCAAACCGAACACTGAATCAAACAGCCTAGAAGTGCTATGTTTACTCAGTCCACATGGCTTGTTCTTTGATATCCCTAATTTTAATTGTGTATAATTTTAACTGTCCTGTTTTTTTTTCCCCTTCCAGATGGTTCCTTTTCAGAGTCATTATATGGTCTCAGGAGGAGACCTGTTAAGGTTTCAGTGAAGAGAAAAGGTCCTGGTACAGAATTCAGTGACAAAGTCTATGATTCTGCACTAAGGAAGCGCCAGAAAATCCTTTCAGTTGTTTTTTTGGTAGGATGCCCTCAGCTTCTTTGTACTGTAGTTTTCTCTTCTTTGTGTTTTTTTCCCTTTCCTTGGGGAAACATACTTATGCTCTTGCCAGTTAGCTAGTGGTGTAAAAGAATGAATTGATAAATAATCACCAATTCTGTTACTGCCAATAGCATATGAACTAGATTTAGTGCCGCGACTTGAGTTTCTGGACATAGTACTTGTCTGCTTACTGCATGTTTGTTACTCTTGACTCATAAGATATTTCTATTCCAGTATGCACCTTGAGTTGCTCGTTAAGGTCAAGCTGACTTGTTTTTTTCCTCGAACTACGCATGAGATCATTAAGTAGAGAAAAGAAAAACCAAAGGAGAGGCAAAGCCAACTCCCTTAGGCCACCTAGTACAAGACTAACAGCACCATTCACTGCAAAGAAAGAAACAAGCTGACTTGTTTGACAGTTTGATTTTCTTTTCTTGAACACATAGGAGAGCTGTGTATCTTATATTAAAGACAGAAGAAGCAAAAAGGTCCCTTGATGACCCTTACAAACAACCACTCTAACTCCACTAGGAGATCAGAGGGGTTGTAATACTGAAACGAAAAAGATATCCCAAGTAAATTAGGATAACAAACCAACAAAGACTATACAACTAGACCTCATAACAACCTAGGTCCTGTTATTGGAGCTTTTTGGCTCCAGCAAGACCCCAAAGTCTCAACTCCTGCATGAAGAATTGATGTGCTACCTGTAGGGAGGGGGAGACGCTTTCAAAAACATATTTTTTTCCTATGATTCCATAAGGACTATGTCCCCAAAATCACAGCGCTATTAAATCCCTTCCTTAGCTTTGTTAATGCAACGACTTGCTTCTCCAGCAGAGCTCGGTTCCGATCGTCTAGGAGTAACACGCCCCAGACCAACAGGTGCTAGTGGAGTGTGCCAAAACTGATGAGAGAAGACACAAGTAGTTAAGATGTGCTGGAATTCTCCTCGTGATCGCACATCACACATTGTTCAGGATGAGGAAGCCCTCAACGTGCCAATCGATCTGCCGTCCAACATTTCTTCTGAATAGCAAGCGACAAAAATATTTTGCATTTGGCCGGGGCCCAAGATTTCCACAAACGCCGTCTTGCTCAAATGTAATAGAGCCACAAAAGAATGCCTTGTAGGTAGATTTGGATTAGAATGGTCCGCTTGCTTCATGCCCCCAGAAGCGCTGATCAACTTTCTGAGTTAAGATCACCTGTTCTGGAAATCTGGAGTGAAAATTAGAAAGGCCTTTTGCTTAGTTGCTCTGATACTGTTACTGTATTACTGATTTCATTAATCTTCAATTTTGTTAGTTTGTTGGCATTTGGTAGTGATATATGTGCTGCAATTGCTTCTTGTGGTACCAAGTTGCTGTATAACGATATATAGTATTCCAATTTCTAATACGGTACATTGTACTATTAACTGCTTACCGACATATTCTACCCTACTCCTTAGCGTACCCTTTCTTTGGGGGAGATGTATTGAAGATGCACTTTAGTAACATTTACCTTATCTCAAATTTAAAGTATATCTTCTTGTTTTAATCTTTTTAATGGAACTGTTAATTTCTGATTTCAGTAGTCCATGTATTTTGCATTGTGGCATTCTCAAAATGCAACCATCTAAAACTTTAGTCATGTCTAAAATAATTAGACAACTACGTGTGTTTATATAAGCAAATATGTACCAATTTTTGTTATATAATGATCTTGTTGGACATAGAATATTTCTTCTCTTTATGCTTAACTCCTGCCAATATTATTGTAGGTTGTTTTGCCATATTTTAAGTCAAAGTTGCAGTCTATATATAACAAAGAAAGGGAAGCCAGGTTGCAGGCAACCCTTTGGGGTCAGGATGATGTTAGATTTGATGAAGCTGGCTTTGTATTAGATCAGGAGCAGACTTCTCAAGCACAGACTGAACCTACAACTGGAGAAGTGTCAAATTTGACACGTTTTAAAAAGAATTTTGTCTCACTTATAGGTGTTTGCTATCCATGGATTCATGCAACTAATGAAGGTTTGTCTGCTACTTCCTGAATTTGTTTGCTTCAGGGAGTTGACTCTGTCTTTATTTACTTCAGGGAGTTGACTCTGTCTTTATTTACTTCAGGGAGTTGATGTTATTAAGCACCATTAAAAAAAAATCACAGTCAATTCTAATTTGCTTGTTATCTTTGTATTATCCTTTCTTGACTCTTTATTTTAGTTCCCAATGATGGTGTTTTTGGTCTGTTTGTGTGGTATATCAATTTCATTTGCATTTCATGTAAAATCAAAAGAGTTATGCACTGTCGGCTTATTTGTTTCATTGGGTGGTTAGTGGGTAGTATAAGCTTCACCTATGACGTCCTATATTGTTTGCAGGTTTCTCGTTTGCATACCAGCTCTTGTATCTGTTGGATGCTACTGGATTTTATAGTCCAGCACTGCATGTGCTTGGGCTTCATGTTTGTCGTGCTACTGGACAAGAGCTGGTATACTCCCTATTTCATTCTTACTGGTATATCTGTTATTGTTTATGCAGACATATATTTAGAATTTCATTATTACATTATTTTACCAATGTGTTTTTTTATACGATACACTGCCTGATGTGTCTTTTCTTGCTTCCTCTGAATAACTAGATGGAATCATCTTCTAGGATATCAAGGATTAGAAATCGTGAACTTGAGAGACTTCGTGGTCCTCCATGGTTTAAGGTAGGAGAGGACTGTCAGTGCTCAGTAGCTTGTTTCAATTATGAATTCTTGAGTCCTAACTCATGACAAGAACCTTTTTGTATGGCGTCTGCAGGCTGTGCAACAAGTGTTCCTTAGTTGTGTGTACACAACTCTAGATTATGCACAAACCGGTTTAATTGCTGCGGTCTTCTTTTTCAAGGTCTGTTCTACAATTTACTATCAGAAAGAATGTAGGATCTTTTAATGTTTCCCTCACTTTATATCTTCTCACAGGCAGACTTCTGAGTTTGGATGGTTGAAATGTGATAAATTATTCTAGAAGGCATCCTCTTAACTCTTTGAATTTTGCATGACTATAAGAAATGAAAGTCCTCACTTGATGATATTTGCAAAACTTTCGCCATATAGATGAACTATTAGCTCTATCCCTGTGGTAGATGTCATGTAATGTGAACCGCGATTCAACTACACAACTGTACTCAGTGTTCTCTTTCTGGTAACCTTATCTAGATGATGGAGTGGTGGTATCAATCTGCTGAAGAAAGAATGTCAGCTCCAACCGTATATCCGCCACCCCCTCCTCCTCCAACTCCGAAGGTACATCTCTTGATTATACTCATGCCAGCAAAGAGCTACAACCATTCGTTTGTCACAGAATAAAGCTGTGATTCTGTTTTCTGTATAAGTCCCCACATTTGGTGTTAAATTATAAGACAATGAAATCTTTTAGTTGTTCATGATCATAATCTTATGTGGATCTGTGCCATTTTTATTAGGTTGCCAAAGACGGGGTTCCCTTGCCACCTGACAGGACGCTCTGCCCCCTGTGCTGCCAGAAGCGCGCTAACCCCTCTGTTCTTTCTGTTTCTGGTTTTGTTTTTTGCTACAGCTGCATATTCAAATCTGTCTCTCAGGTGGGTGTTCTACAGATCTAGTATGTCAAAGCCAAATTTTCTCTCCATCACCAACTTATGTGACATTGTCTTGTCCTGCAGCATAAAAGGTGCCCTGTCACACTAATGCCTGCCAGTGTTGAGCAAATCAGGCGTCTCTTCCATGATTTGTAGCCATGAAAGACCCCAAAACTTCCTGTTTTCTAAAGACGACGGACTTCAGCACGCACAAACATACATCAGAACCACCGTTTTGTTACACTACAAGAAACTTGGCCTCAATGTACCCTTTTCATACTGAAGCAAATGCATGGATGGCACTTTCTTCTCGTTTTCCTTTGTACTTTTATTTTTCGTCCATTGGAAATTGCACGGCAAAAGCCAAGCTCAAGTTTGAGCTTGACAGTCTTAGAATAGGGTGTATAATCTGTTGTTAGGTGATACTAGCAGATCCATTTAGATGAGGTGACTGTAACCAGTTACCCACTGAGAGGTAATTGTTACCTGCATGACAATTTTCGGTCATGTAAAGGTTATAATTAGTCTTCATTTCCTTGTAAAAAATTTCTGTAATTTTGGAATGGTTCTGTTTTTTGCGACGTTATTGGCTGTTTGGAGTAACCTCCCAGAGTATGTGTGTTGTATTTTTCTGGCGTCGTACTTACACTGTAAATGCTCTTAGCATGAGTATTGTTTACATTGTTCGTCAACTCTGTGTTCTCTTGAACTTGGTGCTTCGGCAGAACTACAGGACCAGTCTCAAGAGGAGTTTTATGGCATTAAATAAGCAGACATGACATAGAATAAATGAAGAAAAAGATGATAAAAGTTTTATCAAATAAAATGAGTTTTATGGGGACGAAACTCGTCTAGACTGTTTGCTCCCACCAGTGACTGGCCTAAGTGCCTGTTTGTGGCCTAAGTGCAGCTCTGGCTTCTGAAAAGAACAGCTCTGGCTCCTCTTGTATGTATAAAAAAAAACAGCTCAGGGTGTTTGGTATGGTTTCTTTAGCTTTTCTGCTGAAGCTGCTTTCGGGGCCAGAGCAGTGTTAAACAGTCCATAAGTCTCCATCACCAACTCTGTTTCATTTTAGTTCAATGTTGATCAGGCGTATTTTTTAGGGATTCAACATTTGAACTGCCTGTGTAGCTAATTGAACGTCAGAAGTCGTTACTATGTGCTCCGCACGAAATTCTCCTGTTCTTTTAGGTTCTGCCATTAAAACAAACGAGAAATGCAAAAAAAAAAAAAGAAGAAGAAGAAGAAGAAGAAGAAGAAAAGTTGCATGCGCACTCCCTTTAATTTTCCTGCAGCCGAATAGGCGCTGCCGCTTTGCATGCTCCTCCGGAGTCCGGAATTCCATTCGTCCATCGACTCCATACTTCTCGAAACAGATTGCGATTCCTCTTCCTCACCATATATCTTGCAGGAAAAACAATGTCTCCTTGGCTCCTCGCAGTTACAGCCGATTGACTCCATGAATCCTCAAAAAATTGTCAGTGGGAAAACTCAGCGGTTTCATCGATAGCGCAGGAGAGAGAGAAGAAGGCGAGGGCGATCCATAAACTATGACCGTAGTTCAAGCCTCTAAAGAAAAGAAAAACATAAATAACTCTATGCTGTTACAATCGGGAGCTCAAGCCATCACAAAGCGTTCAATATCCTTGTATGCAGGTATGTTGTTTTTTTTGGTCTACCTAGATTTTTTTTAAAACAAACCAGGCAGGAAAACTGCCGATTATATTAAAAAGAAGATGAATCCAGATCGGATAATACAACAAAACAACATGACTCACGACAAAAACAACTATGAGCTAACAACTAAGAACACCAACAGAGACTACAACAGGCGACTAAATTGAGACATCAACACCGCTGGCACACCAACGAAGCACTACCAAAACCACATCACTGCTTCGGGGTGAAGGCACAAGCGATGTCACTTTGCAACCAACCTAACGCTATCACCGGTTGACGAAACTTCCAAGTGAACATACCGTCATCACTGACCACAAGGAGAGGGCAAACAACTGACACAGATGCAAAGAAACCTTCGTCAGCATGTCCCAAAAAGCACGACCTTTTAAACTCATCGGTGGTGTGAGGAGGTCCGGTGGCAACAACCGTTGCAAGCATTCTGCATAATCCTGAATTGCATTCTTGTTGATTTTTCATCATTTCCAACAATGCCTAAATCTTCATGGTGATAAGAAATATTTGGTTCTCAACACTGGAGGCTGTGATATGCAGACCATTGATGAGGAATCAAACGGGAAAGAAAAGAAGGCGACGTGGCCGGATGTGGGATCAGAAAATGGTGTTGCGAAATAAGGGTAATGGTTAGATTTGGTTCTTAACATAATGAACATATAATATGGTATGCTTAAGTACAGAGTTTTTGTTGTAGCTTTAGATCTATGTTTTTCTGTAATTAATTGAAATAATTCATAGCTGCAGCTTCTATAATCCAATTGTGGTGAAATTTTTATGATAGGCTAATTATTGTATGCTGGAACTGCAGTGAAAATTTCATACTCATTGGATCATGTATAACTTAGTTATAGATTTATTTAGGTTTATGCTTGTTAAATCTATGCTTTATTTATAACTAAGTTATACATGATCCAATGAGTATGAAATTTTTACTATAATTCAAGCATACAATAATTAATCCACCATAAAAAATTCACCACAATTGGACCATAAAAGATGCAGCTATGAATTATTTCATTTAATTATAAAAAAAGTATAGATCTAAAACTACAACAAAAACTTTGTACTAAAACATACCATATTATATGTTTACTATGTAGATCTTCAGACTGGACATTCGGTTTAAACCCAAAAGTTCGGTTTTTAGGGATGAGAAGCCGATCGGTTAATCAGAGAATGTAAAACCGACCATTTCGGTTTCGGTTTTTTACTTCATTTTTTCGGTTTAAATCGAAAGAATCAAGCCTACCTCCACTGGCTTGCAATCTGCTCGCACCCGCGACGGAGATGTGCAGAACTTCGCCTCGACCTCGAGCAGCAGATGGGCCGTCGCCGCCGCCTTCTAGATCTGCGACGCGCCACCGCCGCTGCGCCGCAGAGCAGCTGCACAGCCACACATCCGCCTCGACACCTGGGGTTACGTCCGCGCCGCCTCCGCAGCTCATAGCAGTCGCGCCGCACAGGCGCAGCCACGCCTCACAGTCACAGCCGCTTGCTTCTAGGGTTGTGGATGGGGAATCGGATGGGGGAGGGAGAGGGAGAGTCGGACGGGAGAAGACGGGAGAGGGAGAGGGAGAAGGAGAGGGAGTCGAATGGGAGAGGGAGCGCCAGAGGCCTCGAGTCCTGCCCAGAGCGGTGCGTGGTGGGCTGCATCCGCCATCAGAGATTTGGGCTGTGGTAGTTCAAAGCTGGGACTTCGGTTGGACGGTTGTTCGGTTATGTTCGAGCTAGAAACCGAAGCCGCACCCAAACACCGAAATTTCTAGGACAGCAAACCCAAGCCAAACCAAAAAACCGACAATTCAGTTCGGTTCGAGGTTCGGTTTTCAGCCTCAAAGTGCCCAGCCTGAGTAGATCTACTCATATGGAGTCCAATGAAATTGAATTTTTCATTTTATGGTTCTATGATTTACTATGATTTTTTTAAAGATTCAGCAGAAATAAATAAAAAGGAAAAAAGACAAAACTACCGTCACTGCAGTAAAGACACCGTCCAAAAGCGCTTGGGGGTTATTTGACTAGTTTTGGAAAGTTCAGGGGATAGAAACTCCGGTTTTATAGTTTAGGGGTGAAGTAGTCCACCCTGAATAGTTGAGTGGATTATGTAGACTTTTTCCTTAAAATTTAGTTTTGAGATATCCCAACAGTGCACTCCCTCCCTCCCAATTTAGATGACGCTAGAGAAGCTGGCACAGAGACCAATGCTGAACTAAAAAGACACTGCCACCCCTATACGAATCTCGCAGCTGATGGTGGCATCCTGCGTTTGGAAACAGCACTCCGGCAGAGATATATTTGTTTATTCAACTCTCCACACAGTAAATGTCATCAAGTACATCGAACCCGTTCGCTGGTCTGAACTTTTCAGACCAGCCGGCTGGTTCCCCCACTCATTTCACTGTTTATCAAACCAGCCAAACTGTGTTTTCTCTCACAAAACCAGCTAGTTTCAGCCAAGATTCTGCCAGCCGAACACCTCCGATCATTTTTTGCTTTTTTAAATTTATTCTCAGGGGAGTGGACGACAGGACTGACTTTTGATGTTACGTTGAGTAGGATCAGATACGTTCCCAGGGCTATAACGTGAGACAATTTTTGTGGAACGGAGGGAGTAACTTCTATACTACAGCATGCATGCACTTCTCGAGAAGATTTTGTATCACTTTCAACATGTCCCAAAGGCATTGAGAATTCATCTAGTTATACATGTTACTCATACATCGTATTAACTCATTAACGTTTTTAGGCACAGCCGTCCAACCAAATAGAATTTCTTAAGATTTGCATGTCGAGGCGAAACTCATAAAGTTTCTATATAATTCTTAAGCACCACTTTTTGTCAGGTAAGTAATCTAGGGCATCTAACAAAGCATGGCCTCGACGCCTATTGCCGACACTCCCACCGCCTAGTCTCCCACCACTATGGTGGTCAACCCACTCGTCACTTCACCATCTTGCCATGTTGCAATAGCTCAATTTTACTACTAGCCAATAGCCTTCCTGGCTTCCCACGGTCCTCCCATGAGAACCCTTCTTCGGCAACACATGTAAATGTAAAATCACTAACCCTAATATGGAAACATTGAGCCCTAGCGGTGCGCCAGCACCTGTCAAATGTCAAGTGGAATTGAAGGTTCCTTCTTAGACTGCCCACAATATAGTCAAGATTGTGCATGGTATGCGGAATTGATGCTGAGCTCCCAACGTCATAATGTTCAGCATCGACATGCATGTGCCTAGAGGGACCAGCATCATACCATCATCTTCATTTCCCATGCGTGAGAAAACATCTACCCCGGCTGAGAGACAATTGTTTAATTACTTCCTGTGCATCGATGCAAGTAGATCACTCAATGCTGGCTTTTTTTAATTTGAACTCGACATCACTTCACACAATGGCACTACCCTATGCCCAAAGTCACTTTTCTTATTCCAGCATCGATTCTGATTTACATTGTAGTTATCTTAGTTCTTTTTTCTTCGCTCCTCTTGATATAACGCTAAAATGAGAGCCTTTTTCTCAAGGCAGATGCCATGTAAAATCTATATGACATGCAGCTAGGGATGAAAACGGACGGAATTTTTCCCGTACCGTCCCATTCCGTTTTCTATATTTTTCCGTCCGTTTCCGTATTTGCGAGATCCCGTTTTCGTATTTGCGGAAGTAGAAAATGGTGTTTTCCGTCCGTTTCCGAGTAATTCCGTTTTAATATGGAATAGACCCGTATTTATTCCGTTTTTATCCCGTTTTCAATCTATACTCAACATGTTCAACAATTACATGTCCTTATGTTATGTTAATATAATTACGAATCACCAAATATGCCTGTTATGTTCACGTACATAGCATGTAAATGAATATTAAACTTTATATATATTATTACATGACTTTATATATGTATACTTTGAGAATATTATATTATATGATCTTAATTTAATTTTCCGGCTCTCCATCCGTATTTGTTCGTTTCCATATGTCCGCATATTCCGATTCCGTTTTTGAACCCGTATTTTCTGAACCCGATCCCGTTTCCGCCAAAAAATATAGAAACGGAAGTAGAAATAGGGTTTTTCCGTCCGTTTCCGTCCGTTTTCATCGCTATGCAGCCTGATAGAATCATAGAACAACACACTTGGCTCACATGTTTCATGCTACTTGGTACAACGCTAATTGCGTCTCCGATCATGAGATGTAAGCAAGCAAAAAAAAAAGAGTCTGCATCAAGTGTTTCTCGAGCCCAGAACACTCGGTTTCTTTCCTTCACGTCTTCTTTCTCCTTTGACGTGCCGCTGTCGCCCACCGTCCACCGCATCCGCGGCAACCTCTTCCTTCCCCTCCCTCCCCCACCGTTGTCGTGGGCATGGCCACCCCGACCTAACCTGGCCCGGCCACCTCTTCTATCGCCCGCTTCGACAACACCAGCGCCGTCTCTCCTGCCCCCACCACCTGGCCTGTTTGGCGTCCAAAAAAATCTCTTCTAAACCCGCCGGAGATGGAGAAGAAAAGAAATCGAGTGTTCCAACACTTGAGAGAGTTGTAGAATACCAAAAATAAAAGCATGGACCAGGATTTTTGTGCAATCCAAACATAAACTGGGCCGGAGCCCAGTCAAAACCCAGACGCCTCTTATTACACGCGCGTCCAAAAACACCATCTTTTTATTCTCATCATCAGAAAAGCCGACGCCTCTCCGTTCTTCGCCTTTACGTCTCTTCGACAGCCGCAAACCTCTCTCCTTCGTCTGGTATCGTCTCTCCCACACCCAAAAAAACCCTCGAAAAGCGGCGGCGGCGCGACATGGCGGAGGTCGAGGTTCCGGCTGCTGCGGTCGCGACGACGACCCCTGAGGCGGCGGCGGCCGAGGGCGGAGCCGCGACGGAGGCGAAGGGTCCGCACAAGCTGCACCGGCAGTGGACCTTCTGGTACGACATCCAGTCGAAGCCCAAGCCGGGCGCTGCGTGGGGCACCTCCCTCAAAAAGGCCTACACCTTCGACACCGTCGAGGATTTTTGGAGGTACGTTGGCGCTGCCGCGGATATTCCTTCCTTCATGCCCCGGTTGCCTGCCTGATCTGTTCTGTTCGGATCTGATCTGGATGCCGTGGTGGCTCCTGGGTACAAGTTTATGTGTGTTTTTTGGGCGGTCATGTGGCAGCAGGAGTTGTTCATACAGTAGTTAGGGTTCTAGGTAACCTTAGTGACACGATTAGATGACGAATTCGATTAGGTTTTGTTTATTCATGATATCGCTGGTTCCTGTTTGCATCGGATTTGATTGCCTGATCGCTGATTGCCCGTGGCTGATTTTTCACGTAAGCCGTGTATGTATAGGGTATGGTAAAAGCTGAAGTGAGAGGCCTCTTGATTAAGCTAAATCGAGAGCCCAAAATGGAAATATACTCACTGTCAGAATTACCAAAACCAAAGCCAAATCCGACGGTTACGTCTTCGGCAATCTCCACCTCCAGCGAGCTCCAGTTCAAGGTTTTGGGTTTTGGGGGAGCTGCACCATTTCTGGCCTTAGAATGGGAGGGGGGCCAGGGGAGGCGGCTGGACTGGCTGTTGGGCGGAGCTGGCAGCAGGGGCTAGGGGGTGGGCGTTCCTCCTCCAATTGGGATTAGGGGAGGGTGGTGGTGGATGGGTGGCGGAGGCGCTGCTGGACAGGGCTGGCAGCGGATGCCAGTGGCGGGGTGGGGATGGAGGAGCGACGATCTGTTGAAGGATGGGCTGGTTCCTGTTTGCATCGGATTTGATATGCCTGATTGCTGATTGCCTGTGGTTGATTTTTCACGTAAAACTGTCCCGTATAATTGTATATATAGGGTATGGTATGAGAGTCCTCTTGATTCAAGCTAAATCGAGTCATCGAGAGCCCCAAAATGGAAATAAACTCACTGTCAGAATTTCCGAAACCAAAAAAGGACGAAGTAGAAGCCAAATCCAACGGTTACATCTCCGGTAATCTCCAGCAAACTCCGGTGAGGTTTTGGGGAGCTGCACCATTTCTGACCTTGGGGTGTGGTGTGTGGTGTGTGGGCGGGGGCGGGGGGGGGGGGGGCGTGGCGCGGGGGCAGGGGAGGCAGCTAGACTGGCGGTGGTGGCAGCTGGAGGGGCGGTGGGAGACATCTGGTTGGGCGAAGCTGGTAGCGGGGTTTAGGGGCTGGGCTTTCCTCCTCCGATTGAGATTATGAGAGGGTGGGCATGGGCGGGCAGCGGGGGCGCCATTGCACAGGGCTGGCGGTGGAGGCCAGTGGCGGGTGGGGATGGGTGAGCGCTGAAAGGATGATGCCGGCGAGTAGGAGGCAAGTGTCTGAGGGCGCGCGCGGGGGGGTGTGATGGGGTGTAGGACGGGAGAGCTGGAAGACCAAAAGAAGAAGATAAGAAGCTGGGGCTCACGTAGGGAGGGATGTTGAGTCTTATCTGGAGATCCCTCTCGCCATGGTCAGCTAGTCGCCTTCATAGGGTATTCCTTGTTGTAGATTGGCATTTCAGTTGAAGTTTCCACTCTGAATTATATTGAATGAACTGTTTTACAATTCTACTATGTTAATTGTTTTTGGTTTGATGCTTTGAGCAGATTGCCTTGCTGCATATATGGAGTGAGTCTTCTCTTAACTTTTTTTTTTCTGTTTGCCTTTGTGAGCCTAGTCTTTTACGAAAGGTAGCAGCTTATGTTTAGCCTTAATTAATGAGCAACAACAACAACAACAACAACAACATAGCCTTTTGTCCCAAACAAGTTGGGGTAGGCTAGAGATGAAACCCAAAAGAGATGAGAAAACAAGGAGACACATAAAGGGACAAAAAGGGCACAAGACAAAAAGAGGTCACGGTTCAGGCACGTTGATTGCCAATCTCCAAGCGCTCCTATCCATAGCTAAATCCTTAGGGATATTCCACTCCTTAAGATCTCTCTTAACGGACTCGTCCCCCGTTAGTTTAGGTTGACCTCTACCGCTCTTTACATTATCGGCCCGCTTTAGAACTCCACTACGCACCTTAATTAATGAGCAATATCTTCTATTAGCTATAATGCCTGTGTATGTGCTGTCTTTTGAAGTCAAAGCTTCTATATATGTTACTGCAGTTAGCTGGTGCAATTTTGCCTTGTGCCTTCAATTTGGTGATCTTGTATCCATGTACTTACAGATCCCTTCTTTCTTGCTGTAGCTTGTATGATCAGATTTTTCGTCCAAGCAAGCTGTCTGGGAATGCTGATTTTCATCTGTTCAAGGCTGGAGTAGAGCCAAAATGGGAAGACCCAGAGTGTGCAAATGGTGGCAAATGGACTGTCCCATGCAACAGAAAGGCAACCTTTGAGAACATGTGGCTTGAAACGGTACATCTTTGCTATATCTATTTGATTTGTTCAAGATCGAGCATCTGCTACCAGATGTTGCCTGAGACGTTCTATTAATGGACTGCTTTTGAATAATTGTTTGAATATGCAGTTGATGGCACTTATTGGGGAGCAGTTTGATGAAACAGAGGACATTTGTGGAATTGTTGCTAGTGTCCGTGCGAGAGGAGATAAGCTTGCATTATGGACTAGGGCTGCCAGCAATGAAGCTGTCCAGGTTGGTTTTCAAAACCATTCTAATCATTTTCAGTGCTGATATCTTCTTATGCATCATAGTATCTAGGTTCATATATCCTGATAAGGGGGTAAACTTAGTCCAGTGTTTTCTTCGTGAGTAGTATATAAGTTGTGCAAATCCCTAGCTGCTATATTGCCTTATGGAAAACATCCCTATATAACTGGTTTGTCTTGCTACCTTCGTTGGGTTCAGCTTTTGTAAGTTTTTGTATTATTGTTACACAGTTAAAGTGTTATTCTAAACGCTAAACGGTAAACCGTCGGTCACCTACTGTTTAGCCCACTATTCGGGCAAAACGGGGGTTTAAACGGTCAAAACAACCGATTAAACGGAAACGGTGTACCACCGTGTAGCATTTAAACGGTGTGTAAATGGGCTAAACGACCGTTTAGGCGAACGGTGCCTCTTAAAAGGCTCAAATTGTTATACCTAAATCATCTCACTGGAAGAGAACAATATAGTTTGCTAGGATTTTTTGTGCATGCAACCTGTTGAGTGGTAATAGTGTATTCAGTGTGATGTTGCATGAAAGTGGGGACTTGGATTCTCTATTAAGTGTGTTGTTGCAGGAAATATGTGTTGCATTTTCTGGTACTGTTTATGTTGTAACATTGTTACATGAACAATATTCTTCATCCTCTATGCACTGAACAGAATATTGGAAAAAAGAGGACACAGAAGCCTTTTCTTTTGGAGAATATTTGATCATTTTGTAATTTTTTAAGTTTTAACAACCCTACTATTGTTTCGTCTTCTGTGGAGCATGGTTATCTCATTGGACCAACAGCGTTCCATGCTGCAACTGTGATACCTTTTAAGTCTCGGTCGCCCTTATTCTCAAAAGGACATTAATGTGCTGTTCTGACTTCTAAGTTGGCCCATTCCTTTTTTTATACAGGTAAACATTGGCAAGAAATGGAAGGATGTCATCGACTACAATGACAAGATCACCTACACTTTCCATGTATGCCTTCAGATTCTTTCTTCAGCTGCTGCTTTATAGCTTCTATTATTTGTTGAACACTGAGCTCAATATCTTGATGCCTGTCATGTGCAGGACGACTCGAGAAGAGAGAAGCCGAGCAGAGGCGGACGGTACACCGTGTAAGCTGCACATCAAAAAGGTCGTTGCTTGGACTGGATAGCGGGGGAGTGGAATTTTCTGCTGAGATTGGCACCAGCCTTCATTTGATACAGCCTCAGCTTACCCGAGGCAATTTTCACACCTATTGTGATGTTATTTTGCTTTCAGATAGCTTATGTAGTACAAGAAAGAGATGTTGGAGACAGTGACGATTTTGTATGCAACTGGATTTCTATCTGAATATTGCCCGATTCAGCAGCACCCAAACGAGTCATTGCGTTCTGGAGATTCTTGCGATGCATATCCATGTTTTAGACCTTGTTACAAAATGTTTGGCATTCGTTGAGCCATTGAGCATCTTTTTCTGCAAGTGTGCCATGTTGGTAAGATGTTGGCCGAAGTAACCAACATTTGTTGCCCTTTTGTGTCGGTGTTTTATAAAGTACCTCAATGACGATACGGACCCACGGCGTTTCTTGCTTTTGCACTTGGCATTCGGCGTTCAGGCGAGTTAACGAAGTATCAGACGGTTCTCATCTCGAGAGAGGCCGTGTTGTGTTTGTCGGCGTGGTGTCGCGCAAGCACATGCGTCTTTGGTAAGATGGCCTGGACTGGATGGCTGTCCTACCACCTGCCATTTATACACTCACTGACTTGACCGTCACACACTGACACGACACGAGCTCGCCATCCTACCAAAAACGGTGAGGCGTCACCGCGAACCACCCCTTTCGCCCGCGCTGGCCTCTGTGTGTGGCCTCTGCTCCTGATTGATTTGGACAGAAAAAACTGCGCCGGGCGCGCGCAGCACGTTTGCTTCGGGAACACTGCGAGTGCGCAACACATTTCCGGGCTTGATCTCGAAGCGAGCCCTGCCGTGTTTGTCATGCACCTGCCTGCCTTGGCTTGTGCTCTAATCAACGCCGGACTCCCCAACTCACGGTTGGTGCGGGACGCCACCCCGCCACCTTACCGCCCGCCTCAGCGCCTGTGCCTCACCAGTCACCACACCACCTCGCGCCATCAGCTATATCACCCTACTAGCCACTTCCGTGTCCCTTCACGGATACCTCACCCCCTGCTTGCTCGCTCGATCGGCAATCGGCATGGACACCGGCTCGGTCACCGGTGGCCTCGCCGCGGGCTCGCACATGCGCGACGAGCTGCACGTCATGCGCGCCCACGAGGAGGTTAGTTAGTGCCTGTTGCTGCTTTAGTTCGCTCGCTCGCCGTTTTTCTTCTTTGTCAGTTATTGATGGCATTGTTACTGATCGGTCGGCGGTTGTGGCGACGACGACGACGACGACGCGCGCGCAGCCGAACGGCAAGGTCCGGAGCGCCGACGTGAAGACGTGCCGCGTGTGCGCCGACGAGGTCGGGACGCGGGACGACGGGCAGCCCTTCGTGGCGTGCGCCGAGTGCGGCTTCCCCGTCTGCCGGCCCTGCTACGAGTACGAGCGCGGCGAGGGCACGCAGTGCTGCCCGCAGTGCAACACCCGCTACAAGCGCCAGAAAGGTCGGGTACTTGGGTTTGGTTGGTGCACCTCACCAGTAATAGATAGCACACTGCACACCACCAAGTCGGTCGCGTACGTCGCAGTCTACAAAAATTTGAAAGCTTTTGACGGCTATAAGTGTGCGTGATGTTGTTGCAGGGTGCCCGAGGGTGGAAGGGGACGAGGAGGAGGGCCCGGACATGGACGACTTCGAGGAGGAGTTCCCCGTCAAGAGCCCCAAGAAGCCTCACGAGCCCGTCGCGTTCGACGTCTTCTCCGAGAACGGCGAGCAGCCGCCGCAGAAATGGCGGACGGGTGGCCAGACGCTGTCGTCCTTCACCGGAAGCGGTGAGTAGTGCTAGCTCCAGCTGCATTGATGACGTTGGCATGTTGCAAGATCGATCAATGCCACAGAAATAAGTAATTAAGGAAAAATATCTGTGCGTGCAGTGGCCGGGAAGGACCTGGAGGCGGAGAGGGAGATGGAGGGCAGCATGGAGTGGAAGGACCGGATCGACAAGTGGAAGAGCAAGCAGGAGAAGAGGGGCAAGCTCAACCACGACGACAGCGACGACGACGACGACAAGAACGAGGACGAGTACATGCTGCTGGCGGAGGCCCGGCAGCCGCTGTGGCGCAAGGTCCCGATCCCGTCGAGCATGATCAACCCGTACCGCATCGTCATCGTGCTCCGCCTGGTGGTGCTGTGCTTCTTCCTCAAGTTCCGGATCACGACGCCCGCCATGGACGCCGTGCCGCTGTGGCTGGCGTCCGTCATCTGCGAGCTCTGGTTCGCCTTCTCCTGGATCCTGGACCAGCTGCCCAAGTGGGCCCCCGTGACGCGGGAGACGTACCTGGACCGCCTCGCGCTGCGGTACGACCGCGAGGGCGAGGCGTGCCGGCTGTCCCCGATCGACTTCTTCGTGAGCACGGTGGACCCGCTCAAGGAGCCGCCCATCATCACCGCCAACACCGTGCTGTCCATCCTCGCCGTCGACTACCCCGTGGACCGCGTCAGCTGCTACGTCTCCGACGACGGCGCCTCCATGCTGCTCTTCGACACGCTGTCCGAGACCGCCGAGTTCGCGCGCCGCTGGGTGCCCTTCTGCAAGAAGTTCGCCGTGGAGCCGCGCGCGCCGGAGTTCTACTTCTCCCAGAAGATCGACTACCTCAAGGACAAGGTGCAGCCGACGTTCGTCAAGGAGCGGCGCGCCATGAAACGGGAGTACGAGGAGTTCAAGGTCCGGATCAACGCGCTGGTGGCCAAGGCGCAGAAGAAGCCCGAGGAAGGGTGGGTGATGCAGGACGGCACGCCGTGGCCCGGGAACAACACGCGCGACCACCCGGGCATGATCCAGGTGTACCTCGGCAGCCAGGGCGCGCTGGACGTGGAGGGCCACGAGCTGCCGCGCCTGGTGTACGTATCCCGCGAGAAGCGCCCCGGGTACAACCACCACAAGAAGGCCGGCGCCATGAACGCGCTGGTGCGCGTCTCCGCCGTGCTCACCAACGCGCCCTTCATCCTCAACCTCGACTGCGACCACTACGTGAACAACAGCAAGGCCGTGCGCGAGGCCATGTGCTTCCTCATGGACCCGCAGCTGGGGAAGAAGCTCTGCTACGTGCAGTTCCCGCAGCGGTTCGACGGCATCGACCGCCACGACCGGTACGCCAACCGGAACGTCGTCTTCTTCGACATCAACATGAAGGGGCTGGACGGCATCCAGGGCCCCGTGTACGTCGGCACGGGGTGCGTGTTCAACCGGCAGGCGCTGTACGGCTACGACCCGCCGCGCCCCGAGAAGCGGCCCAAGATGACGTGCGACTGCTGGCCGTCGTGGTGCTGCTGCTGCTGCTGCTTCGGCGGCGGCAAGCGCGGCAAGGCCCGCAAGGACAAGAAGGGCGGCGGCGCCGACGGCGGCGAGGAGCCGCGCCGGGGCCTGCTCGGCTTCTACAGGAAGCGGAGCAAGAAGGACAAGCTCGGCGGGTCGGTGGCCGGCAGCAAGAAGGGCGGTGGCGGGCTGTACAAGAAGCACCAGCGCGCGTTCGAGCTGGAGGAGATCGAGGAGGGCCTGGAGGGGTACGACGAGCTGGAGCGCTCCTCGCTCATGTCGCAGAAGAGCTTCGAGAAGCGGTTCGGCCAGTCGCCCGTGTTCATCGCCTCCACGCTCGTCGAGGACGGCGGCCTGCCGCAGGGCGCCGCCGCCGACCCCGCCGCGCTCATCAAGGAGGCCATCCACGTCATCAGCTGCGGATACGAGGAGAAGACAGAGTGGGGCAAGGAGGTAATAATTGATTGATTCTGCGCATACTTTTCATTTTTGAAACTGGCAAAAAAACAAAAAAAAACTGCACCAGCCGGGAATCGAACCCGGGTCTGTACCGTGGCAGGGTACTATTCTACCACTAGACCACTGGTGCTTGGGTGTTAACACTGATCTGCTTCTTCTCTTGTACATGAAAATAGATTGGGTGGATCTACGGGTCGGTGACAGAGGATATCCTAACCGGATTCAAGATGCACTGCCGCGGATGGAAGTCGGTGTACTGCACGCCGACACGGCCGGCGTTCAAGGGTTCGGCGCCCATCAACCTGTCCGATCGTCTCCACCAGGTGCTGCGTTGGGCGCTGGGGTCCGTGGAGATCTTCATGAGCCGCCACTGCCCGCTCTGGTACGCCTACGGCGGGCGGCTCAAGTGGCTGGAGCGCTTCGCCTACACCAACACCATCGTCTACCCCTTCACCTCCATCCCGCTGCTCGCCTACTGCACCATCCCCGCCGTCTGCCTGCTCACCGGCAAGTTCATCATTCCCACGGTGAGTGAGTGATCGACGACGACTGTACATTCCAGCTAGGACATGAATGAACTTAACTGCCGTACATTCCAGCTCAACAACCTTGCCAGCATCTGGTTCATCGCGCTGTTCCTGTCCATCATCGCGACGAGCGTCCTGGAGCTGCGGTGGAGCGGGGTGAGCATCGAGGACTGGTGGCGCAACGAGCAGTTCTGGGTGATCGGCGGCGTGTCGGCGCACCTGTTCGCCGTGTTCCAGGGCTTCCTCAAGGTGCTGGGCGGCGTGGACACCAGCTTCACCGTCACCTCCAAGGCGGCCGGCGACGAGGCGGACGCGTTCGGGGAGCTCTACCTCTTCAAGTGGACCACGCTGCTGGTGCCCCCCACGACGCTCATCATCATCAACATGGTGGGCATCGTGGCGGGCGTCTCCGACGCCGTCAACAACGGGTACGGCTCCTGGGGCCCGCTCTTCGGCAAGCTCTTCTTCTCCTTCTGGGTCATCGTCCACCTGTACCCGTTCCTCAAGGGGCTCATGGGGAGGCAGAACCGGACGCCCACCATCGTGGTGCTCTGGTCCATCCTCCTCGCCTCCATCTTCTCGCTCGTCTGGGTCAGGATCGACCCCTTCATCCCAAAGGCCAAGGGCCCCATCCTCAAGCCATGCGGAGTCGAGTGCTGATGAGCAAGCTCACCTAGCTTGTTGCTTGTTTGGACATACAGCAGGCACTTTTGGGCCAGGCGCTTCGATCTACTCTACTCATATTCGACTTGTTTAAATTTGTACAAGTTTTGTGATCGAGTGAGGTAAAGTGTTGGGTGTACGAACTGTGGTGGAGTTCACTCAAATTAAAGGACATTCTTTTTCTTTCTTCATTCAGTTGAAATTACCGATCAAGAAGGTCAAATCCTGGTAGCATTCCGCGATTTTTTTGCGAGACTCGTTGTTCCTACCGTCGTTTCCGCCGCCGCTGAGAGAATTGTCTTCTCCACCGTTGAAGCAGCCGCCGAGAGCACTCCAATACAATCGTCCCTCCCGCGGGGTCATCGCAGTGCGTGGCCCTGCAGGGCTTGCCGGCCTGGGGTGGTGCGCCGCGAGGCCAAGCTAGGGCCCCAAGGCAGCTCAGGGGCGGTCCTGTGTCCTCTCCTGTCTGGCGCGACGGCTCGCGTGAACGGGAGGGAGTGGCGTGCCGCGTGAGAAACAGGGAACAATGACTCGCCCACCCGGAGAGCCACCTCGCCACGCTTGTTAGTTTGCCCCACCCCACCGCCATCGTCATCTCCTCTACGACCACCTCCCCGGTACACATGCTCTGTTTTTCATGTCACAGAAGTGCATGTAACGTACGTACTCGACACAATGCCTCGGGGCCTGTTTTTAGTGATTCTCTCTACCGTATAGATTGGCACCTTGAAGTAAGATAGAGGAGGCTTAGTTCAAATTGTGTTACTACCTCTTCCAAAAGTTTGGTTGTATTATGTATGAGATCAGGTATAAACCTGGCTCTGGTTTTCATTGCTGCACATTGCACTGAAAACTGAAAGGTTTGCGGTAACGATACCCTGGGGCGTCCGTCCTTCCGGACGGCATGGACCCGTCTCGCGTCGAGTGCCCTTGCTTCTCGTGCGTTGCGCGCCCCTACTCCTCGCGTCTCGAGCTAGACTTGCCTCGTGCCGCGTACTCTGCCCATGCACACCGTTCGCTCCTCGTGCTCGCGCCCCCTTCGAGCCTTGTGCTGCGCTCCCCCGTGTCGCATCAACGAGTCTCCATTTGGCAGCAATAATTAGATGAGCACATGTTTGTAACCATATGTTTCGTGCCGTTTCAGATATACGTTGCATATGTTTCATCTAGATGTTGTAAAAGTAGATGTGGTATTGCATATGTTGCAATGACTATACACGTATATTACGAGTGTATGTTTCAAACGTACGTTGCAAATGTTTTATCTAGATATTATATATGTTGCGATGGCTACACATGTAGATTGCAAGTGTGTGTTTCAAATATTTTAGTTGTTTTCAGAAATATGTTACAAGTGTTTTATCTAGATGTTGCATATGTTGCAGGGTCTATGCACATTTGTTGCAAGTGTATGTTCTAAATGTTTTACCTGTTTCAGACATATGTTGTGGAGCGCTTCATGAATCATGATGCATGTGTTTTCATTAGCAGGCGCTAGGCAGCATGCGTAAGCGCGCAGCAGCAGACGCATGCGGGTGCGTGTGGCCTGGCAGGGGAAAAAATTACATACAGCCTGGTTGCACGCACCGGTCATGCAGACCGTGCTTTAATCTCGTGATACGTGTCACATGGAGGCAGATGAAGGGAGGCAAAGACGCGAGCCAGCAGGAGGGGTAGTTGAAGAAGCAACCGACGCGCCTGTGATTTAAAAGAGCTGCGAACGAGAACCTTTCTGACTGCCATGATTTGTTTGTTAGACATGTGTCATGAGAGGCTGCATGCAATTTTTTCCAGCAGCAGCTTGCGTAGGCGCGCAGCAGCATCTTGCGCATGCGGGCGTGTGCAGCAGGCGCACAACACCATCAGACGCATGCGGGCACGTGCAACAGGCGGTGCATGCAGTAGCAGCATGCGTAGGCGCAGCGGCAGGCACGCGCGGGCGTCCGGACAAGGGCTAACGTCCGGATGTCCGAGTACTGGCCACACCCAAATTGTTATTGGCACGCTGTTTTTTAGATAGTTGGGCAAGTGTAAGGTCCAAATAGGCTAAAGGAGGGTGAATAGCCTAATTAAAACTTCTACAAGAATTACTTAATTACAAGTGTTAATATAAAAGGTGGCGAAGCAAAATGCACTAGCTCTAACTAATTAAGCAAGCCACCTACACAAGTCTAGTACAAGGCTATCTACTAAACACAACAACTACAAGCTAGATACAAGGAGTAACGTGAGAGAAGAGCTTCGAGTGATTATACCGCCGTGTAGAGATGAGAAGAACCAATCAATCAATCACATAAGAGAAATCCTCGGGAAGAGAATGACACAATAATTTATCCCGAGGTTCATTTGCTCGCCGGCAAGCTACTCCCCATTGTGGCGATTGAAAGTCCTATGTTTGGTGTTGGTAATTAGTGACAATGCCTAAGTTCTAATCTTATGCCTAAGTTGTATGTAGCATATGAGGATCAGTACATTCCAAGGTTGGTGGCAAGATGGACATGGTGATCATGATGGCCACACTTGGATTTAGACGCGACCCTACGTGATCAAGGCAAAGGTATATGCTTAAGGGTTGTATTTTAGTAACCAAGACACCTAGTGGGTGTGGTTACATTACAGGATAGATAGCCGTACTATAAAGAGGGGAATGACGCGGCTATTGAACTCCTAAGTGCCTCTAGATGTGCATTTCATGATCATATGCATTTGGATAGAACTAATAACGCCTCGAAAAATGAGTGTGAAAAAGCTAACACACATGCACATGGTGATGATCACTTGGTGGTGTTAGTACGTTTGCGACGGCGTTGGAGTTTGAGCGGTAGAGAGGGTTTGGGGGTTCTCTCTCCCTCCCGCCGAGCGTGCGAGCGCGGGATTCAGGCAATTTCGGGGAAATGAAATGCCTATTTTCCACTACGCCGGAAGTCGGAAATCAAACGGAAATCAAACGGAGGCGAACGGAGGTCACAGTGGTGACCGGATGCTGCACCGGACGCTGCACCGGACGCGGTCACTGTTTGACCGGACGCGTCCGGTCAGTGTCCAGTGTCTGCGCGTGATTCGGTTGTTTGATCGGACGCGGTGGCGCGTCCGGTCACAGTCGACCGGACGCGTCCGGTCGTCCAGGGAGCATATTGGACTCCCACCGGACGCGGTCACTGTGGCGTCTGGTCAGTTCTTCAGCGCGTCCGGTCGTTGGTTCGTTTTGCGCGACTCAGTGTTGACCGGCGCGTCTGGTCAGTCACGGGACCGGCGCGTCCGGTCGTGACCAGCGCGTCCGGTCGTTGCGATCGGCGCGTCCGGTCGGCGTTTGGAAAACTAGCCGTTGCACGACCGGCGCGTCCGGTCAGTTGGACCAGCGCGTCCGGTCAGCGCGACTGCTGCTGATTTCAGTTTCTAACGGCTATATTCGAAGGGGTACGTCTATAAATACTCGTTGGCCGGCTCAAGGCTCTTACTCTTGGACATTTGACATACTTGTGAGCACTTTGAGCTAAGCAACTCCCCTCCCACTCATCTCTCTTGCTTCTTTGCATATTCGAAGTGAGATTGAGTGATCCAAGTGCATTTGCATTGTGAGATTGCATCTAGTTGGCACTTGGTGGTTGATTTGCTGCGGGATTCTTGTTTCTCTTGGTGGTTGCCGCCACCTAGACGGCTTGGAGCAGCTTGGAGGCGTTGGCAAGAGTTGGTGATTGTTCTTGGCCACCTCCGGTGATTGTGAGGGGTTTGTGCCTACCTCGGCGAAGCGCCAAAGGCAACATTAGTGGATTGCTCGTGTCATTTGCAACCTTTTGCCATTTGGTAGGTTCTTGTGGCGCCTTTTGAGAGGCTCGGTGTGAGACCGATTAGCCACCGAACCACGTGGTGAAAAGGGACACAACGGGACTAGCGTGCCGGCAAGCACGTGAACCTCGGGATAAATCTTCGTGTCATCACTTTCATATTGTGATTGATTGATCCCGGTGTTCGGTTGTCTTGGTTTTCATTGTTGATCATATTGGTTGGCTCAATACTTCGCCCCTCGGTGATACCCTCCTAACTCTCACTTGTATTACTTTCTTAGTTATCTTTGCTAGCTAGTTAGCTTTGCTTAAGTAGCTCTTTTGTGTAGCTTGCTAGTTGTAGTGGTAGTTACCTCCTCGGTTTGACTTGTGCGGTTGAGTGCAAATATACTAGAATTGTGAATTGGATAGGTGGCTTGCAAACACCCCGTAGGCTAAGCAAAACTCGCATCTCGCTATTTGTTGTATTGATAAACTTGTTTAGTTTGTCATTGTAGAAAATTTTAAAAGGCTATTCACCCCCCTAGCCATCAAGACCTTTCAGCGATACACCCACTTGTCGGTTCGCGAGCTAATCGACTATCAAAAGTCGAGCCCTCGGCGGGCGCCGCACAACCGCACACAAGATAGGGATCCTCCAAGCCATGAGCTCCACTAAAGTATCCAATTCGCGAACTCCCACGAGGAAGGATCAAGAACCCCTTACAACACGTGGTGAGGGCTCCAACAATCTCCAATTGCGAGCTCAATCACCTCCGCTGCTCCCAGCCATCTACCGCGTCAGGAAACACGGAAGAGTAACAATAAATCCGCAGCAACTCGAAGATCAAGTGCCTCTAGAATGCAACTTTCAAGCAATGCACTTGAATCTCACTCAAGATATGCAACCAAGCAAAGAGATGAGTGGATGGGTTGTTCTCTAGCTCAAAGGATGTTTCAAGGTCAGCAAGAATGCAAGAGATACCCCAAACCCCGGGCATCTTCTATTTATAGCAAAGGGGTACGCAGTAGCCGTTTTGGCTCTGCGTCGGGCTGACCGGACGCTCCAGTCGACACCGACCGGACGCGCAGGTCACTGGCGTGCTCCAACGGCTAGTTTGCGCACGCATAATGTATTGACCGGACGTGCAGGTCACTAATGGGACCAGAGGCGCAGGTCACAGTGAAACAGCGAACAGAGAGGTTCCAGTAAGCTCCCGACGTGACCGGACGCGTCCGGTCATCACTGACCAGACTCGCAGCAGCGTCCGGTCACTTTTGCACGCGAAAAACACTGACCGGACACGCAAGTGCTGACCGAACGCGTCCGGTCACGAGTCTGGTCACAGATCACTATTCAGTAAAACGACGATAACTCTTAGCTCCGAACTCCGATTTCGATGATCTTAGACATTTTGGAAAGCTTACTCAGAGGACTACACAACCCATATGGACACTTGATCCAGGTCACAATGGATCAAAGCAGTATTCCACTCAAAGAGCCATCCTAGTGTCCGGAGAACACCGAAAAACCTTTCTCCCTTCACCAAGTCGATCAAAATCAACTCCAACACCTTCTCCTTTGCAAATGTGCCAACACCACCAAGTGTACGCCACCATGTGCATGTGTGTTAGCATTTCACAAACATTTTCAAAGGGTTATCTTAGCTCTCAACTAGATCCTAATGCATATGCTCAAGACATTGATCTAGTGGCACTTGATTCCTGAGCTAACCGTGATTGCCCCTCTTGATAGTCGGCTATGTATCCTAAACCCGATCAATCACTTCTCTACTCATCTTAGACCGGCAAAAGAAAAACCCTATGGTTATACCTTTGCCTTGCGCTCTTAGATCCTTCTCCTCCACTTGATCATCATGTCAATCATTTTATGTGCATTCCTTCATGATCTTGCTCATCATTTCATGCACCAAATCATGTGGTCTTGTGGCCATCTCAACATGCCATTTCCAACTCCATCGCATGTTGCTTATGTCTAGCTTAATCGCACTTGATCACATAACATTAGCAACTTTGGTGTCACTCAATTTTCAAAACCACCTTGAGCTTTCAATCTCTCCCTTTTTTGGTAATTGATGACAACCACCACAAAGATATGAAATGAAAATATATTTCGGTTTTGGTAGTACTAGCTCCCCCTACATATGTGCTTCCATGAGTTTGGTTCAATTTTACACATATGCATGAATTGGTGTTTTGGGAGAGTTATTACTACCAAAATGATGCTAAGGTATATAGAATGGACCTTTGAAGCGTGATACCAATCGGAGTTGCCAATATATACCATCCTTAGCACCAATGTAGCTAGACACCACTTGTAATACATCACTTGTAAAGATCACAAACACTAAAATACCCCATGAGATCAATATTATATGCAAAGAGTGTCTAGATACCACTTGTGAAATGCTATCCTACTTAATTCATCAATCAAGTTCTATTTTTAGCATTCAACACACAAGCATGAATATCGAATTTAAATTTGCAATGCAACACATCATCATGTTAATGCACATACAAATGTAACAAAGTGTTCATGGGCTTGCTCCCCCTACTTGTGTGCTCAATTTTAATTGATCCCTTTCCAATGTCATATCTTTGCTTTCTCTCCCCCTCATATCTTTTGCTTTCTCTCCCCCTTTCTATATCTTTGTGACTTACTTCTCCCCCTTTGTCAACAATCATCAAAAAGGTGTCAATTTTAGTGAGAGTTAAGTCAATCAATATGAAGGAGTCCACATTATGGTTCAATCTAGATTACTTGCCTAGAATATGTAATTCGGTTGATCCAAGACAAGCTTCTTCACACCTCATAAAGTATAAGGGTTATCTTGGCCATGTTGAATTACACATCATGAGCTCATTTTCTAGATTCAACACTAGGTTTGCAAGCCCACAAACATGTCATATGCTACCACTAGATCAAACAAACATAGAAGCGATAGTGGTACCATATATACATAAAAAACATTTGATTTTCATGAACGAGCCTATTTGTCATGCAAATATGTCTATATGTTCTAAACAAGTCCTTAGTAAAGTATGAATGATATGCCAAACAATTTTACCTTGCATTGTCGAAGGGAAGGCATGCTATATAAGAATGTGGGGGTGCACTCATCTCAAGTTGGAGAAATCAAGTATGTTCAATTCATTCTTCAACTTGTAAAACCTTTTTTCATCAAGTGGCTTTGTAAAGATATCAGCTAGTTGATCTTCGGTGCCAATGCCTTGTATACAAATATCACCCTTTTGTTGATGGTCTCTTATGAAGTGATGCCTTATGTCAATGTGCTTCGTTCTTGAATGTTGAACTAGATTTTGAGTCATCTTGATTGCACTTTCATTGTCAAAAAACAATGACACATTCTTGAACTGTGGATTCCTCTCCTCCTCGCGCTGTTGGGCTCACCGCAGAAGCATCACAGTCGTGCCTTCTCTTGCGAAGAGCCCGTGGCCACGCCCCTCTCCCGTGAGCTCAGCATCGCCCTCTCCCATGTGCTCACGTCGCGCCCCTCTCCCACGAGCTCAGCCGCGCGCCTCGCACTGTCGTCGCACGTCTCGGCGGCGGCTATCGCAACCTAGCTCGATTCCGAGCGCTGTCTCGGCGATGGCGCCCGATCTGCGTCCTTTTGCAGCAGCGCTATGGCCGACATGCTCACCGAGGCGCCAGCCAGGGAGAACACGCTGGCCATGCCGAGTAGCGACGGGAACAACGGGTTGGTAGTGGCGTCATCGGACATGGTGGGGAGCATCCTGCATCCTCAGCTACGGTCTCTTGGTGTAGAGGGTGAAGTCACCGGTGTGGTCCTCGCCGGCTTCAAGGTCGTCAGCCTGGTACGTTGGCAACGCTCGAGGTGATGGGCTTGCCCCTGGAGGTCAGAGGCCACCATCGCCATGTTCATGGGTTAGGATATTAGTTAGCTTGTTCTCCTGTACGTGACATGAGAAGCTGCCTCGCCTCCCATACTCCCAAACAAGAAACTTGCCGCTGAAAAAAATACCACCGTATTCTTGTGCACAACCAATTACAAGTGAAATGATATACAGGTAGCTCGTTTGGTCAGACACTTTAGGTGTGAGGCCGGCCACCCGGGTTCGAACCCGCGGCCCCGCGCGATTTAAGCCTTCTTAAAGGCCGGGGGAGTAACGACCCCTTTCTCTAAAAAAACAGTACCACGCTTCCAACAAAGCCTTAGGGTATCCTTGTTGCTTGGAGGCGATGGTGCTGCTGGAGGCACACAACCAAGGCCACCTCTAGCTGATGGCAGGAGCAAATATATGCGCTAGGCTCAGTTCTAGGATACTAAGCAGGGTTGTGTTGTTTTTATCTATTTTAAGGGTGTGATTGTTAAAAAAACTAATCTAAACCGTGGATCGGCATGTAATCATATTATTTTTTCTTTCTTTTTTAAAGCAAAACTCGCAACTTTATATACTCCGGGAGGGGATCTACCCATAAATAAAATTGATCTGGTCCTGAGACAAAACGTATACGAGCTAACTCATGTACACATTCGTTACAAAGAACGCGGAACAAAATTCACACCAACCTAATAAACAAAATGGTGTGGATAAAATGCATTTAGATTCTTTGATCATAATGCCTCCAAGTGAAAGATCATATTCACTTGACTTTCACCAATTTGATTCAAGCTAGATTTGCAACATACCTTGACCTGCTGCCACGGTGATTGCTGCCAAACAAGCTTGGGCTTCTGCACATAAAGCATTACGCACACTTTCAAAATTCCCTGCCCCTGCCAGAACTACCAAACCTTCATGATCCCTCACTGCAAAGCCCCAAACTCTCCTCTACCAAAGACATTTTTCTCCAGCATTTATATTATTGCGAGCATCCCACCATGCCCAAAGG
>CM039581.1:29011522-29297688 GCA_022457205.1 Saccharum spontaneum | reverse complement strand
CGAGGCTCGACGGATCGCTCGCCGGGCCAAAACCTTTGTGATCATTGGTGACAGTAGGGAGCTGTACCGCCGCAGCCCTACGGGCATTCTCCAACGTTGCATCACAAGCAAGGAAGGCAGGGACCTGCTCAACGACCTGCACTCGGGGGCTTGCGGTCACCACGCTGCGCCTCGAGCCCTCGTCGGGAACGCCTTTCGACAAGGGTTCTATTGGCCCACCGCGGTCTCCGACGCCGTCAAGCTAGTACGCTCCTGTGAAGGTTGTCAGTACTATGCAAGGCAGACTCACCTCCCGGCACATGCTCTACAAACCATTCCCATCACATGGCCGTTTGCCGTTTGGGGGCTCGACCTCGTCGGACCACTGAAAAGAACTACTGGTGGCTTCACCCATTTGCTTGTCGCAATCGACAAGTTTTCCAAGTGGATCGAGGCTCGTCCCATCACCAGTATTAGGTCCGAACAAGCTGTGATTTTCTTTACCGACATCATCCATCGATTTGGGGTTCCGAACTGCATTATCACTGACAACGGCACCCAGTTCACTGGTAAAAAGTTTCTGGATTTCTGTGACCACCATCACATTCGCGTGCTCTGGTCGGCCGTAGCTCATCCAAAAACGAACGGCCAAGTAGAGCGTGCCAATGGCATGCTCCTACAAGGCCTAAAACCCAGAATATTCGACAAACTAAACAAGCACGGCAAAAGATGGGCCGCCGAGCTACCCTCGGTCCTGTGGAGCCTGAGAACAACGCCGAGTCGAGCCACGGGGTTCACTCCGTTCTTCTTAGTCTACGGGTCCGAGGCTATGCTTCCGACTGATATAGAATACGGATCCCCAAGGTTAAAAGCCTACAACGAAAGAAATAACGACGCCGCAAGGGAGGACGCCCTCGACCAGCTCGAGGAAGCCCGAGACGTGGCTTTGTTGCATTCTGCCAGGTACCAGCAGGGTCTCCGACGCTACCACGACAGACACATACGCAGGCGCGACCTCAACGTCGGCGATTTGGTGCTACGCCGGAACCAGAACACCAAGGGACGCCACAAGCTCACGCCACCATGGGAAGGACCGTACATTGTCGCAGAAGTGCTAAAGCCGGGCACCTACAAGCTATCCAACGAGAAGGGCGAAATCTTCACCAACGCCTGGAACATTGAACAGCTACGTCGCTTTTTTCCTTAGAAAGCCTCGAGGCTCTGTAATTTCTTTTTCGTCAATAAAGAATACAGCAGTGTTAAAATTCTTATCTTGCGATGAGGAAGGATCGACTCTGCAGTACCAGAATCGACCCTCCCTCGGGGGCTATAGGGGGAACCCCTAGTCCCCGAAAAAAAAAACTTGCGCTCTTTTTTAAATTTAAGAACCGCTCCCTAGATCAACGGCGCTGTAAGAGCACCCCAAGGATCGAAAGGACCCTCGAGCTAGGAGTATCACCTACGCCCTCGGGGCTATGGCGCCTCCACTCACTCCTTACGCCTGCTAGAGGTGCAACTCCACGCTAAGGTCTAGATGACGGTTCCTAACTTCGAAAGAGAGCAGCACACTCCCTGCCGCTTAGGACAGGTTCTCACGCGATCTGCGAGGCCGCAAGAGCACCCTGAAGCTCGAGGGCAGTCGAGCCGCGAGATCACTTACGCCCCCGAGGCTACGGTACCTCCACTCGCTCCCCTACGCCAAAGGGCGCGACTGCGTGTTAAGTAAATCGTACGAGAACACAACCCAAGCCGTAAAGGGAAAAAAGGCTCAAATAAAACTAGATCCGTCACGAACTAGTTTAAGTTTTGAAGTTCTTAAGGCCCCTGAGGCCACCACGACCAAAATTCAAAATAACTAACTTATTACACGGGCCTCCGTGCCCAGATTTGGCTCACAGGCCTTCGTCGTCAGCGGGCGGCACCACCTCGGGCTCAAAGAGCGAGGCCAGACGGCTCCCAGGCCCCTCCGCGGCTTCGATCAGATCCAAGCAAGCGTCTGCGTTCTCCGCGTCTGTTCGCTCCGGGTCTGTGATGAAGCCGTCGGCGACGAGCTCCATGTCGAACACAAAGCCAGAGCGAACGACGGCCAACGCCCTCTTTACGCCGTGGTGGAGGCTGTCCCGTATCTTCTCCCGGGCGAGGTGACCTAGCGCCGCTACCCGACGGACGAAGGAGTTCCCCGGAGCATCTTCTCCGGTGTCGACGTCGGGCTCGACCCCCAGACCGTCACACACCGAGGTGATCGCGCCCTGGAGCAGCTGGGTCCTCTGCGTCTCGGCTTCCAGGAGGCTTTGCAGGGAATTCGCGGTCGAGTGGGCCTCCTGGTTCTCGCGCTCCAGCTCTGAAATACAACAAGGCAGATTAGCACCTGACACGCCGCCTCAGCCACATAGCTGCTACGAGCTACTTACCTCCAACATGGGTCTTTAAACCCACGACCTCGTCGCGGAGCCCCCCGCACGTCCGCTCGAGCCCCAGGAGGGCACTATCCTTCTCACGGACGGTCGCCTTCAGGGCCTCGATCTCTTGGCGGGCGGTTTGAAGCGTCGTGTCCTTCTCCTGGACGGCCCCGCTCAGCCTCGAGACCTCGTCCTTCAGCGCACTAAACCGGGCCGTGACCTGCCCGATCTGGACGTTGAGGGCGTCACGTTGACGGCTGGCCTGCGAGACGTCCTCCTCGAGCTCCTTGACCCGCGCCGACAGGGGCTCGAGGTCTCGGCGGGCCTGGGCAGCCTCTTCCCGGGCCTTGTCCGCCTCGGTGCGCATCGAGGCTTCAGCCGCCCATGCCTGGATCGCCTCTTCCTTCACCGTCGAGTAGGCGGTGCGCAGTTCTGCCATCTCAGCGGACCGATCGGCGAGCCTCTTCTGAGTCTCCTCGACCAGGGCCCGTTGCCGGGACAGCGACGCCCACACACCGCTCTCACCCCGGATGAAGAGCGACTTTCGGCGGGAGGTCTCCTTGAGTTCCTAATTCAAGGAAAACCGAAAAACATAATGAATCCAAAGGAAAAAGACACAAAGAGCCACGGAATAAGCCGGCAAATTAATCATACCTCGGTGGCATCCAGCATGCCCCGTGAAACGGCGTCGGACGCCACGCTGAGCAGCCGAGCGAGATGCCGGCGGACGCCCTCGAGGTACTGCCAGCGGTGGACCTCATCCCTGTCGTTCAGGGTGAGGATGGGCTCGCCGTCGAGGTTCGGGGCATCCTTGAACTGAAGGGGCGGCCCTCCCCACCTCGGGATCTCCTCCTCGGCCCGCGCTATCGCCAACGCGGCGAAGTCTGGCCACGACGATGACGACGCAGCCGGGGCACCTCCCGGCCCGGTCGAAGGGCCGGCCTCGTTGCCCTCGCTCGCCCCCCCGGCAGGGGCCGAGGCTTCCGCCCGGCTCGCGGTCTCGCCCTCCTCGGCCCCCACTATCTCTTTTCCCTTGTCCAGGGGGGCGTCGTCGAGGATAATGACCACGGGCGCCCGCCCCTCGGCGGTGACCGGCCCCTCGGCAACCAGCGCCTCCGGAGCTAGCACCTCTGCCGTCGACGCCTCTGGGGCCGGTACCTCGCCCGACGGCGGCTCAGAAACCGGCGCTCCGACCGCCGGTGCCCCCGCGACCGGCACCTCAACCTCCGGCGCCGCTGCCTCCGGGGCTCCGGCAGAAGGCTCGACGGCCCCGCCCTCCGTCGTGCCCACCGGCTGCTCCGGTAGGTCTTGTTGTGGCTGCGACTCCCTCGCCGGCGCCGCCTCCTGCTCCGGCGCCGGTGCAGCCCCCCCGCGGTCGCATCGGCGGCCGCCCCCTCCGCGGCCACTTCCACGGTGGCCTCAGCCGAGGGCAGCGCCTTAGGCTCCGCCTCGACCGGGCCAGGCGCCACCACCCTTGCCGGCTTTGACCCCGCCGCCCCGGGATCGGGGCCGGCAACCGACGAAGCACCCGCGGCCTCCCGCTGCCGACGGCGCTCCTTCGCAGCCTCGACCTCGCGGACCCAGGCCGCGTCCTGTTCCGCCGACCGGTTAAGGACGGCGGCGCTGGCTCGAAGGGACTTCACGGGGGTGGGCCCCATGGTCTCCGCCTTCCGTTTCAGCCTGAAAAATAAAGGATAAATCGATCGACAAAATCGAAAGATAAGACAAGTCCCCTTCTGCTTAAAAACTTACCCGGAGATCGGCACCAGGGGCCTCGACCCCCCACGGTCCGAGCCGCTCGAGGTCGCAGGCGGTGGCCTCGCGGCAGCCCCACCCGCGGATCGGGCGCTCCTCGGGGCTCTCGCCGGCGCGCCGCTACGCGCTTTCTGTGCCTCCGAGGCCAACTGGCCTCGGGTCTTCACGCCCGGCGAAGGCGCCGCCGACGACGATGTCGGCGCCCCCGCCCCCGTCCCCGCCTGAGCTTGCGGGGCCTGGGCTGGGGCAGGCGCCCCCGTCGACCCCGCTTGTAGGGTCCGGGGCGAGGCGGCCCCGCCTGCCGAGGGGCCTGCCTCCTTCTTCTCTTCTTCTTCCTTCTTCTTCTTCCTCTTCTCCTCTTCCTCGTCGTCCTCCTCGGCCTCCTCGACCACGACGACCGAGGAGGATGACCCCGCGATGGGCTCCAGCAGAGGGCGGATGTCGGGGAGGTTCCCCAGCCCGGTCGCGGCCTCGTACCGCGACAAGGCGTCGTCATCCTCGCCGCTGCTGCCGTCGTCCTCTCCCGACATGGTCTCGGAGGGCGACGGCTCCAAAGGGAGCCCGTCGAGGGCCTGTTGGCGCCGGAGTTTCTTCCGCGCCTCCTTCTCCCTGGACTTCCGGGCCGCCCGTTTTTTGGTCGATTCCTTGACCGCCTTCTGCTTCGAGGCGTGCTCCCGTCGAGCATCCCGAGCAGGCCGGTCCTCCGGAACCGGCGGTCGTGTCTCCCGCAGCGCCGATAGGTCCTGCGCATTGGCGTCGAACGGATTAGGGGAAGACCTCAAAGACGAACCGAACTAAAGGACAAGCGAACTTACCACGGGCTCGAACCCCTCAGTGGGCCTCATGGGGAGCCGGTCGGCTTCCTCCGCCTTGAAGCTTCCCACCATCCGGCGGGCTCGGCGAAGCCCCTCCTCGGGGGTGAGGGTCTCGTGTGACATCCGGCTCCCCTCCAAGGACGCCTCCGGGGTCATCTGGTCGAGGCGCAGGCGGCATCGGCACAGCGGCATCACCCGGCGGCGGTGAAACGCCGTCGCTACCGCCGCCGCCGTCAGGCCTCGAGCACGAAGCTGCTGCAGCGCCGCCAGCAACGGGTCCAGACGCGGCTTCTCGACGTTCGGCACGCCGTACACCCAGCGGTCCTCCCGGGCGGTCAGCACGCGGCCGGTGTACCTCGGCAGCTGGTTGTCGTCGTTGCGGAGGTAGAACCAGCCCGCGTGCCACCCGCTGTTCGAAGAGATGAGGCGCGCCGGGATGTACTGGTCCGTCCGGCTCGACCTCAACTGCAGGACGCAGCTCCCTACCCGCGCTGCGTAGAAGGCGCCTTTCCCTCCCGCGTTCCGTGCGAAAAGCTCGGCCTTGAAAAGGTGGAGCCACAGGTTCCACTGCGGCTCCACCCCGAGGTATCCCTCGCAGACCGCCGCAAAGATGGCGGCCTGCGCGATGGCGTTGGGGGCGAGATGGTGGAGCTCCACCCGGTAGTAGTGGAGAAGCGCCCGCATGAAGACCGACGACGGGATGCCGAAACCCCGCTCGTGGAAGCTTACGAAGCTCACCACGTAGCCTGCCGGGGGCGCCGGCTCTCGGTGGGTCGGCGGCGGCGCAATCCACTCCGGCCGCGACCGACTCGTCCTCGGCCGCAGCAACCCATCTTCAACCAACTCCTCCAGCTTCTTCTCCGTCACCGAGGAGGAAGCCCAGTCATCGGCAGCGAGGAATTGGCTCTTTCCGGCCATCAGCGCTGATGGGGAGGGAATGGGTGGGGGAGATGGCGGCGGCGGCAGCAATGTGGGCGGAGGGCGCAAGGTGGCTAGGGTTTCCTAAGGCAAAGGATGGCAAGAACGCAAAGAACCGGAGGGGAACACGGACCCCCGGGCCTTGTTTTTATAGACCGGGAAGAAGTTCAACGGCCGCGCGAAAAGGTAGGAACAGTTTCCCGTAATAAATGCGCTCACCTAACCGTCCTTCTCGCCTTACAGGAGCGGGGCACGTGGCCGTCCCCACGCAGTAACCAAACGCCACGCCGCCCACTACCGCGCCGATCTCGCCCTAAAAAGGCGCGCCTGGCTAAACGGGCGGGGCGAGATCCGCGGACGGATATTCCGAGATTCCGCTAACGGGCTCCGGGCCCGCTTTAAGTCTCGAGGGAACGGAGGCTGGCCCACGACCTGGGTTCGGCAGCCGCCCTCGAGCAACAGAGCAAGGGACGACCAGGGATGTGCTCATACATGGCCAGGGCTCGAGCCACGCTCTCGAGGCACCCCAGGACGTATTCGAGGCCAGAGGACGAGGTCGAAGCAGGAATCCCCTTGGGGGAGGCATCGAGCCCTCGGATCCCGTCGAAGGGAACCGACATCCGCACGACCACTTCTTGGCATTTTTGAAGAGTGCCTCCGGGCCACAAGCCGACTCCTAACGACTGGAGCACGGACTCTCACTCGAATCTCCCCGCTAGCAGCTCACCGGAGATCGCCGGACTCGCCCAAACGGGGTAGTACGACGTTCCCCACCCCTCCTCTTCCTTTCCGAAGGAAGAGCGCGAGGGACGGACAACGAAAGACGGCAGGGACTCTGATCGACCTCGTGCGCGCGAGGCTCGGGGGCTCGGCCGCATCAACTACTCCCTGATAAAGTACAAACAAGACCTCGGAGGAGATTTTCTCAATACTCCACCGAGGCCTCGGGGGCTACACCCGGCGGGTGCGCTCGCGCGCCCCCACCGGAGAAGTACAGAGAACGCCTAGGCATCCCTACTAAAAAGATAAACGGCGCTATGACTCCAGTTCATCGGTAAAAAGCCTCTAGGAGAGTGAACGTACACTCACCTAAAGGCTCGGGGGCTACTGTCGGTACCAATAGTATAGGGGTACCCACATTTAACAATAATAAAAACTAAAACGATTAGGTCACGATAAAGCACAGCCCACTACGTGCAACAGGTCCGCCTCGTACGAGGCCGGCTCGACGAAATGCCTCGACCGCGTCCTGTCTCCGACTCGTACGAGGCCCCCTCGACGGGAGGCCTCGACCGCGTTCCGACCCGCACGGGGCTCGACCGCCCCGGGCGTTCCGACCCGCGTGAGCCCGAGTCGAGGCGCTCGACCCCCTCTGTCTCCACCTACCACGGGACGAAAAGTCAAAGCATTTAATGCAAACTACCAACCACCACCTACCGGCATGGCCACGGCCTGGGTCGACGTGGGAACAATACCCGTGTCAGTTCTCACTGTTTAAACCGCCCATCCCGTGATGGGAGGTGAAAAACGTCACTGTACCCACCTTACCTCACACTGTACGTCACTAGTTACCCTCGAGGAAAGATGCGACAATGTCCGTACACCACGATTTCAGGGATTCGGACTTATCCGTTCGGCCTCGACCTGGCCTCGACCCGGCCTCGACCCCCGACACGGCGCAACAGGGAAGGAAGGACGGTATGGCACGGCGCTCCGGGTCACTTCGACGCCTACGACATCACATCCCAGAGGATGGCCTCCCATTCCTGAGGCACGTCGCTACAACCACCTCAACAGGATCGACAAAACGTCATCTCAAGGCTCCCGTCGTCCTGGCCTCTTCTCATCCTATAAAAGGGTAGGCCAGGGCCCTAGAGAAGACAACGGGCAACCAGTCATATACGACGTAGCGATCAACATCTCAAGCAATCATCTTGTACTCTTTCTTTTTCTCCTTTGAGACCTGGGCTCGTCGCCCTCTCTCACAAGCTTGTAGCCCCTACACAAGCACCTCGGTGCAAGAAAATACAAACCTCTCCTCCCCCGCTGGACGTAGGGCCTTCTTTTGCCCGAACCAGGATAAACCCCTGTGTGTTCTCCTTGCATCACCATACAGGAAAGGGACACGCAGCATATTACTCGTTGGTTTAGGACCCCCTCGGGTCTGAACACCGACAACCTCGTGGTGTTGTGTTGTCTTGTCTGCGTAGGGGTGCACAGGGATGACGTCTGCCCCGAGATTCCGCGTCCCGAGAGATGGCCGCCCTCTCCGTCCTGGCAGAGTGAGCGAGGCATGCCTGTCCCTGTCAGAGCGGGCGTACTTGATGGCATCCGGCCTCTCCCTGTCCTTTCCCTTGGTCAAGACGGGAGAGAGGTCGGGCCGCGTGTCTTGTGTTTGGCCCGGGACCTAAGTGGCCTAAGCGGGCCATAGTTGCTGGGCTTTGGCTAGCATTAGGGGTGGATTTGGGCCCCGGGCTAGGGGGGCTGCAGCCCGGGGTGAGCCCAAGAATACGTGAATACCCTATGTAGTTTTCCCGTCGGCCGCCCGTTGAAAATCCTGGCCTTGAAGGCCCAGCCGCACCCGCACAGCCCTCGAGTCCCAAGCCTCCACGCATGTCCAGTGTCCTGCTACAGCTGGGCACTGTGCAACAACAATAATTTAGCCTACGCCAAGCAGCCAAGCACACAGGCCGTGAACTACAGTTTACAGAACTAGTGAGATATCTACCAAATTATTATGCATTTTATCCTTCACATTTCTCAACTATTAATTAGTATATGGGTTGGGTTTGAATAAATTATATGGGTTGGGTTTGGATAAAGCAAACGCTTACACGATGGCTGCTATTAGTTAGTCCGGGGCGCAGCCCGTTTCTGGATCCGCCACCGCCATTGGCTAGCTGGGCTGCCCGAGTAGCTCTCCATTCGGTGCCTTGAGCCAGGTATCTTGACTCCGACAACTTGTTATTAACGCTGTTGTAAAAAAAACATGTTATTAAGGCAACAGCCATAACTGGCATTATTTCGGTTCCAGCAACCATATTTGGGCTGGGCTTCTGGTGCTAACTGGATGTACGATAGAAGTAAAGGCTTATCAGGCCACTTCGGCCTGGTGTCCCATCCAGCTTTCAGCCATGTAAAGGCCTCCCTTTTAAAACCCGAGGCCTACTTGTGCTGGTGCCAACTGCCAAGCAAAATAACGGAAATGGGCATTATCCTTCCAGAGACAGGCAAATTGGGTAGGAAGATTTCATCTCAAGATTGGACAGTCAGAAAGGAACACTGAAGAGTGAAGAGCGGATTAGTATAGTAGTATTCGATTATGAAAAGCCCGTGGTTTTGACTCGACTCTTAAGCAACCTATCCTTCCTGTTCCATGTCACCATGGCCCTGTTTAGTTTCCTAAAAATTTTGCAAAATTTTTCAGATTTCCCGTCACATCGAATCTTTGACACATGTATGAAACATTAAATATAGATAAAAAATAAAACTAATTACATAGTTTAGACGAAATGGACGAGATGAATCTTTTAAGCCTAATTAGACCATAATTGGACACTAATTGCCAAATAACAACGAAACTTGCTACAGTGTCATTTTGTAAAAAAAATTTAAATTTAAACCGGACCCATGTGCAAGAGCTCGCTGCTAAGCATGCTTCTCTCCCTGTCCAGATTACTCAACCATGTGGTGATTCCTAGCGATGAAAACGGATCAGATACGGACGGATATCACTGATATCATATTTGTTTTTATATTTATATCCGGATTTAAATTCGAATACGGATAGTATAAAAAATGTCGGATAGAATACGATTGGATATCGACATCATAAATATGTGATTTAAATATTCGGATACGAATACGGTATCGGATGTTAAATATCCGGACTCGAATACGGATGGATTAAAACCCCTCTAAATGAATTCAGCCTCGAATACGGTCAGAAAATATGCGTACCGTTTTCATCCTAGTGATTCCTACGTAGAATCCTAGGCTGCCGGTCCTGTTTTCCTGGCACCCTTTGAGTTGATTGGCCGCTATGTCTGATTGATAGAGTATACAACTAGTATTAAGTGTTGACTGACCGCGATCTCCTCGTCAAACAATCTGTCACCGCCGTGAACCGCGCGAGGACCAGGGGGATTAATTAGGGCAGAAGAAAGAACCAATTTATTATAACGACAATGATTGCACGCGGCGTCCGTGCGGGGACACGTCTTCTCCACTTGCTATTGCGTCTTCGCTCCCTCTCATCATCGTCCTACCGAAAAAATAAAATTCTTCACCATGCCCTCTCTCAATCTTGTCCACCTCCACCACGCTACCTCCTCGCCGCGCTAGTGCTTGCCGCGGCCAGCCCGCTCGTCGCAACCGCCGTACCTCCACCGATCTGGCGAGCCGGTGAGAGGGGTGAGCTTTGTGTGAAGCCGTCCGGAGTTGCCCTCACCGCTGCCGCATGACAAGCTCCATGCGCCGCCCTCGACCTCCACGCTGCCGTCAAACTTCATACCGACAAGCCTCCATTTGTCTAAGCAACAAGATGACACTATGTTAAAAGCTCATGTTGCAAGCGTATTTTTTAAGTGTTTCAGATGTTTCATCTAGATGTTGTAAAAGTAGATCAGGATGTTACACATGTTGCAAGGGCTATATACGTATGTTTCAAATGTATGTTTCGAATGATTCATCTGCTTTTCTAGACGTATGTTAGAAACTGTTTCATCTAGATGTTGCATATGTTTTTGTAAGTTTTTTGGACTTATGTTCCAAGTGTTTCAGCTGTTTCCGTATATATATATTGAGTGTTTTATGTGGAGGTTTCAAAAGTAGATCTGGTGTTGCAGCAAGTATTTCATATACATGTTTCAAATATTTCATCTGTCTTCAAATGTATCTTGCAAGTGTTGCATCTGGATATTTTAAAAATATATCGAATGTCGTATCTTCCTCTTCGTTTTTCTGCTGGGCTCGCATTGGTGTCTCTTCTTTCTCCGGCACTGGCTGAACATCCGTCGCCCCCTTCCTTTCTTTTCTCGATGGTGGTGACGGCCGGACCGATGCGGGCCCTGCGTCAACACGCGAAATGGGGCAGGAAGCGATTCACCGTCCGTCCAGGCGTCCAGACGCCTCGTCCGTCCACACGTCCGGCGCTAGTTGTTCTGATAATTCTGTCCCGGGCTTCCGGCGATGGTTTGTTCTGTGCATGCCTCACTGGCTCCCTGGACTGCTGCACACGCTAGCTAGCGTTGCTGCGCAGTGCGGCCTGCCTGACATCTGTCTGAGTATACGGAGTAACATCTACTGTACGTTGATGCACAGTCCAAATGACCTGAGATCCCAAAATTTTTCAAGATTTCCCGTCATATCGAATCTTTAGACGCATACATGAAGTAGTAAATATAGATAAAAAATAAAACTAATTACACAGTTTAGACGAAATAGACGAGACGAATCTTTTAAGTCTAATTAGACCATAATTAGACACTAATTATCAAATAACAACGAAACTACTATAATAGCGTTTTACCAATTTTTTCATGAACTAAACCAGCCCTTGCTCAGAGCCAAGGAAAATAAAAATCTTGGATGAGTCAGAGTGACTTGTCTAGTCTATAGACAGTAGGGATAGACAGCGTGGAAGTCTTGCCCTCTTGGGGATGGAAATGTTCCCCTGTTCGGCTGAGCTTATCAGCATGACTTATCAGCCGTGAAACAGTGTTTTTCTCTCACAGCAAATCAGCCACAGCCGGCTTATAAGCTAAAAAACAGTCTACCAAACAGGGCCGTTATATCGCTAGCTAGGTGCCAAAGGAGACTTCGTGCATGTATGGTTGGTAGCGCCAAAGAATTATTATATCTAAACAGACAGTAGCTTAGCTTGACTGGGAAATGCGCTGCGACCAACGTAAAGGAAGCGAAAAATTTCTCAAAATAATAAAAAAAACCGCAAAGGAAGCGAAAAAGAAACTACGAGGTGTGCATGGTATCCACTCGGCCCATCGGTTATACGTAAGGCGCCAATGGTTTCGACATGCACAACAATTACAGTGGGCAATGGTCAAAACTCAAGAGGCGCGAGCTTCTCTCTGGAATTGAACCGTGGTTGGATCGGAGGGGCTAGCACCGAAACGCATGGCTCCTTTGTGTTTCGAATTGGCTCGATGGGATAAAGGGCAGGGCGGCTGTCCGTTGCCAAGGCGCTTCGACAAATAAGATTGGGGGTAAGAGGGCTGAGGAGAATTTCAACATATGCCTAACTAGGGTAGTTCGTTTTCCAATGGTTTGAATCACATCGAATCCAATTCAACGTGCCGCCGTATACTATATTTTGGTGCTTTCACTCTGGATGGTAAACTAATGCTAGCATTTCATCAGCATTCAATGCCCAACTCATAGGCTGGATGGATTGCACTTGCTCAGACTGGGCAAATTTTAGCCAAAAACCATACACCGAACCGAACCAAGCCGAACCGAAGTGTCGGTTGTTCGGTTTTTCGGTTTCGGTTTCGGTTTCGGTTTCGGCTTGCAGCGAGTTCGGTGATCGGTGTTGTCAGTGTAAGAAACGGCGGTCTTAGCACCAACGAGTAATGTGTGTCTGCGCGTCAGGGATCCGGATGGTGTGCAAGAAGAACACAGACGATTTATACTAGTTCGGGCCGAAAATACCCTACGTCCAATGAGGGAGATGAGTCTTGTATTATCTTGCACCGAAGTGTTTGTAGTAGGAGTTACAAGCGAGTGAGAGAGGGAGGAGTTCCCAGGTCTCGCGATGAGAGTGGAGTGAGTGTGTGGGTATGTGTGCTTTCAATCTGTTTGTGTGTTTTTCCTTGTCCTAGAATGATCCCTACCTTCCCCTTTTATAGATGCAAGGGGAGCACAGAGTTACACGTGTGTGCTACGTGATGTTTCCCCGGGAGAAAAGATCTGAAGTCTCTGGTCTGTAGTTGGTGGCGTATTGCTGTTGGAGGAGTGGCTTCTGTCCTTGGATGCTGTAGCGATGTGCTCTGACGGATGCAGCCCTGCAACTACGAAGTGTAAGATCATGATCATCACTGTGGCGACGTGCCTGTCATTGCGGTTTGACCGATGTAGAGAGCCAAGGCCTCGGTGGCGTGAATCACAGCATGATTTCAGCCTGTTCGAGGGAACAGTGGCCTAGAGCGGCGCCGCACAGGCCTGAATTGTGTGTATAGTGTCAGTATGGGAGGTATAGTGATCAGCAGCTGCTGTTATGGGCAGCGGCGTTGTGATTTGACCCCTGTCTCTCCTGGCCTGTCCGGCTAGTCGGTCGCAGGAACGTGGGTGACGTCACAGGGGGTCTCGAGCGCACCAATGGGGGAGCGGCATCAGAGGCTGGGGTCGGGCGAGGCGGAGAACTTCCCGCGTCCGAGGCTTTGCATCGGGGCCTCGGGCGAGATGGAGAATTTCCGTGTTGAGGGTAGCTGGCCGAGCCGGTCTCGGGCGAGGCGGAGACAAATGACGTCATCTCTGGGGCTCAGACGAGACGATGATATTCCGATACCCTTTGTACGAGGCCTCGGACGAAGTGGAGAGATGGGCTAGTATGCTTACACGGCTTGCCGGAGGCCCAGTAAGGAGAGAGTTGACCCGTGGGTCTCTTTTGGTTGATGTTTTCCTTGGATGGGGTAGATTAGTGTTTGGTTTTGAGTGAATTTTCATCCTACTTTGGGTACCCCTAATTATGGTACCCGACAGGTGTCGGCTTCGGTTTCTACGTCGAGCCGAACCGAGCAACCGATCCATCGAGGTTTGCATCATAGGATGCCAGAATCGCAGAAACAATCAACCACGCCCTCCCTTCTGTCATTCGGCCCAACTCAAAGTCGGCCCAACTAGCTCCCCAAATAAATTCTCCACACAACAGACCACCAAACCCTAATCCTACCCCAGGCTCCCAGCACCCAACGGCGGCGTCCTACCCCTCCCCTCCTCATCCTCACTCTGTGTGCCTGTGCCCCCATCCCCAACCCTCTGCGCCCCCAATCCCCAACCCTAGCTACCTACGCCTAGTGGTGGCGGCAGCGCAACGTGAGCGCGGAGCAGACCGGCGGCGCGAGCTCGAGCAGGGCACGACAGCGGCGGTACGAGCGTGAGCGCGAGCATGGTGCGGGCCGCGCGGCAGCCAGCGACATCGCGAGTGCGAGCAAGTGCCAACAGGGAGCGGCGAGCAGGGCGTGGCAGCCGGTGGCGCGAGCGCTAGGGCGTGGGGCGACGCGAGCAGGGCGACCTGGGACCAGGATTGCAGCAGATGTGGTTTTTTCGATTTAAACCGAAAAACCGAAGTAAAAAACCGACACCGAAGTTGTTGGTTCGCTGTTCTAGGGAAAACCGATCGGCTACTGCTTCCTGGAAAACCGAACTTTTCATAAACCAAAAAACCGAACCGAACCATCGGTTAAAACCGAATGCCCAGGCTGAGCACTTGCGCGTAGAGGTAGGAGTAGATTTGAATAATTAGAAGTCTAATTTGACTTTAGTTGTTTTGGGGTCTATCTATTTGGATTTGAATGTCCACCATCATTTGATACAATAAAATTCAAAACATATTGGAGATTAACTCAAAAGGTACAATGTTCATTGGATTTATTTGGAATCGAGAGATAGACAGGCTTTTAAAGTCCTTTTTCTGAGTTTACGATTTGAGCCCCCACGTATATATCTAGTGACACCAATCTGCACAAGTAGCGACTTATCTCCAAAAAAACTTCAGGAATAAATTTTGCAAAAAAAAATTAAGGTGTGAACAATAGATTTTTAATTCTAGGATCCGACTTTTGAGGTAGGGTCCATGTACATACATATCTGGTCATATTGATCCGCACAAAGTAGTACGCAGTCTTACTAAATCATCTATAACAAATTTTAGTCAATTCTGCTAAAATTAAGGCATAAATGATTTAAGTTCGGCTTTAAACATGGGGCCCACATATTATCCAGCCAGACCAATAAACATAAAGTAGCGGCAATCATACTTGAGTCCTCAGCAAAAAATTAAAGTGTGGGCATGATGTTAATTTTAGGGTCTAAATTTCGATGTGAGGACACTTTTATACCTAGTCACACCGGTCTCCATAGAGTAGCAAGCAATTGTACCGAGTTATCTCAATAAATTATAGTCAAATTCACTAAAATTTAAAAGGGCGAACACAAACTGTTTAATTCTAGGATCTAACTTTCAGCATAGGATAGTCATTTTGTACTGAAAGATAGAATTTGGACTTACCGATCGAGTAGATATTAGTTGTTGTACATGTCGACGATTTGAATCCTAAATCTCTCAGACTATCACCACGTCTAATTGCACATCACTCATAGCACCAAATTTGAGAAGCAGCCAAGGCGGCGCGGAAATGTGTCGTGTCTACTACTGTACTTTGCAAAGGTAACTGCTGACTGCAGGCAAATGTGTACAGTGTACTTCCTACTTTGCAAAGACAGAACACCTACAGTTTTACGTTAAAAAAAGTGACCACCTGGCTCGTGACTCGTGAGTCCTGAGCCGTGGTTTTCGTCCCCGTCCCCGCCCGGGTCCGGCTGCGTCTGCGTGCGAGGTGCGACGACTGACGAGTCACGGACAACGGAGTGGTCAGCAGCGCCGCCGCGCCGCCACGAATCCACGATCGTCGTCCTCTCTCCGTAGACCGCGCGGTGGGCCGGGACTGGTCCGCGAGCGCGGCGCGGCGCGTGCCCGGCCTCATGCAGGGTGGCACCGTGGGGGTGGGGCAGGCGGGACCGACGTTCTCTGCCTGCCGACTCAAGCAGCTGGCCGGGTTGACGCCTGTGCAAGTCGAAGTTTTAGGCCTCAATTAGTTCCCAAAAATTTTTGGTTCTACACTAATATCAAGCGTTTGACACATGCATGAAGTATTAAATATAGATAAAAAAAACTAATTACACAGTTTGGTGAGAAATCGCGAGACAAATCTTTTAAGCTTAACTAGTCCATGAATAGTCTTAAGTGCTACAGTAACCCACATGTGCTAATGACGGCTTAATTAGGCTTAATAAATTTGTCTCGCAGTTTTCAGACGAGCTATGTAATTAGTTTTTTATTAGTATCCGAAAACCATTTTTGACATCTCACATAACATCCGATGTGACACCAAAAAATTTTTCTTTCCCCAACTAAACACAGCCTTAGTTGCACTGCATACCATGTTTTATTCCTTAACCTTTTAAGTTTGTGCGTGTCCTTAGTCTATGGTGATGCTGTGAACTTGGTTATAAGAGCCATTATATTTTACCAATGAATAATATTATTGCTTATTTTCTACAGCCGACATCTTGTTTGAGTTATTTGTGAACATGTCCATAGATCTGAACGTGCCAGCAACACAAGTAGCTACAGAGATGTGTTTAGCGTGAATTTTTTTTATTTTTAGCCCAAATTTGAAACAAATTTTAAATTTAACCCTTGTTTCAAAATTTTTTTAAATCTAACCCGTTTGGCCCCGCCACCATGCATGGCGGGGCAAATGCACTGAACCCCGCCATGCATGGTGGCGGGGTACACATCCGACGTGGCAGGGGTGGCAGAGCACCTCGCCAGCGTGGCAGGGCTGTACCCCGCCACCCATCATGGCGGGGTTGCCCTAACCCGCCATGATGCATGGCGGGGTACACCCCCGGCCATATAAAAGCCCGGACACTTCTTGTTTTTGGTCATTCACCCATTCCATTTCCCGCAGCGCCCTAGGACCGAGCTCCCCTCCCCTCAGCGGCCTTCTCCGGCGTCCCTCCCTCCTCCCCGTCAGGTATGGGCCATCGTCGCTCCTTGTTCCGGCCACCCCTTCTCTGCGTGTATCGTTTTGTGTTGAAATCGTTTCGTTTTATTAGATGGAGGACTCGTATCGTGAGTCGATTTGGAGGAAAAAGGGTCGTCCTAGAGAGATGTACCCCGACGTGTCTTGTAAGGATGCGCCCGTTCCTCCCGAGGAACCTATACCTAACTGTGATTGTGGTCATCCGGCACACGTGGGCCAGTCGAGACATCCCGATACTGCGGCTCGTTGCTTCTACACATGTTATAGTTGTAGCGTAAGTAATTATGCCCTTTGTTGTTTTTATTGGTTGCTGATGTTGTATTCGCGATGAGGTAATTGAAACTTTTGTATAGCCCTACTTCCGGTGTTTTTTTTTTCCAATGGATCGATGGCCCGGACAAGTTTGATCCAAGGATTCTCCTTTTCTACCCCGGCATTGATCATTGCAAGCGTGAGGTGTTTACTCGCTGGGTTCCGCCCCCTCCAAACCCTCCTCCTATGACGGACGAAGAGAAGGCCGTAGCATCGGCACGGCGGCTCGAGGATCCTCCAAAGTGCCTTTGCGGAGAGCAAGCCGTGATAAACCCACGCAATGAACAAGAGTTCATTTGTCCTCTACGACATGAGGTAAGGTTTGAGTGAACCTTGGAATGTCACGTTCTATATGTGTGTTTTACTGTTTTGATTTTGTAGGATCATGATTTTCCAAAGTGCCGTTTCAAGGAATGGATCTATGGTCCAAAGAGCCATTGGCCGGAGCCGGAGAAGAATGTGGAGGTGCCAGACTGGAAGAAGAAGAGGAGGTCTATTGCGCCTCCTGTGATGTGCAAATGTGGTGTTGAAGCTAGCTACGGCCTTGTCCCTTCAGGCCTTGGTATTGGGCACTTCTGTGGCCACATGATCGATTATGACGAGGTTTGCTAGGACTGTTGACAGTTGGCGGTAATGGTTTATTTTGTTAACTCTGGTACGCTAACTTTGTATTCATCTATTTGTTGCAACAGAGCACTCAGAAATGCAAGTGGGAATCATATTATGATGTGTATAATTTCAAGAATGAGTATAAGACAATGGTAGCAGTTCGCAATAGCAGAGGATATCCTGCAAGCTACGTCACTGATTTCGTTAAGAGCCACAAGAAGAAAATGCTACGACGGGCCCAAGACCTACGTGTTCGTAACCCGGAGAGTATTGCGTGGAAGAAGTGGTACGAGCAAAAGAAGAAGGATGTAGAGGAGTACCAGGCACGGAAGGCTGAAGAGGATGCAAGGAAGGCTGCAGAGGAGGATGCGAGAGCAGAGATGCAAGGCTTGAACGATACTATTGACTCATTATGTGCGAGTGAGTCATTGCGTTTTTGGAAAGTCAAACTTCTTTGTTTTACTGTCAATAAAGTCATTGCAAAGATCCTGTTAATTGTTTGCATTTTGTACTTGCAGAGATTGGATGCACCGGCGGCTGGGAAGCAGATATGGCTCGTGCTAGGTACACCGCAAGTCGTCCGATTGTGGTTGACGAGGAGGCCGAGCCGGAGGAAGACGACGACACCGGGAGGATAGGCGAGCTCATTCATCTAGCCGAAGAATTGGGCTACCCTCAGGACGAGGATGCGTACGACATGGGAAGGATAGCCGAGCTACTTCGTCTTGCAGAGGAGTTAGGACCGATGCCCGAGGAGAATGTTGCAGTAGAGGAGGGTCAGGCAGCGTACCAGAGCCAACAGACACCGTTGTTTGACTCATGGGGGCCAACAGACATGACCCAAGAAGAGGCCGAGTTGTACTCTCAGGCCGCGGACGAGGCGGAGGCGGCTTACTACCGGCGTCAGGCCTCTGAAGCCAAGTCAGTCGAGGCCACCAAGGGTAAGGAGGTGGTAGTGGAGGATTCAGAGTCCGAAGACGAGTTGCTTACGCAGTGGTGCACGCAATTTGATTGACGTACAAGTGTCTTTGTAATAATTTAAATTGTCACGTCTTCACGTTGTCGTTGTTAGTGTTTGTCGTTTGTAGTGGCGTAGAAACTTTGTGTCGTGTACTTTGTCAGTGTTGTACTTTGAAACATGTCATTGTACTTTTATCACATCGTCATTCGCTTCATTTGTTGGTCCACTCACTAAGATTGTTTTGTGGTTTATCGCGGCAGTGTATAAATACAGTTTCTTAGTGCAATTCCTGCGTGGTCGAAGTTTCCGGCAACCCCGCCATGGTTGGGGGCGGGTTAGGGGTACCCCGCCATGGTACATGGCGGGGTTCCCATAACCCGCCCCCCACCCATGGCGGGGTTGCCCTGAAACTTCGACCGCGCAGGAACTGCATTTCGTTTTGCGTCAACTGATCGTCACAAATGCAGGAAGTCATGTTGAGTGATTTACAGCAAGTTTATGGCAGGGGTCGAATCGAAATTAGTTTACGGCAACTGATCGTCACAAATAATTGGGTCAACTGATCGTCACAAATAATTGCGTTTACGACAAAGATTAAACGAGTGTTACCAACTACATTAGTCGAACCGAAATAACCAAGTAGAGTACTGCTGCTACACCTACACATAATTTAATTGTTCTAGCACTACATAACTATGATAATATGTGTCCGGCGTCTGCTACTCTACTAATCGCCTGGGGTGTAGGGGTCTCGCGGTCTCCGTCGCCTCCTTGGATTTGTAGGGACCACGTTGCTTCTCCAGCCAACGTCTGTGCGGTCCCGCTGCTGCCTCTCGCGCTGTCGCCTATGTCCACGATCGAGCTGCTGCGTCGACGACGGCCCCTGCAAGCAAGCAACCTGATGAGCTACTATAAATATTGATCTAAGAACAGTAAAATTAAAGAGAAAGCAAAGCATACGAACCTGTTGCTCGGCTGGTGTGTAGTTCTCCTGTTGTGTGTAGTCGAACCCCTGTGTACCAAAAGGAGCACCGTAGAGCTGTGAGGCACCCATCTCCTCGTGACCGGTGTAATCCCACTGTGGAACGTCCTCTTCGTCGTCGTCGTCGTCGTCGCCACTCATCGTGTCATACTGAAGTGCCTCATCCACATCGTCCGGAGCCGCTGGACCCTTCCCTCTATCCTGCGGAGTACGAATAGACGAGGACGCAGCTCTGGTGTCGCTAGCAGAAGCAGCTGTGGTGGACATCGTCTGGCTCCTGGACCACGTGGGGTTGTACGGTATGTCCAAAGTCGTATCCGCACAGCTCAGCTTTTGAGCCAACTTTTTGCAGCCTTTTTTCATTCTCTACAGATTTAGATGACAACAAGCATTATTAAGCGTGAATTTTAAAGGTAACTGAGTTGTAGTCACGAATGTTACTATCAAAAGTACCTTGACGAAGGCGCGAAGAGGGTTCGTCTTGTCGTCCCTAGTCCGAAAAAGTTGCCTGGAAGCTTCCTCGGAGTAGTTCGACAACTGTTGTGCCTACAACATCACACAACGTTAACTCGATCATTTCAATTGAAATTTAAACCCCTTACCTCGTTTTAGAATATAAGTGCAAAGTACTTACCACGTATCTATTGAGAGGCGCCCTAAGAAGTTGTGTTTGCCTCCTTTGCGCATCGTCGAACGCATCGGCGATGTCATCCTCATCGGCCGCATCTGCAGGCATGTTCGTGTACGGGACCATGAGATGAGTCCTCGTACTTCGCTGCAGCCATTGAAGGTACTCCATCCATCTTGCCGGGTGGTGTGGCGGAATTTCGTTGATGTGACGACGAGTCCTGTTATACCATCTGTTCAAATATTGGTCGTGCGTCAACGCCCAATTCTTCTGCGTGGTCCGAAGCCTCCGATCAATCCTGCATTGCCATATTGCATTAGAAATGAGGCGCTTAAGTAGAATAAACATATTGCCATCGTACCCATGCAGCTGAGCGTTGGTGGAGTACAGCGGTGGAATTCCTTGCAACCTCCCGAACTGTCTGTAAACCCTCATAGGGTAGTGCATCTCGATGATATGGAAGAAGATAAGTGGCCCTTCGTAAAGCCACTCGTCCGCTTCCTCCTCGCAGCGCGGACTAAGGTAGTCCTCTAGCTCCCACCTAGACCACGGTGTCCATGTTACCTGCAAAGTAAAGAAACTTAATTAAGTATCAATCTTATTGATAGTGCCTTTAGTAGGAAATGTTGATATAACTTACGTAGTTGTGTGTCAACACGTCTATCGCATCCGTGTACTGCTTGTACCTCCTTTCCAACTCGCCCCTCACTATCTTAGCGTCTTTCCAGATGAAAAGGGCGGTGGGGCGAACGTCTTGATGTTGCCATTCCTGCAAGTTTACACAAACAAGGTGTCAGTAATCTCTTTAGTCGTATGACGATAACAAAGTTGTCAATGTACTCACAGGCAAACGCGGAGGTTGAGTCGGCCTCCCAACCGGAAACCGCTCCCAAATCCATACTTGTAGTAGGTATGAGCAGCCACCTAGGTTAGCATTGTTCGCCTGGCGACGACAGGCGGTACAAAGCTGACGATATGTCCAAGCAAGGACCGCGGTACCCCAGCTATACGATGCAATATTCTCAAGTGGCTGGATTAGGATCCTCAAGAAAATCCAGCTGATGCTGTCGCCTGAGGAGTCGGGGAACAAGAAAGCGCCCAAGAAGTGCCACAGCCACACCTTTGCATATACCTCGACCTCATGATCTGGAGCACCCAACGGAGGCCCTGCACCAAAGTTTTGGATTATCCAAGATGACGACACTCCTGATGTCTTCCTGCAATTGGAATTGAAGTATTATTATAAAAAAATAGATGTACCTGAAATGATTGTATCAGTGATTTCAATGGGGCGCAAATATGAACTTACTTTGTGCCTTTAACTTCTGCCTCTGATGGCCTCCTACCACAGAACTGCTCCACCAACTCTACCCAATTAGACTCGTCGGCGACCCCAGTCACCGGATGACCTACCAAACTGAGGCACAATATCATCTTCACATCTTGCATCGTGACGGTCATTTCCCCACATGGTGTGTGGAAGGTGTGCGTCTCCGGTCTCCACCTGCATCATTACAAGTTTGTGGTAATAGGCAAGTTCACAGCCCAATTTTTCAAAACAAAGACAATAGATGGAAAAAGCAAGGTTACCTATCAACAAAGGCAGTAAGAAGTGCAGGGTCAAGTGTGGGGAGTGAACTGTTGTACACCCGAACGATCTCAATGAAGCCCGCCCGCTCTATGTAGGGCGCGTATCGCTCGTCCCAGCTATGTACGCGGTGCGTGCGAACACGAAGCGGACGCAACGGCCTCTGCAGCTCCGACAAGGCCTGGGCCCGGTGGTCCTTGTCGTAGTCAGCCTCAAGGAGGCTAAAGCGTGGATGAGGAGCCCGCGCCTCCATCTTGCAAGCCTGAAACTCCCTGTTCGTAAAAAACAAAGAAAACATTAATAACATTAGAACAATTAATAACGTTATAAAAAAATAAAGACAAGTACAAATAAAAATTATAATATTATAAATGCATGTTTACAATATATACCACCTCTTGTCTCGCCCGCCTATGAAATCTAGCGTTATGACCAGGATTCTTGCAAATGGAGCAAAGGTTCTGCGCACGTTCTTCGTCAAAGTCCCCGCCACCATACATATCGGCGCCGTAACCTTTCATACTGTCCATATCGCCTTTCAATCGCTTCTTCTTCCTCCTTCCCTTCCCTACCTTCTTCAGGTCCGGATAAGGCGCGTAGTCCTCACCATAGTATGGAGGCCACTGTGACTCGTCAAGGTATGGCTCGAAACTCTTCTCCCAAACTTTGAGGGTGTTGGCACGGAGATACAAGGGTGACATGTACGGTGCAACTGTGTGGTCAAAACCTCTAAGCCAACAAGAGGTGATCATGTGTGAGCAAGGGGCATGCATGATCTGAGGGACGTTGCAACTGCATTCTACTTTACCAAGATCGACACGGTACGTTCGGCCACCAAATCGTTCGCCGCCCAGGTTTGTGCCCCCTCTAGCTCGTACGCAGAAAACAAGCATGTCCCGTCCATAAGCCTCGGCAACCTGTTGTTTGGCCAATTCCTCAGCCTCCTTCAAATATTCGTGTGCCGCCTTGCCCCATTGAAAGGTCTTGATGGCTAGAGGGGGGGTGAATAGCCTTTTAAAAAATTCTACAAAGACAAGCTAAACAAGTTTATCAATACAACAAATAGCGAGATGCGAGTTTTGCTTAGCCTATGGGGTGTTTGCAAGCCACCTATCCAAATCACAAATCTAGTATATTGGCACTCAACCGCACAAGTTAAACCGAGAAGGTAACTACAACTACAACTAGCAAGCTACATAAAAGAACTACTCTAGCAAAGCAAACTAGCTAGCAAAGATAACTAAGAAAGTAATGCAGAGATGAGTTAGGAGGGTTTCACCGAGGGGCGAAGTATTGAGCCAACCAATATGATTAACAATGAATACCAAAACAACCGAACACCGGGATCAATCAATCACAATATGAAAGTGATGACACGAAGATTTATCCCGAGGTTCACGTGCTTGCCGGCACGCTAGTCCCCGTTGTGTCCCTCTTCACCACGTGGTTCGGTGGCTAATCGGTCTCACACCGAGCCTCTCAAAAGGCGCCACAAGAACCTACCAAATGGCAAAAGGTTGCAAATGACACGAGCAATCCACTAATGTTGCCTTTGGCGCTCCGCCGAGGTAGGCACAAACCCCTCACAATCACCGGAGGTGGCCAAGAACAATCACCAACTCTTGCCAACGCCTCCAAGCTGCTCCAAGCCGTCTAGGTGGCGGCAACCACCAAGAGAAACAAGAATCCCGCAGCAAATCAACCACCAAGTGCCAACTAGATGCAATCTCACAATGCAAATGCACTTGGATCACTCAATCTCACTTCGAATATGCAAAGAAGCAAGAGAGATGAGTGGGAGGGGAGTTGCTTAGCTCAAAGTGCTCACAAGTATGTCAAATGTCCAAGAGAGAGAGCCTTGAGCCGGCCAACGAGTATTTATAGACGTACCCCTTCGAATATAGCCGTTAGGAACGAGATCCAGCTGAAATCGCGCTGACCGGACGCGCTGGTCCAACTGACCGGACGCTCCGGTCGCGTAACGGCTAGTTATTGAAACGCCGACCGGACGCGCCGGTCGCAACGACCGGACGCGCTGGTCACGACCGGATGCGCCGGTCCCGTGACTGACCGGACGCGCCGGTCAACACTGAGTCGCGCAAAACGAACCATCGACCGGACGCGCTGAAGAACTGACCGGACGCCACAGTGCCCGCGTCCGGTCGGAGTCCAGTAAGCTCCCTGGACGACCGGACGCGTCCGGTCGCCTGTGACCGGACGCGCTGCGCGTCCGATCAACCAACTGAAAAACGCGCAGACGCTGAACGCTGACCGGACGCGTCCGGTCAAACAGTGACCGCGTCCGGTGCAGCGTCCGGTGCAGCGTCCGGTCACCACTGTGACCTCCGTTCACCTCCGTTTGATTTTCGTTTGATTTCCGACTTCCGGCGTAGTGGAAAATAGGCATTTCATTTCCCCAAAATCGCCTGAATCCCGCGCTCGCACGCTCGGCGGGAGGGAGAGAGGACCCCAAACCCTCTCTACCGCTTAAACTCCAACGCCATCGCAAATGTGCTAACACCACCATGTGATCTCGTCAAGTGTGAGTGTGTTAGCATTTTCACAATCATTTTTCGAGGCGTTATTAGTTCTATCCAAATGCATATGATCATGATATGCACACCTAGAGGCACTTAGGAGTTCAATAGCCGCGTCATTCCCCTCTTTATAGTACGGCTATCTATCCTATAATGTAACCACACCCACTAGGTGTCTTGGTTACTAAAATACAACCCTTAAGCATATACCTTTGCCTTGATCACGTAGGGTCGCGTCCAAATCCAAGTGTGGCCATCATGATCACCATGTCCATCTTGCCACCAATCTTGGAATGTACTAATCCTCATATGCTACATACAACTTAGGCATAGGATTAGTACTTAGGCATTGTCACTAATTACCAACACCAAACATAGGACTTTCAATCTCCCCCTTGTTGGTAATTGGTGACAACCCTTTCACAAAGATATTATGATAAAATTTTGATTGAACCCATGTCACATTGTCCAAGTATATTACCATGTGTAAGAAGTATGGACAAGTGATCATGAATTCAAATTGATAGCAATGGCTCCCCCTACATGTATGCTATATGTTTTGATTTAGGAAGCATACATGTTTAGATAGGAAAATATAGGAGCATTGACTATCAATAGGTGCTAAGTGTTTTAGATTATAGACCTTTGAAGCGTGATACCATCGGAGTAGCGATAAACATCATCTTAGCACCTTGTGTAGTTAGATATCACTTGGAAAAGCACAAACAAAACTAGAAACCTTGTGAGATCAACATTATAAGCAAGGCTCTAGTACCACTTTGAAAAACATGAAGCAAGAGAAATCTAACTACTTCCTATTCATGCTAGTACTTCAATACACCATTCAATTGTATACTAGCAAAACACCACACAAGCAATGTATCGGAGAAAAAAGAAATGCATAACTATGCATCATACATATGAAGTGCACATGGAAATGCAACATTCATGTTTAAGAGCTTGCTCCCCCTACTTGTGTGCTCAAAATTTTAGTGGATCCCCTTCTTTTATCAATTTCTCCTCTTTTAGAATCTATCTTTGTGAACAACATTTTCTCCCCCTTTGTGCTTCTCCCCCTTTGAGTTCTATCTTTGTGAACAATATTTTCTCCCCCTTTGGCACCAATGACCACAAGGGACTAACTTTAGATAGATTATCATGTTGAATTATGGGGTGAGGATCAAGTTTGTGATTCAACCTAGATTGCTTGCATAAATAAAATGCTTCGGTTTGATCCAAGGGCAAGCTTCTTCACACCTCACTAGAAGGGTTATCATGCACCATGTTGAAGCAAATATTTAGACAAGTGATCTAGATTAAACACTTAGGATCACAAGCTACTCAAACAAGTTATATGCTACCACTAGATCATACAAGTCATGGAAACAATAGTGGCACCATATAAACTTCAAAGTCATTTGATTTTCATGTATGAGCCTAGAACATGTAAATTATGACTAGATGCACTAAGCAAGTCCTTAGCATAGAATGCATGACATGTCAACCAATTGTACCTTGGGGCTCGAGGGAGAGGCATGTCATAACATTGGGGTGCATCAACTCATGTTGGAGAAGTCAATTATGTTCAACTCATTCTTTAGCTTGTGAAATCTCTTCTCATCAAGTGGCTTGGTGAATAGATCGGCTAATTGATCTTCGGTGCCCACACTCTCAATAGCAATGTCACCCTTTTGTTGATGATCTCTTATAAAATGATGACGAACATCAATATGCTTTGTTCTTTGATGTTGAACCGGATTGTTGGTTAGCTTCACGACACTTTCATTGTCACATAGCAATGGCACATTCTTGAAATTGATTCCAAAATCCTTTAATGTTGCCTTCATCCACAAGATTTGTGCACAACAACTACCCGCGGCAATGTATTCGGCTTCGGCGGTAGATAGTGCAATACTATTTTGCTTCTTGGATGACCATGAGACAAGTGATCTTCCCAACAATTGACAAGTCCCGGAAGTGCTCTTTCTCTCCACTTTGTCACCGGCATAGTCGGAATCCGAATATCCAACTAGCTCAAAGCTTGCACCTTTGGGATACCATAATCCAACATCTTGTGTATGCTTCAAATACCTCAATATTCTCTTTGTTGCCTTCAAATGACTTTCTCTTGGTGAGGCTTGAAATCTTGCACACATACATACACTAAACATCACATCGGGCCTTGATGCCGTCACATAGAGTAGGCTACCAATCATTGATCTGTATAGCTTTTGATCCACCATGTTGCCACTCTTGTCACTATCCAAACTTCCACTAGTGCCCATTGGGGTTGTAATGCTCTTTGCATCTTCCATGCCAAACTTCTTGAGCATATCTTTGATGTACTTGGTTTGGCTCACAAATGTTCCTTCCTTCATTTGTTTGATTTGAAGTCCAAGAAAGAAACTAAGTTCACCGATCATTGACATTTCAAATTCCTTTGCCATCATTTTCCCAAACTCATCACAATAATCTTGATTGGTTGAGCCAAATATGATATCATCAACATATATTTGCAAGACAAACAAGTCTTTCCCAATCTTCTTGGTAAAGAGAGTAGTATCCACTTTGCCCATGACAAAACCTTTGGATAGCAAGAAGTCCCTCAATCTTTCATACCATGCTCTAGGTGCTTGCTTCAATCCATACAAAGCTTTTCTCAACTTGTAGACATGATTGGGTTTCTTGTCATCTTCAAAACCAGGAGGTTGCTCCACATACACCTCCTCTTGAATGTACCCGTTGAGAAATGCACTCTTCACATCCATTTGATATAGCTTGATATTGTGAGCACAAGCATAGGCAAGTAAGATCCTAATTGCTTCCAATCTTGCAACCGGGGCATAAGTTTCACCAAAGTCAAGACCCTCTATTTGTGTGTTACCTTGAGCCACTAGTCTTGCTTTGTTCCTTACTACTATTCTATCTTGATCTTGCTTGTTGTGAAAGACCCATCTAGTTCCAATGACATTGTGATCCTTAGGTCTCTCAACTAGTTCCCATACTTCATTTCTCTTGAAGTTGTTGAGCTCTTCATGCATTGCATTTACCCAATCCGGATCTCTCAATGCTTTATCAATGTCCTTGGGTTCTTCTATTGACACAAAGGAAGAGTGAGCACAAAATGATGCCAATCTTGATCTAGTTTGAACTCCCCTTTGTATGTCACCAATGATGGAATCTAATGGATGGTCTCTAGCAATGTTGGTTGGTTGAAGTGCTTGCACTTGATTGCTCGGATGTTGATGTTGATCATGAGTTGGAGATGATGAACTAGCCACTTGTTGATCTTATTGCACTTGAGATGATGTACTAGCTTGATTTTGCATTAGAGACCCACTAGCTTGTGTAATTGGACTTTGGAGCACTTGATCTTTGTTGTCATCCACATCAATCACTTGCTTTGGCCTAATATCACCAATATCCATTTCTTTCATAGCATTGGTCAATTGAGTTCCTCTCACATCATCCAAGTTATTTTCCTCATCTTGAGAGCCATTTGTTTCATCAAACTCAACATCATGAACTTCCTCAAGTAAACCACTAGCCAAATTCCAAACTCTATAAGCTTTGCTAGTAGTGGAGTAACCAAGTAAGAATCCTTCATCACATTTCTTCTCAAACTTGCTCAATCTAGTGCCCTTCTTCAAGATGTAGCATTTGCAACCAAATACCCGAAAGTATGCAATGTTGGGCTTTCTTCCATTTAAGATTTCATATGGTGTCTTCTCTAAGAACTTATGGCAATAGAGGCGGTTGCTATAGAAGCAAGCCGTGTTGATTGCTTCGGCCCAAAATGAATGACTTACATTATACTCATTCAACATTGATCTTGCCATATCAATCAAGGTTCTATTCTTCCTCTCAACTAAGCCATTTGATTGAGGTGTATACTTGGCCGAAAATTGATGTTTGATTCCAAGCTCATCACATAGCTCATCAATTCTTGTATTTCTAAACTCACTTCCATTGTCACTTCTCACTTTCTTGATTATGGTCTCAAATTCATTTTGCACTCTCTTGATGAACTTCTTGAATATATCAAATACATCACTCTTATCCCCAAGAAAGAATACCCATGTGTATCTAGTGAAATCATCCACAATCACAAACCCATACTTGTTGCCACCAATGCTTGTGTATGTAGTTGGCCCAAATAAATCCATGTGCAACAACTCAAATGCCTTGGAAGTACTCATAATGCTTTTCAATGGATAAGTGTTGCCTACTTGCTTTCCGGCTTGACATGAACTACATAGCTTATCTTTCTCAAATGTGACATCCTTCAAGCCTCTAAGTCATGCTTCACTAACTTGTTCAATTGCTTCATGCCAACATGACCAAGTCTTCTATGCCATAACCAACCCATACTTGATTTGGTGAGCAAACATGTTGAGAGTTGAGTGTCACTAGCATTGAAATCAACCAAGTATAGATTCTCGTATCTAAAACCCTTGAAGATCAAATTAGAGCCATCAACACTAATTATCTCCACATCATCAACACCAAATATGCACTTGAAACCTAGATCACACAATTGAGCAACCGAGAGAAGATTGAAGTTCAACTTTTCAACTAGGAGCACATTGGAAATTCTATGATCATTTGAGATTGCAATCCTTCCAAGAGCCTTCACATCACCCTTGCTATTGTCACCAAATGTGATACTATCAATGCCACTATCATTTGATTTGAGAGAGTTGAACATTCTTGAATCACCGGTCATATGTTGAGAGCACCCACTATCAAGCACCCAATGCCTTCCTCCGGCCTTGTAATTTACCTACAAAATAAATTAATGTTTCTTAGGTACCCATACTTATTTGGGTCCTTGGAGGTTAGTAACTAAGCTCTTTGGTACCCAAATGGCCTTCTTCTTTGGACCCACAATTGGTGTACCAACAAACCTAGCATGCACACCTTTCTCACCCTTGGTAAGCACATAACAAGAATCAAAAGGAATGTAATCCATTTTAGCATGAAACTTGTTGTTGTTCTTGTTCATTTTATTACAATTAATCTTTAGATGCCCAACTTGCTTGCATCTATTGCAATAACGACCATTGCTCTTCACAAAGCGAGGCTTTGGAGTAGCAAAGGCCGCCTTGCCCTTCTTGGGAGTATAGCCCAAACCCTCTTTGTTAAGAGAGAACCTTTGACTACCCAAGCATTTTAGTAAGCGGGCATCCCCACCATAGGCATTGCCTAATGCGCGGGTGAGATCATCCACTTCTCTCTTGAGAGTCTTATTTTCAACCACAAGTGATGAATCACTAGTAGTAGAGATAGAGTTGGTTGTGGTGGATGATGATGAGCTACATGAAGCATTAGTAGGACAAACAAATAAAGAATCATCAATAATATCACATGTTAGCCCAATATCACAAGTGGCAATCACTTGCTCCTCCTTAGCTTCCTTCATGAGCTTCTCCAACTTGAGGTCCTTCTCCTTGATGAGCTCAAGTAGAGAGGAGTGGGCTTCCTTAAGCCTAGTGTGAGCAACTTCAAGGTCCTCGTGGTCTTCCTTTAGACACTCACGAGAGGCCTCTAGCTCATCAAAAGATTTCCTAAGAGCTTTAAGCTCTTGTTCAATTCCTTTGCACTCCTTACTCTTTTTGAGAGCAACAAGCTCTTCCATCAAGGCATCATTTTCATTGCTCTTGGCAATGAGCTCTTGCTCCAAGATTTTGCACTTCTTGGTTGTCCTCTTGTAGCCCTTGCTCATTTGATCTATTATGCCCAATAGATCATCCTTGGAGTAGTCCTCATCCTCCTCATCATCACTCCTACAACCATCACTAGCACAAGAATCATCATCACTATCATCATATTTTACCTTGGTAGGCTTGGCCATAAGGCATGTCGATGTAGTGTCGAAGATGGATGGCTTGTTAGAGAGGGCGATGCTTGCAATGGCTCGCCGAGTGGTCCTCTCATCATCACTAGAGCTATCATCATCACTATCGGAGTTATCACTATCCCAAGTGACCACATAGCCACCACCCTTCTTCTTCTTGTTGATAGTGAAGCTCTTCTTCTCTTTCTTCTCCTTCTTATCCTTCTTGTTCTTCTTCAACTTCAACTCCCCATCATGATATCTTTTGTCTTCATAGGGACACTTTGCCACTACATGATCGGGGCTATTGCAATTGTAGCAAAGCACCTCCTTTGCCTTCATGAAGTCCCTTCTCTTCCTTGCACCATATCCTTTCTTCTTCATGAACCTCCCCATCTTGTGCACTAGGAGGGCCATGGTCTCATCATCAAATGGATCATCATCATCGCTCTCCACCTTGCTCTTGCCCTTAGAAGTTGAGGCCTTGAATGCAATGGGCTTCTCTTGCTTGACCTTGATCTCCTTCTTCTCATCTTCATCTTCATCATCATCATATTGAGCATCGGTCATGACATCTCCAAACACTTGGTTTGGAGTTACCTTGTCTAAACCCTCTCTTTGGATCATCTTCCTTAAGATAGCAAACTTCTTAGGTAAGTTCATCAAGAACTTATGTGAGAAGTCCTTGTCCTCAACCTTCTCTCCAAGCCCCTTGAGATCATTGACAATGACTTGGAGCCTATAGAACATCTCCGGTATAGACTCATCATCCTTCATCTTAAAGCTTGCAAACTTATCCTTGAGCATATAGAGCTTGGCACTCTTTACCGTTGAAGTGCCCTCATATGTTTCCTCTAATCTTGTCCACACTTCACTTGCCATCTCAAGATCCTTGATTTGCTCAAAGACCTTTGCATCAATCCCATTATAGAGAGTGTTGAGAGCCATAGTGTTGCATTGGTTGTTGATGCGGTCATTGTTGGTGAGGTTGTCGGGATCAATGATTGCATAATCATGATGTGTAACCTCCCAAACCTTCTCATTGATAGAGCCAAGATATTGCTTCATCTTTCTTTTCCAATGATCAAAAGATGAGACACCATCAAAGAATGGAGGCTTGCCCCCGACATGGTTGAACACAACTTAAGCCATCTTACACCGAGGTTGTTAAGCCTTACAAACGGTGACCACGGCTCCGATACCACTTGAAAGGTCTTGATGGCTAGAGGGGGGTGAATAGCCTTTTAAAAAATTCTACAAAGACAAGCTAAACAAGTTTATCAATACAACAAATAGCGAGATGCGAGTTTTGCTTAGCCTATGGGGTGTTTGCAAGCCACCTATCCAAATCACAAATCTAGTATATTGGCACTCAACCGCACAAGTTAAACCGAGAAGGTAACTACAACTACAACTAGCAAGCTACACAAAAGAACTACTCTAGCAAAGCAAACTAGCTAGCAAAGATAACTAAGAAAGTAATGCGGAGATGAGTTAGGAGGGTTTCACCGAGGGGCGAAGTATTGAGCCAACCAATATGATTAACAATGAATACCAAAACAACCGAACACCGGGATCAATCAATCACAATATGAAAGTGATGACACGAAGATTTATCCCGAGGTTCACGTGCTTGCCGGCACGCTAGTCCCCGTTGTGTCCCTCTTCACCACGTGGTTCGGTGGCTAATCGGTCTCACACCGAGCCTCTCAAAAGGCGCCACAAGAACCTACCAAATGGCAAAAGGTTGCAAATGACACGAGCAATCCACTAATGTTGCCTTTGGCGCTCCGCCGAGGTAGGCACAAACCCCTCACAATCACCGGAGGTGGCCAAGAACAATCACCAACTCTTGCCAACGCCTCCAAGCTGCTCCAAGCCGTCTAGGTGGCGGCAACCACCAAGAGAAACAAGAATCCCGCAGCAAATCAACCACCAAGTGCCAACTAGATGCAATCTCACAATGCAAATGCACTTGGATCACTCAATCTCACTTCGAATATGCAAAGAAGCAAGAGAGATGAGTGGGAGGGGAGTTGCTTAGCTCAAAGTGCTCACAAGTATGTCAAATGTCCAAGAGAGAGAGCCTTGAGCCGGCCAACGAGTATTTATAGACGTACCCCTTTGAATATAGCCGTTAGGAACGAGATCCAGCTGAAATCGCGCTGACCGGACACGCTGGTCCAACTGACCGGACGCTCCGGTCGCGTAACGGCTAGTTATTGAAACGTCGACCGGACGCGCCGGTCGCAACGACCGGACGCGCTGGTCACGACCGGATGCGCCGGTCCCGTGACTGACCGGACGCGCCGGTCAACACTGAGTCGCGCAAAACGAACCATCGACCGGACGCGCTGAAGAACTGACCGGACGCCACAGTGCCCGCGTCCGGTCGGAGTCCAGTAAGCTCCCTGGACGACCGGACGCGTCCGGTCGCCTGTGACCGGACGCGCTGCGCGTCCGATCAACCAACTGAAAAACGCGCAGACGCTGAACGCTGACCGGACGCGTCCGGTCAAACAGTGACCGCGTCCGGTGCAGCGTCCGGTGTAGCGTCCGGTCACCACTGTGACCTCCGTTCGCCTCCGTTTGATTTTCGTTTGATTTCCGACTTCCGGCGTAGTGGAAAATAGGCATTTCATTTCCCCGAAATCGCCTGAATCCCGCGCTCGCACGCTCGGCGGGAGGGAGAGAGGACCCCAAACCCTCTCTACCGCTTAAACTCCAACGCCATCGCAAATGTGCTAACACCACCATGTGATCTCGTCAAGTGTGAGTGTGTTAGCATTTTCACAATCATTTTTCGAGGCGTTATTAGTTCTATCCAAATGCATATGATCATGATATGCACACCTAGAGGCACTTAGGAGTTCAATAGCCGCGTCATTCCCCTCTTTATAGTACGGCTATCTATCCTATAATGTAACCACACCCACTAGGTGTCTTGGTTACTAAAATACAACCCTTAAGCATATACCTTTGCCTTGATCACGTAGGGTCGCGTCCAAATCCAAGTGTGGCCATCATGATCACCATGTCCATCTTGCCACCAACCTTGGAATGTACTAATCCTCATATGCTACATACAACTTAGGCATAGGATTAGTACTTAGGCATTGTCACTAATTACCAACACCAAACATAGGACTTTCACCCATCTTCCAAGCTCCTCTTCATTCCTCAGGGCTAGGCCATACCGCTTAACAAAATACTCATTGCACTTCCTAAAAGAGAACTCGACAATACCAGACACTGGAAGAGATCGAACGCCTTTGAACACACGATTGAAAGACTCAGAGGAGTTGGTTGTCATGATGCCGTACCGGAAGCCACCCTCATCAAATGCTAATGCCCACTTGGCTTTATTTTCCATCTGTTGTTCTAACCATGCCTTGCCAGCTTGGTTAAGCATCTTCTCTAGTTCTACCATAGTCTCGTTGAACTCGCGTTCCGTACGTTTATTACAAAGCTCCTTTAACTTGTCAGCCACATCCTTCTTGCGTTGACGCCGCCAGAAATTGGCGGCAAAATGTCGCATGCACCAACGGTGCACTAGAGCCGGGTGACCATCAATGTGTTCATCGGCTGCATTTAGAATTCCAATGTGACGGTCCGAAATCAGACAAATGGTGCGAGAAGGGCCAAGCACATGAACACGGAGCAGACGCATAAACCATGACCATGAATCGTTGTTTTCCCCCTCTGCCAAAGCAAAAGCCATTGGTACTATCTGGTTCTCTGGGTCTACAGCAGCAGCCATCATCAATGTGCCCCTGTATTTGCCGGTGAGGAACGTGCCATCAACAAGAACAACTGGCCTACAATACTGAAATGCATGTTTGCACTGATCGAAATACCAGAACACACGGTACAGAATACGCCTCAACGGGTTCTGAAGATAGAACCCTCCTGTGTATATGAACGATCTCATGCCAGGGTTGAAGTGTTCCATCGCACGCAAAATGCGTGGAACCCTGTTATAGGCTTCCTCCCAGCTACCCCAACGAATTGCTAGGGCAATTTGCTTTGCCCGCCAAGCCTTTCCATACGTGACCTCATACCTAACAAATGTGACTATGGTCTCTTGCAAGAAAGGCACTGATACGTCGTTGTCCTTATCTACAAGACCCAATATACGGCGGGCTAGATACCGAGCCGTTAACTGGGGATGGTACCTTTTACCCTCATTAGTCTGGCATCTGTGCGGCTGTTCCACCGAAGTTACCTTCCACTTACCATCACTCCGCCTCTTTCGTGCATTTAACTTCCACGAGCACGGGAATCCAGCCTTACATAATATGTGGAATTTTACCTCCTTGTCGGAATGCCGAACCGTGTAAGGCCTATGATGATACACAGCATAGTCCTGAAGGAACAACTTCATCTCCGACATCGTATTAAAAAGCATTCCCTTCCTCAGTATTAAATTTTTATGGTTGTACAATGATTCCTTACACATCTGCAAACCCATGTCACAAACTGCCATATGCGACATACTTACATCGATATAATTTGGCACACCGGTAAAAGGCAAGCCAGCCTCCCTCAGCTGTGTAAGCTCTGCCGATGTATAAGAGGGTGGTGCAACGTATTGTTGTGGCTCCCTAACCCTGCTCCATCCTTCATATTGCACTCCATCATCTGGATAACCGGTGGCTAAGGTGCCCTGACTCTGCATGCCATGAAGTACCTCAAGCGGTACTCCTGAGGGCATGCCACGAACTGGTGTACACATGGCAGGTGCACCTCCAGAGGGCATGGCTTCAACCGATGCTCGCATGGCATGTAGACCTCCTTCCTCATTTCCTGAATCGTCCGAATCTGTGCTAACATCATCACCAATCATTTCCTCCGCTGCCGCCTCCTCCTCCTCCTGTTCAAACTCGTCTACATCAAAATCATTGCTTATATGACCAACTGGAGGAGAATGAACCCGCTCCTGCGTCAAATTACCATCCAAGTCCATACTCTCCATAGTTTGTTGCATCTGCACACCACAATCTCCTAGAGTATCACTGTCCAAGGACGGCTCCTCATTCTCAACATTCTCCAGCACCAACTCAGCCATGCCGATATTCGAACCTTGGATGACCCTATTGTATCGGGACCACTCTGCTTGGTTGCACAAGTCCATCATCACATAGTGTGCCCTATTCTTTCCAACACCGAACCTACCCTTTAGTGTGAAAGCCTCGCCAAACTTCAAACTCAAACGGTCACATAGATCGCGGAAACTAGGGGTGCCATCAAAACATTCCAATTCTTCATACATATCCTTAAACTGGCAATCATCTCTCCTAACACTTCCTCCGTAAAAAACTCTTACACCGTAATCCATCTACAAAATGATTTGACATCTGATTATTAAATGACCATTATGGTACCACTAATTACTACATAACTAACTAAATAACTAATATTACCTAATAAGCCAACTGTGTCGTCAATAACAAATCATCGTTACCAAACTAAATAACTTAATAACTAATATTACCTAATAACTAAATAACTAATAGGTACGTAACTAAATAACTAACAGTACCTAATAAAATCCGAATAACTAATAATCGTTAACTAATTAACTAATAACTAAACAACTAATAATCGTAAAAACTAATAATTCAATATCTAAACAACTAATAATAACTAAATAACTAATAAATAACTAAACAACTAATAATTCAATCACTAAACAACTAATAACTAAACAACTAATAATCGTAATAATTCAATAACTAAATAATACAATGACAAATAAATAAATAACTAAATAAATACTAAAAACTTATTAATATTTACTACAAATAAATAATTGAAACGACAAAGTAAACAAAATTACCGTAAAAATTATCGGGGTGGCGGCGCGGGAACGAATGCCGGAGACGCGGCCGAGGGCGCGGTCGCCGGGGGCGCGGGAGACGGCGCGGTGGCGCGGACGGCGGTTGCGGGCGGCGGCGTCGCGGCGGGGCGCGGCGTCGCGGCAGCGGGGTCGCGGCGGGGGGCGGCGAGGCGCGGCCGGGGCGCTGCCGGGGCAGCCGGGGGCGGTGGGGCGCGGCCGGGGCGGCCGGGGCGCGGCGGAGCTCCTCCGGCGGCACAGGGACGGCGCGGGGACGGCGGGGGGCGGCGGGGCGAGGCCGGGGCGCCCGGAGGCGGTGGGGCGCGGGCGGGGCAGCCCGGGGGCGGTGGGGCGCGGCCGGGGCGCGGGGGAACTCCTCCGGCGGCGCGGGGACGGCGCGGGGACGGCGGAGGCGGCGGTGGACGAAGAAAACCGAGCGGGCGTTCGGGCGGGCGGGGCACGGCGTATATTTACGCCGCGCCCCGCCGTGACCGGTGGCGGGGTACACCTCGCCATGATGGGTGGCGGGTTAGGCGTACCCCGCCACCCATCATGGCGGGGTACGCCCCGGGTGGCGCCACGTCACCCTGCCACCTCGGAAGCGTACCCCGCCACCATGCATGGCGGGGTTCAGTGCATTTGCCCCGCCATGCATGGTGACGGGGCCAAACGGGTTAGATTTAAAAATTTTTTGAAACAAGGGTTAAATTTAAAATTTGTTTCAAATTTGGGCTAAAAATAAAAAAAATTCTTTAGTGTTGATCACCAGGTCAAGGTGTACTTCAGTGACTTAAAAACATGAGTATTTTTTTAATAACCAAGCTAAGAGTCAAGCGGTTGTATTACTGTCATGTCTCAAGAGCTTAGGGCAGTCCCAATAGTGCATTGATGATGATTTCTATCCTCATTAAATGACTTGCCACGTAGGTAAAATGCTGACATGGCAACGTAATTAATGAAGAAAGAGAGCAAAAATCATAGAAATGGTTTCTTCATGAAGAAATCAAGTCTACTCCAAGAAACAATGAAATCATCATTGGGGAGAAACCACCAGTTTCTAGGAGCTCGTGTCGCACTCCCATTAGAGGAAGAAGATAGAGTTGAGAGGAGAAAGAGAAAATAATTATTACTCATAGAAACTATGGGTTGGAAAGCAGTACTTTTTTAGTGCGGTATCCTATATTATAGAAACTACTATTTTTTTTTCATTGGAACTACCCTTATTGGTCTTGCTCTCAGCAGCAAATGCAGTACTAGTACACAATGCCGACGCATTCATCGTGCATGCAGAAATCAGAATTGCAGATGCAGCGGCGTTGGTTGCTGGACAGCAACGACGGCGGCGAAATAAAATTTGCCGAGTACAGTAGGTCACGAACGCACAGCATTGACGTGCAAGTGTGCATATATTAAGGCCTCATTTGCGGACAACGTGGCCCATACTGTGCAAGTGTGCATATATTAAGGCCTCATTTGCACGGCTCCGCTTCACAGTGAGACTACCCGCACTCATGGACCTCTATATTCATCCTCTATATGTCCTAGTCAGCAAGATTCTCTTCTCTATACTCAATTCTCCCGCATCCATCCATCATCTATATCATCCTCTATCCACTCTATTCATTATGAGACCCACTTGTCACTTTACCTAAATATATCTATGTGTGATCTAGTTTTGAAGGATTTATTGAGACAAATTTAATGGTGCAATCGAAATTTAATTTGGATTTTTGGTTTGTGAGTTATAGCATTTTTTCCCTTTGTTTAGCTAGTGGGGCCCGCCACTATTGAGTATAGAGTAAGCACAGTACTACTCTAAATATAGAGTGAAAGAAAGGATAGAGTATCGTTTTAGAGTATCCAGTGCAGCCGTTTTTACTCTATATTCATACTCTAAATCTTTAGAGTATCGTTTTAGAGTATCCACTGCGGACAGTCTGAAGTCATTTTTGGGGCTTCAACTTCACATATGGAGTTTTTTAAAATATACTCTCACAAAACGTCATGTAGGATGAGGTAAGCCGGCAGAAGCCACTATTTTTAGCTCATTCTCACCCAAAAGCTCTATAAGAGTATGTTTTTAAGAGCTTCATCGGTGAAGCCGTTTTATTTTACCCTGTTTGGCAGAAAATAGCCCCAAACGACTCATGAAGCCGCCGGAGAAGCACTAGCGCCTAAGCCGCCACGTCCATCACTCGCGGTAGAACAGTTTTTTTTTTTTGAGTGGATCGCGGTAGAACAGTTGACCTGCGTACATCAGGTCACCCAACTCAGAAGAAATACATGCCGTTTTCCATCTCCACCACATGTAGGCTCCAAAAAGTCATAAATAAATATTTCGTTCGTTCTAAACTTCAAGCCGTTTTGGAATTATATCCTAAGCCAATTTATCAAGTTTCTTTACATAACATCAAATGAGATTCATTAGGTACAACATGAAATATGTAGTGAATTTATTCGATACTGTATATTTGGATATAGTTTGCTAGATTTTAGCCAGCGCCAATCAAATTGAAATAAGGACAAATTGAAAATGGATTTTAATTTGTAATGGAGGAAGAATCTCTTAGTATGCAAGAGAGAGAGAGACCCACAAGAGAATCTAGTTGATAAAAGATTAATCAGCTATTATCTTTTGCAAGAAAATGGTGGGCTTCTAGATTCTGGCAAATTGAAAACTTTGTACAAGAACATGATAGGTAATCATACATTTGCTGAGGTTAATCCCAGTGGAAATTTCATCGGGTCTCAATCTCAGTTAAATTTATAACAGAACAACAAATTTGTTGACGTGATAAGTTAATTACGAGGAGAAAGAGAGCAACATAGTTTCAGGGATGAAACCCATCCTTCACCATTACCAACAGGAGTCCCGACCAAATATGTATTGAGACTATACATTCTGACACACTTTTAGGGATCCCTTGTGTCCGCGCCTCCTCCCATGAGATGAGACAACAATGATATTTTTTTTCTATTTCACCTTTTGTGGGACAATAGTAGGCCTTGTTTATTCACTACTTCATTTTCAAAAAGACTACAATAACCTAGATCACGATGTTTTTGTGGCTAAACGTTGGTTCTGAATTTTTTTGGGTCTATAAGTTTTTGAGGCACTAGAATTCAGCAACTAAGAAAAGGACATCGTGGTGCCTGAGTTAAGTCATTGTGGCATGGATTGCCATTATGGTATATAGCTGCTCCAATTCTAGCAGTGGTGGACCTAGTATGCACAATTAAGGGAGGCTTGCTACTTCTCTTTCTCATCTTCTTTTCCCTCTTTATATATCTCTCTCCTTCCTTTTCCTCTTCCTCAACCATGTATACAAATTGTTGGTATCACTTTTTTTGGGAGGTGGTTATAGTATGCTAATACTTAATTTAGGTGCAATTTCACACTATATACAAGAATAAAATGTTGCGGTAATGTAATGCCCTAACTCGGAGAAACAACTAAGGCCCACTCTACACGTTGAATGAACCACACCTACTAATTAACTCTCTTGCGCTTTCGTCCTCGCTTCGCGCAAAAGGATCGATCCGGAGTTAATAGCCTCCTAGGTCTAAGCCTTTAAGCTGGCTCAACTCTCCTCCAACTTCGTACTAAACGTTGCCGCTACAGTGTTTTTCGCACTACACTAACTTGGTGCTGCAGTAACCCCGAATTCAGCCTAGCCCAACTGGCCCATGGGTTGGGTCCCACATCCACTCACCCTCAAAAGGTTCAACGTCCTCGTCGAGCTATCAAACCAGCTTACCCATGCAGGACAAAATGTTCAAGATCGACTCTCCTAGCCACATCCGTATTCCCAACTCCCCGGCCCAAGTGCCATGCTCTCACAGGAGTCATGCACAACCTGTCCGAGCTCTTAAGCCATACGCAACCATAAAAACCGCGAGAGTTAGACTCTGATTATCATTTGTAACGTCCCGACCTGGAAAGACGGCTAAGGTCCACTCTACACGTTCAATGAGCCACACCTGCTAATTAACTCTCTTACGCTTTCGTCCTCGCTTCACGCAAAAAAATCGATCCGAAGTTAACAGTCTCCCAGTCCAGGCTCAGCTCTCTTCCGACCTCCAATACGGTACTAAACTTGCCACTACAGTATTTTCGCAGCTACAGTACCGGTGCTACAGTAGCCCCGAATTCAGTCTGGCCCAACTGGCCCATGGGCTGGGTCTCACATTCTGAGACCATGGTTGAGTTCGCGGACAGCCACTGTGGTCGGTGGCGGCCATGCAGCAACGGCAGCGCGCATAGGATCCATAGTTGCCGATGGAAAGCATGCACTCCTTCACAACGCGGTCTGTGACGGTTTTGACTCAAACGAAGTCTAAGTTAGAATCAGTTTCTTCATTGTTTTCCTCTCTTTCCTCGTTAAATTGCTTGCCACATCAGTAAAATGATTATATGACAGGATAATTAATAGGGATAGAAACCATGCTGTTCCTGCATTAGGAGTGCCCTAATTGAAATAATCTAGCAGTATGTACTAGTGTAGTACTAGGTACTGCCTCTAGATATTGGCAGCAGTCCAGAGTGGACCAGCTAGTCTGGCTCTTATAGGCCTTGTTTAGTTCCTTTTTTTTAAAGTTTACACCCTATCTCATCGAATGTTTGACATATGCATAAAGTATTAAATATAGACTAAAAAATAACTAATTGCACAGATTGCGATTACTTTACGAGACGAATCTTTTAAGCCTAATTAGTCCATGATTTGACAATCATGTATAGCACTTTATTGTCAAATCATGGATTAATTAGGCTTAAAAGATTCGTCTCGCAAATGACACACAATCTGTGTAATTAGTTATTTTTAGTCTATATTTAATACTCCATGCATGTAAAGATGGCAACGGGGCGGGTTCGGATCGGGTGGAGTGTCTGGGCACCCAAAACCGAAACTGAACCTAAAACCCGAAACCGCCCGAATACCGATTCAGGTGAAAATCCATCCCTGAAACCGAAACCCGCGGATCCCCGAAACCCGACGGATAATCCAAAACTCAGAAAATTTATTCACAAACCAGAGCATTCCCACCCCCACCGCCGCCTCTGCGCCGCTCGCCTCCACGCCGTAGCCTCCCCTTCGGCCCTCCCCTCCCTCCCTCCCTCCCTCTCTCCCTCTCCCGACGGACCGGCGCCGCGAGCCTGCCCCCACCCTTTCTGGCTCCATCCCCCGCACTGGGGCCTCTGCCCTCCCTCCGCCTGCAGCTCCCTCTCCCTCCCTCCACCCTCCCCCTCGCCGGCCCCCTACCTCGAGGGCAAGCTGCTGTCGCCGAGTCGAGCGCCCGCCACCACGAGCAAGGGTGGCCGCAAGCCCCCGCCACCGCTAGACTCGCACGTCCACGCCGCCGCGTGCTGGGGCCGCGCAGAGCTCGCGCCGCCGGGCACGTGCCCCCCCCCCCCCGCGTAGATCCGCCACCGGAGGAGTAGATCCGCCGCCGGGAGAGAGGGCGCAAATCCGCTGGTCCGCCTGGTGGTGGGGTGGGTGCCTGGGCCGCTGGACGGGTGGCGCCGGCCCCTGCTCCTCCTCCTCTCCTCTGCGCTGCCCTCTGCTTGTGTTGGCGGCCTAGGACGGAACGACGAATTGGGTGGGGCGACTGGGCGAGCGAGAGACAAGAGAGGCCAAGAGGGTCGAGAGCTTCAGTTATATACTAGGTCATTAGATGTGCTGCTAGTGGGCCAAACAGTTTCGGGGCTCCGTTAGTGAATTCACGGGGGAAAATGAGGATCCGCCCTCAAACCTACTACTGTTCGGGTATCCGAACCTGAAAACCGTGGGCACAACACTGGAACCCAAACCAAAACAGCTGGACCAAAAACCTGCAGATATCCGCCCTCAAACCTGCACCGCTGCCATCTTTACATGTATGTGTCCAAACATCCAATGTTATTGGGTGTAACAAGCCCTAGTTGGAAGATGGTTCATTGATTTGCTGCAGTATTCCAAGTCAAAGCACACAGACACAGCCAAGACTGGAGAGCGGAAGAGCCCAATAAATCAGCCAACGGTACTTTCAGCCTGTTCGCTTGAGTTTTCAGCCGCTTATTTTTAATCAGCCAGTAATATTTTTCTCTCACAATAAATCCGCTAACGGTACTTTCAGCCGCTTATTTTCAGCCAAAACGAACGGGCTGACCACTGCATCATCGTCACAAATCAGCGTCACGCATATGCGTCGGGCTGTCGGCTGGACGGCTAGTGGACAGAGTCCCGACTCCCGAGCAGGCGAGCACCGCTGCGGCTGCGCGCGCTCCCCGCGCCGAGCACCGCACCGCGGAGCCTGCGTGACGCGTCCTGCAGCCATTCACGTCGGCACGCGGAGCCTGGGAATCTGCTGGTGGAAATGGAAAGTAAAAACAATAGCTGAACAGTACTAGTTCGTCGTAGCATGCGGGGCGGCAGCTGTACCTGTGCGTCAGGAATTCAGGATCATTAGCAGAATCCAATTCAAGTAGTATGTGTATGTGTATGGGATGGGGACGCTAGCTGAATTCCCCGTTGGGGTGTTTGGTTGCACAGCTAAAGTCCAGTTCCTAGACGTATGCATCGAGTATTAAATATAGATTAAAAAAATAATTAATTACATAGATTACGACTAATTTGCGAGACAAATTTTTTAAGCCTAATTAGTTAATGATTTGATACTGTAGCACTACAGTAAACATACGCTAATGATGAGTTAATTGGGCTTAATAAATTCATCGCGCTGTTTACTGACGAAATCTATAATTTATTTTTTTTATTAATATTTAAACATCAAATGTGACACCCCATATAACATCCAATGTGACATTAACTAAACTTTAGTCTGTGTATCACTAAAGCTTGGGAGACCATCATTCCGCATAAGTACAACAAAGTACACGTCCAGAGGAACGACGTAAGATGATGGTTGGGTTAGGTCATTAGGCGTACGTTGAGGGGTAGTTACGGGTGTTTTTTTAAGAATGGGCCAGCGAATAACACTACTGTCCGCCTGTCCGGTTCCTGTGTCAATGGATTTTTGTTTCTAGTACTTTTCGAACATGATCACATGATGAAGTACTCCGTATGTAAGTCGTAAGACATGCTGGAAACTAGTTTATTTGTGCTCGTCCTGGCCTGGGCCGGATAAACTAGTAGTAGCTGTAACTACCAAAGCCCCGCAAAGATTTTTATATCTCAAGTCAAACAAACGTAAGTTTAACTAAGTTTATATAAATAATAATAACAATAATATCTATGATATTAAATAGATACAATCAGATTCATGCATATATATAATGCAATATATCTTTATAGTAAATTTATTTAGTGTTATATGTGTTGAAATATAATCTTCCCTTAAAAAAAGTGTTGATAATCTACTCTTTAAAGTCAGTTAAACTTAAAATATTTTAACTTAGAACAAAACAAAAACTTCACTCTTTGCTGGACGAGGGTAGCTAGCTACTAATACAGCCTTAATCGTGCATCCACAAATGTCGTTTACGAATTAACTGCTTGTGCACCTCAAGCAATAGCATAGCCCTCCCTTTCCTGGGTTGGACTAGGACCGCGACCCTAACGACCACAAATCCGGAATGGGATGACAAATCGAGCTTTACCAAGGCTTGCCATTTTGTTCCAGGTCAAAAATCACGTAATTGAACCATCATACCTTCTCAGCACACCAATATACCTATATACAAGAATTCTAGTGGGAATAAGCTTTGTTATCTAAATGCATAATAAAAAGGGAGTAGTACAGGTTAGAGTATGTTTTTTCCCCCTCAGACATGTTGGCTCTCTTGGGAATCTATTCAGTTCGGTGTGTTTATCACGACCAATAGTTGGTTTGGTTTTGATGCAATGATATTAACCAATTCATTTTGTCTGTTCTATGACAAGGGTTGATTCTCCAACAATCTGTTCTCTAGTGGTGGAAAATTATAAACTTATTTTGGGAGTTTTTTTTCACTTGTTAGAGCATCTCCAAAAGTTTGGCATATAAATTTGGCATCCTAAAATTTTTAGTAAAATGAGAAAAATACTTCTATAATAGTTTGGTATCTGGGTTTGGCATCTTTGACAAGTTGGCAAATCTCGGTCGATTGCGCGCATATATGCGCGCGGGGCACCGGCCGCGCATCGTAGTTTCCTTGTGCTTAGCGGGGCTCTTCGTTTTGTTAGCGGGTTTTTTTGGTTTTTAGAAACAAAATTTGCTAAACTGTTGGAGATGAGATCTTTTTTCCTCCCCATATTATTTTAGGAGTTGGCAAACAACAAGATTTGAGAAATAAAATTTGCCAAAACTATTGAAGATGCTCAGATCGAATTCCTAGCGGCAAGTGGATTTTGGGGCCATCAAAGTCTTGCATGGCAATGACGTTTGTAGGTGTCCTTTTTATCTTATTGCTCTTTGATTGCAATTTTCAAATTCTGACAAATAATCGAAGAAAGAAGACAACTATATCAGCTTTTGATGTACTCTATTTTTATGGTCATTTTGTGACAAATTATTCATATTTTACAATAGTAATCATTTTTCTTGATAAAAATCCGACATAAGACATTCTTTTGAGCGTTTTTATTAAAAAACATTTTTTAATCGAGAGAATGAGAACCGGAATCGCACGCATACGTGACCAAATGCAATGCAAGCGCGCCGCTGCCCCTTTCCCAGCCGTAGCACCGCATGTGCTCGCAAGTCAACCCACTGCATTGACCGCCAGCCAGCCGCGCCCGCGCGCGCCGCGAGCTCAGAGAGTCAAGACCACCACGTGCTCACCGCCTCACCGCCCCCGCGTCCGGCCCTCCCCGCCCGCCTCACCGCACGAACGGGTACGGGCTCGCCGCCCTCCGCTCTGCCACCCGAACAATGCCGACGCCACCACCCGCCCGCGCCCGCCTCCTCCTCGCGGCCCCACTCCTCGCCATCCTTGCCCTCGCCGCCGTCGCTGCCAATGCCAATGCTGCGACGCCGCCGTCGCCGGCCGACGCGCTGCTGGCGTGGAAGTCGAGCCTGGGCGACCCGGCGGCGCTATCCACGTGGACGAACGCCACCCAGGTCTCCTTCTGCACCACCTGGCGCGGGGTCGCCTGCGACGCCGCCGGCCGCGTCGTGTCGCTCCGTCTGCCCGGGCTCGGCCTCACGGGTGGCCTGGACGCGCTCGACCCGGCCGCGTTCCCGAGCCTCACCTCCCTCGACCTCAAGGACAACAACCTGTCCGGCGCCATCCCGGCGTCGTTCTCGCAGCTCCGCGCTCTGGCCACGCTCAACTTGGGCAGCAACGGGCTCAACAGCACCATCCCGCCGCAGCTCGGCGCCCTCACGGGCCTCGTCGAACTCCGCCTCTACAACAACAACCTTGTCGGCGACATCCCGTATCAGCTGAGCAGGCTCCCAAAGATCGTCCAGCTCGACCTGGGGTCCAACTACCTGACTAGCGCCCCGTTCTCAGCGATGCCCACGCTGGAGTTCCTCTCGCTCTCCCTCAACTACCTCAACGGCAGCTTCCCGGAGTTCGTGCTCAGGAGCGGCAACGTCACCTACCTCGACCTGTCGCAGAACGGCTTCTCCGGTCCGATCCCGGACGCGCTGCCGGAGCGGCTGCCGAACCTGCAGTGGCTCAACCTGTCAGCCAACGCGTTCTCCGGCCGGATCCCAGCGTCGCTCGCGAGGCTGACGAGGCTCAGGGACCTGCACCTTGGCGGCAACAGCCTTACTGGCGGCGTCCCAGACTTCCTCGGGTCCATGTCGCAGCTGAGGGTCCTTGAGCTCGCGAGCAACCCGCTCGGCGGGCCGCTCCCGCCGGTTCTTGGACGGCTCAAGATGCTGCAGCGGCTCGACGTGAAGAACGCCAGTCTAGTCTCCACTCTGCCGCCGGAGCTCGGCAGCCTCAGCAACCTCACCTTCGTCGATCTCTCAATTAACCATCTCTCTGGGGGATTGCCGGCGTCTTTCGCCGGGATGCAGAGGATGCGGGAGTTCGGCATATCGTCCAACAATCTCACCGGCGAGATCCCAGGGCAGCTATTCACGAGCTGGCCGGAGCTCATATCGTTCCAAGCACAGACGAACTCTTTGACCGGAACCATTCCACCTGAGGTCGGCAAGGCGACGAAGCTGCTAATCTTGTATCTCTTCAACAACAACCTCGCCGGCGGGATCCCGTCGGAGCTCGGCGGGTTGGTGAACCTGGCTGAACTGGATTTGTCGGTGAACTCGCTCAGCGGACCGATACCAAGCTCGTTCGGCAACCTCAAGCAACTCACGCGGCTGGCGCTCTTCTTCAACGAGCTCACCGGCAAGATCCCGCCGGAGATCGGCAACATGACGGCGCTGCAAATCTTGGACGTCAACACCAACGACCTGGAAGGCGAGCTGCCTTCCACCATCTCGTTGCTGAGGAACCTCCAGTACCTGTCAGTGTTCGACAACAACATGAGTGGTACCGTCCCACCGGACCTCGGCGCAGGGCTGGCATTGACCGATGTGAGCTTCGCCAACAACAGTTTCTCCGGCGAGCTGCCGCAGAGACTCTGCGACGGCTTCGCGTTGAATAACTTCACGGCGAACCACAACAACTTCAGCGGCAAGCTGCCGCCGTGCTTGAAGAACTGCTCCGAGCTGTATCGGGTGCGGCTGGAGGGGAGCCATTTCACCGGCGACATCTCGGAGGTGTTCGGTGTCCACCCCAGCATGGACTACCTGGACATCTCCGGGAACAAGCTGACTGGTCGGCTTTCAGATGACTGGGGACAATGCACCAAGATCACACGCCTGAAGATGGATGGCAACAACATATCAGGCGCCATTCCTGCGGCGTTTGGGAACATGACAAGCTTGCAGGACCTCAGCTTGGCTGCGAACAGCTTGGCAGGCGCTTTTCCACCTGAGCTGGGTAATCTCAACTTCTTGTTCAATCTCAACCTGAGCCATAACTCCTTTTCCGGGCCGATTCCGACAAGTTTGGGCAACAATTCCAAACTGCAGAAACTTGATTTGTCAGGGAACATGCTTAATGGGACCATACCAGTGGGCATCGACAATCTTGGCTCACTAACCTACCTTGATTTGAGCAAGAACGAATTGTCAGGGCAGATACCAAGTGAGCTCGGTAACCTGTTTCAGCTGCAGACCCTGCTTGATTTGAGCAGTAACTCACTGTCTGGTCCTATCCCTTCAAATCTTGTGAAACTGGCGAACCTACAGAAACTGAATTTGTCACACAATGAGCTCAATGGTTCAATTCCAGCAAGTTTCTCTCGCATGTCGAGCCTGGAGATTGTTGATTTCTCTTACAATCAGCTCACCGGTGAAATACCGTCAGGCAATGCTTTCCAGAACTCTTCGGCTGAGGCTTACATTGGGAACCTAGGGCTTTGCGGCAATGTGCAAGGCATTCCTTCTTGCGACCGCAGCTCCACTTCAGGGCGTCACAAGAGAACAGTCATTGAAATAGTTTTCTCAGTAGTTGGGGCAGTGTTGCTGGCAGGCATTGTTGCTTGCCTCATCCTAGCATGCAGAAGGAGACCCAGGGAACAGAAAGTGTTGGAGGCAAGCACAAACGATCCTTATGAATCAGTGATCTGGGAGAAGGAAGGGAAATTCACATTCCTCGACATCGTGAATGCCACTGACAGCTTCAATGAATTCTTCTGCATCGGTAAAGGTGGGTTTGGGAGCGTGTACAAGGCCGAGCTCCCCAGTGGGCAGGTCGTGGCCGTGAAGCGCTTCCATGTGGCCGAGACAGGAGACATATCAGAAGTGAGCAGGAAGAGCTTCGAGAACGAGATCAAGGCACTGACAGAGGTCCGTCACCGGAACATCGTCAAGCTCCATGGCTTCTGCACCAGTGGAGACTACATGTACCTGGTGTATGAGTACCTGGAGAGGGGCAGCTTGGGGAAGACATTGTACGGGGAAGAGGGCAAGAAGAAGCTTGACTGGAGCATGAGGGTGAAGGTGGTCCAGGGGGTTGCTCATGCCCTGGCCTACCTCCACCATGACTGTAGCCAGCCCATTGTTCACCGTGACATCACTGTGAACAATATCCTGCTTGAGTCAGAATTTGAGCCGCGGCTGTCTGATTTTGGCACGGCAAAGCTGCTTGGCTCTGCTTCTACAAACTGGACTTCTGTAGCAGGATCATATGGCTACATGGCTCCAGGTAATCTTTTTGTATCTGCTTACAGCTTACTATTCATGGACCATATAGTTTTACAGATTTTACTTGAATACATAACACCCTGATCTGAACTATTAAGTAGTACTCCCTTCATCCCAAATTATAAGACGTTTGACTTTTTTCATCCCAAGTTTGACCATTCGTCTTATTCAAAAAATTTGTGCAAACATAGTCAAATTTAAGTCATTCTTGAGGAACTTTTAATAATATACCAAGCCATGATAAAAGAATTGATATTTTGCACAAATTTTTGAATAAGACGAGTGGTCAAACTTGGTGTAAAAAAAGTCAAACGTCTTATAATTTGGGATGGAGGGAGTATATACCAGTAACAACTAAGATCCGTCTTAGGCTCCTAGTGCTGAAAAGAAATATAATGTTATGGAAAGCAACATTTTTTCAGATATTTTCACTAACACTGAGGCACTTTGCTTGATGATGTATCGTGATGCAGCACACTAACTTGTGTCATGTCTGGTTTTACTCTTGCAGAATTGGCATACACGATGAACGTCACAGAGAAATGCGATGTTTACAGCTTTGGAGTGGTTGCTCTGGAGGTGATGATGGGGAAGCATCCTGGTGACCTCTTAACCTCCCTGCCGGCTATCTCCTCTTCCACAGAAGAAGATTTATTACTCCAGGACATACTAGACCAGCGGTTGGAGCCTCCAACGGGTGACCTTGCAGAAGAAATTGTGTTTGTGGTGAGAATCGCGCTCGCTTGCACACGGGCAAATCCCGAATCGCGGCCTTCCATGCGATCAGTTGCTCAAGAGATATCAGCGCATACTCAGGCTTATCTTTCTGAACCGTTCAGACATATCACAGTAAGCAAGCTAACAGACTACCAGAAGTGATGTTTGCCTGTGAAAAGGTTTGAAGCTCAACAAGTGAGATTTGTAGTTATTGTGCTTTTTTGGATGCAGTTTGAGAGGACTAATTTTCTCTCAGTTTCCATACTGATAGGCCACGAAACTATTCTGGAAATCCTCAGAAGTCTCTATGTACACAAAGTTAGCTGTATTAAATTCGCTACTATGCTGATGTTCGAAGGGGCTAAACATGCAGCTGTAGGGTAGGTAGTGGAAAACCACAAATTGTAACTTGTAAGAGGTGTTCTTCAGCCACTTTGCTTATTATTTCTCAAATATGACGAGCTTTCTCTGAGATGATACTGCGCATTGTGTGTGACCTTCTATTCCTAGCATCTCCAAGTGTTTGCCAAATAGCATCTATCTATTTTTGGTAAAACAGAAAAAATTGTGCTCCAACAATTTGACATCCAACTTGATAAATTTTAGCAACTTGGCAAATCTCCCCCTCCAAGCGCATATTTGCGCGCTGAGCGCGAGCGCGCATCGCTCGCGCATCCGGCTTCACGTGCATATTTAAGCAGGGCTCTTCGTTTCTTAGTGGGGCTTTTCGTTTGCTTAGCGGGGCTCTTCGTTCGCTTAGCGGGCCTCTTCTTATTTTACCAAGTCCAAATGGCAAACTCTTGGAGAGAGTATATTTTTTCACTTGTCATATATCTTAGCAAGTTACCAAATCACGATATTTGCCAAGTGAATTTTGGCAAACTCTTGGATGCAAGGCAGAGCTCTTGCCAGTTTCCTTTAAAAAAAAATACCGCACAGATGTCTCACTACTTGAACAGTTTCATGTAAATGCTGCATCAATATTTCCATGGAAGTCAGGAATCAGGACAAGTGCTGCTCGCTACAGCGCCCACATAATTGTAGAAATATACCAAGTAGAGTAACGCGATTAGAAAATGGTCTTTACCGGTAGGAAAAAAAACCTACAGGTGCATATAAAGTTTGACCTATATTTATTTATTAAAATTGCAGTACAACCACCGACTAATTCTTCTGAACTTCTTCCCAACATCTATCATGCTGGTGCAGAAGGTGCTCAACGTGGTTGAGGAATCCCGTTTGCTATCAGCAGGTGAGTACCCTTTTGTGGTGCATCTGCTAGGATCGGCTGGCAGCCTGGCAGTGGCACTTGCGCTGCTCTGTAACGATCAGATAGCTAGAATTTTTGCAGGAGAGGAAGACCAGGGTAGTTTAGGGTTCTATGTTTGACTGTTTGTTTGTTTGTTCAACATGTCTGAATGCTCAACTACCTCTTGTGCTCCTCGCATCCTGGCGACCTTTTAACATCCCTGCTGGCTATCCCCTCTTCAACAGAAGATGATTTGTTACTACAGGACATATTAGACACTGCAGAAGAAAGTGTACATGTTCGTCGCATACTCAGGCATATCTTTCTGAACCGTCCCGACAGATCCAAGTAAGCAAACTAACAGGCTACCCGAAGCAATATATACCTGCGCAGAAACTCCAACAGTTCTAGAGCCTTAAGTTTCTCAAGTTCTAGCACCAAAGACAAGAACTAGGAAAGCTTATTGGTAGAACTGGTTGACTAAGAAATTATTATGGGAGTCGCCAATTGCAAGAATTAGTCTGTACTCTGTAGTCAACTTAGGTGTTTTACTTTATTGCCATACTTATTATTTATTGCTCCATTTGATGGGAAGGGCTAAATATGTAACTGAATATAGATATCAGAAGGCAGCAAGCTAAGAGAAACTATTGTCACTTTATTTTCCTTGCCCTTTTCTGGTTGTGCATGATAAGTTCTTAGTTCTCTCTGAAATTCTGAATCTTTTTGACGATGGAAGTGCAGCTCCCAGCATACGTTTTCCCTGAATGGATGACGGGTATATCTATGCCACTTGAAAATAATTTCATATACATATTCTTTTCATAACAGTAGTAGAAATGAATCAAGTACAAAAAAGTAAGAACTTATTATTAAACATATCATATCAGAAAGGCATACAAAGAAATACAGCAAATCTCCTTAAACAGATAATGTTTTTTTTACTGAAATTGCTATATAACAGTTGATTATAATCCTTCTGGCATTCCTCTCAACATTACATCTTAAAGCATACAAAGAAAGGCAGCAAATCTCCTGCTGTACTGTGGAGAAGAAGATTGGATTGCTAAGTATAGTAGGGAAGATATAATTACTCCATTCTTTAGCTTGTATCACTTGTAAAAAAACATTGGTACGGAAGATGGATCACTCTTTTCTTTCGAAAGAAAATGATTGATAGGCCGCACCTTTTGCATAATTTTGTATTGCATGCGATCAACAAACAAGAAAACAGAATACCTCAACTTCGCAATGGAAAAGAGCATCCCATACCACAGCCAGAATCCAAAAACAATTCCAGCGATCACACAGTAGTACAGCCATGGGTCCTGGAATTCTCCGCCATTTCCCTCATCAAATGCATGTGACGGATCTTGGCAAGAAATGTTCAAAGGAGGTCCACAGAGCCCAGGATTGTTGCTGTAAATTGATGCGTCGGTGAGGGTCTGAAGTTGACTCCCAGTGGGTATCTTGCCTGATAAATTGTTGTTCGAGAGATTCAGTGTATTGAGGGATACCAAACTACTCAAGCTAGGAGGGATGGTTCCTGATAGTTCATTCAACGAGAGGTCAAGTGACTCAAGAACATTCAAACTTCCAATGTGTTCAGGAATTCCACATGACAGATTATTTCTTGACAAGTTCAGAAATCGGAGGCCTTGGAGATTGGTTAACTCTTCAGGGATGCAATGAGACAGTGAATTGCCTGACAAATCGATGCCCGTCATCAGCTCAAGTATTCTTTGGAATATCAGCTCTTGTCCCTTCCAGATGATGTCAATTCTATCCTGATAGGTGGACCCATCTAGCGATCCTATACTGGAATTAATTTTCGGATGCTTCATGGACTCTAAGTTTCCCAACTTTGCTGGGATCAATCCTGTCAATCCATTGTGGGACAAGTCTAGCAACTGAAGTTGTGAAAGCCGTGATAACTCCGGAGGAATTTGACCAGTGAAGTTGTTCGAACTAAGTCTAAGGATTTTCAGTGCTGGAGCACGGCTTCCAATCCAAGGAGGAATATCACCATGGAACCTGTTGTTCCCAATATCTACAGTGGCCAGCTGCTGGCATCCCTCAACGACACTTGGAAATTCTCCAGTGAAGCTATTGCCGGCAAGATGGAGCGATTCTAGATAACAGTTGTGGGTCGGTGGGGCTTCAGGGATCTTACCCGAGAAAGAGTTGTGTGATAGGTCCATAAACTGCAGAGCCTGCATCTCCCACCAGCAGTCCGGCAGCTCTCCGGTGAGATTGTTGTTGGACAGGTCCAGTATCTGCAGGGACAGCAGCCTGCAGAAGGCCGCGCCGGACCTGTTGGAGGAGGAGGAGCTGTTGAGCACGTTGAAGCTGCTGTCGTACAGGCGCCGTGCCGGTGCCACCTCATCAGAGAAGCTATCGTCGGCGAAGCTCTCGTCGATGTTGTCGTAGTCGTCTGCCGGTGCCACCTCATCAGAGAAGCTGCCGTCGGCGAAGCTCACATCAAAGTCGTCGTAGTCGACCTCATCAGAGAACCTGGCGTCGGCGAAGCTCACATCGAAGTCGTCGTAGCCGTCAAGGTCCATGCTCATCGCCAGGTGCACTGAGGAGGATAGTAGCAGGAGGCAGAGGCAGAGGTAGATGAGAAGGATTTGGGAGCCTCGTGTGTGCTCTGCCATGGCTAGCTCTGGGTTTGAGCCTTGGAAGTTAGAGGTATTAGGGGATCTTTTGTTGTTAGTTTTCAGCTCGGAGGTCACTTGTGGATGATTAAGTAACAAGTGCAGCGTGGTTGACGACGACCATGGACTCGCGGTCGTTGTGGCATTTGGAGCACACATCGTGCACGGGGAACACGGCACTAGGACTAGCGGTGCAATGGTGGCCGGCAAGACCACGGCGGGCACTCTCAGACCAACGACCGACTACTAGTCAAGAACGAAAAGCGAGAAGGAAATGAATTTAGGTAGGGGGTTTTGTGAGAAGTACCTTGAAAACGATGGTACTCGTGGGTGCACAAGCCAGTCGCGTCCACTTCCTCAGCCATTTCGTCATTCTGGCGAGCACTTGGGAAACGTCCGGCCCGCATCGTCCTACTGCTGCGCCGTGGATACGTCACAACTCACAAGATACGCAGACGCCGTCGATGAGGCGTTCCGTCGAACAACGTCCGTGCACGCACCGGGCAGGCCGCCACGACGCACGGACGCCCGCGATGTGTAACTGCACTAACGTCGCGTCGACTCAGGGAGAGAATCCGGCCTCTGGAAACTAGATGGTTCGCCGAGGACGATATCCATCCAATCATATCCATCATCCGTGGAACTCGGCTTATTGGTCGCCTTGCAGGTGGGGAGGGGGAGACTTCCTGAGAGAGCGTATAGGCGTGTTGCAGCCGGCTGGGCCTCGTCCGGCCCAACCACAGTTATTATCCTGTGGCCGAGGTCCCTGATTCTTAGCCTCCTGTGGGCTTTGACTCGACGGTTGGAAAGTCACAGCACGACTTCACGAGTAGATCTCTCCATCACGCACTTTTGCATATCGTGCACATCACGTACATTGTGTAAACGAATTTGAGTTTACATAGGAGTTCATCAAGTTCACAACCGAATAGTTTCATCACTATAGGGTACATAGATAAAATATTTTAAATTAATAAGTCATTTTTAGTTTTGTTCTAAGTTAAGTTGCTCTAACTTTGATCGCCCTCTATATATATATAAAAACGCACAATCGATCACATCACTGCATATTACAAAGGATCGTATATATTTTTTAAAAAAATTGAAATTGCTATATAAAGTTGACTAGAATCCTTCTGGCTGTCTTTTTTTTTTTGACAACTTCAACGGGGGGATTGCTCCCCACCTGATTTTATTGATTTATAGCATTGGCAACCAGATTACAAAGATGTTTACAAGTGTTGGGAAAGAAATTGCCTTTTTAGGCTAGATTACATCCACAGAACTGTTCACCGTCATTTCTAGAAAGGAGGACCAGGCTTGTATGACCTTTTTGCTTTTCTTTGGCATTTTGACCTTCCACTGAAAGGCCTCTGATCTGCACGAAATTATTATTGTCCTCAGATTTTGGTGAACCCTTCTGGCTTTCCTCTCAATATTACACCATTACAAAGGCATATAAAAAAGGTATCAAATCCCCAGTCGTACTTGGGGAAAATAAAGAGAGGATTGGGCCAAGTATAATAGAGAAGATATCATACTTCCATTCTTGAGCTTGTATCACTTGTTAAAAACACAGCACAAAAATGGATCACTTTCTTCTTTTGAAAGAAACTGATCGGTAGGCTGCACTTTTTGCATAATCTTGTATTTGCAATCAGCAAAGAAGAAAACAGAACGTCTCAGCTTCGCAATGGAAAAGAGCATCCCACACCACAGCCAAAATCCAAAAACAATTCCAGCGATCACACAGTAGTACAGCCGTGGGTCCTTGCATTCTCCACTATTTCTCTCATCATCAAATGCAAGTAGCTCATCTGTGCAACCAATGTTCAAAGGAAGCTGATTCCCGCCTGGTGGGTATCTTGCTTGACAAATGGTTGTTTGAAAGATTCAGTGTGGTAAGGTACTGCAAACTACTCATGCCTAGAAGAATGAGTCCTGAAAGTTCATTTCAGAAAAGATCGAGGGCAGCCAGAGGGGGGCCTGCCCCCCCTAACAGTACAAACTTTCTTCATAATATATAGTTTAATAGCCTATGTTTCTATTAAAAATATATAATAAATAAAATCTTGTTATATTATATATGTCTATTGATATATTTTACGCAACAAAATCACATAAAACATAATTAAAATAAAATATTTTAATTTATCTAAATTTGTTTGCCTACCATATTAGAACACTTTTGTTGAAATTTTGGTTTTACTAAAACACTCATGTTTCATTATAGTTTTATATTTTATTGAATACATACTTAACCAGAATAACGATTTGGTTTATTATAAATCACACGACAACATAGACGCTCACATACATACACGCACACTCACTCCTATGAACAAACACACATCTCACTCCACTACGAGCACTTCTGGAATACTAAGCCAGTAGATTTTAATATTGATGAGTCATCACATGCGCACCGTTGTCGACAGACACAATCGCTTACCATGGGTATGAGCGCTTTCGAAATACTAAGTAGGTAGATTACAAGATTCATGGGTCGTAACATGCGCCTCACTGACTTCTTTTGCTACATCTCACTCCACTACGAGCACTTCTGGAATACTAAGCCAGTAGATTTCAATATTGATGAGTCATCACATGCGCACCGTTGTCGACAGACACAATCGCTTACCATGGGTATGAGCGCTTTCAAAATACTAAGTAGGTAGATTACAAGATTCATGGGTCGTAACATGCGCCTCACTGACTTCTTTTGCTACCGAAAACATTCGCCCCCGCGTCGCCTAACCAGGGTCTCCTGCTGCTGGATCTAGTGCCCTCTCGCCGGCCATGGCGAGCATGGTCGGTGCGGTCCGGCGTCTTTCCCTGCGGCAGCTCAGGTCGTGGTCGATAGCAATGGGGCGATGGTGACTTCTAGCGACTGTGCTGCTTAGCGGCGTGGGCGGTGTGAGCCTGACGGAGGCTACTGGGGTCTTGCGCGGCGTGGTTGATGCGGGTCTGGCTCGACAGGGGTTGGGAGTTGGTGGGCTAGGCAACTAAAAGGTCCTACTATGGCTAAGGAGGGTAAATAGCCTATTTAAAAAACTATAAATCACTAGAGCAAAATGATTAGTACAACAAATGGCGTAAAGCAAGTTTTGTTTTAGCTCTATAAGGGTCGCAAGCCACCTATCCAATCAATTCTAGTAGCGATGATCTCTAAATCAATCAATGGTTAAGTCACTATGAACTTTCAAAAGCTAGCTACACTAAAAAGCTCAATTAGGTGAGAAGCTACACTAGCAAGTAAGATAAGCTCTCAAAGCTAATTACACTAAAGAGCTTGTTACAACTACTTTGCAAGTAAGTAAAGGAGTGAGTGGGATGTTTATACCACCGTATAGGGGGATGAACCAATCACAATGAACATAACCAATCACCGGGAGAAATCCAATCAAACACAAGATGGACACAAGATTTTTCTCCCGAGGTTCACGTGCTTGCCGACATGCTAGTCTCCGTTGTGTCGACCAACACTTGGTGGTTTGACGGTTAAGAGGTGTTGCACAAACCTCGTCCATATAATTGGACACCGCAAGAACCTACCCACAAGTGAGGTAACTTAATGACACGAGCAATCCACTAGAGTTATCTTTCGGCTCTCCGTCGGGGAAGGTACAAGACACCTCACAATCACCGGAGCCGGCCACGAACAATCACCAACACGTGTTGGACCTCCACCGCTGCTCCAAGCCATCTAGGTGGCGGCAACCACCAAGAGTAACAAGAACTCCACAACCACAACGATCCCCGAGTGCCACTAGATGCAATCACTCAAGCAAATGCACTAGGAATCACTCCCAATCTCACTTTGATGATAAATCAAGGATGGAGATGAGTGAGAGGTGTTTGCTTAGACTCACAAGGATGTCAAGTATGTCAAAGTGCTAAGAGAGTGAGCCTAGGGCCGGCCAAAACGTATTTATAGAGCCCCAAAGACAAAGAGTCGTTGCTCTATCCTCGGGCTGACATGACTCACGTGACCAGACGCTGCCCTACATCCAGTCGCCTGCGTCCGATCCACGGATGGTCACCACATGGCCTACCTTCAAACGTCATGCATCGATTTTCAATGGTCAAGTGAATTCGCGCTCGTGCGTTAATTACTGACCGGACTCGCCCCGGTATGACCGGACTCTGAGCTAGCCTGCGTCAGGTCAACAACAGAGAGGTTCCCGAGCGGCTTTTCTCTGACCGGACACGTCAGGTCGCAGGTAACCTGACTCCGTCCAGCGTCCAGTCGCCGCTCCATCTCACTGTGCACTGTCGTGAAGCTGATGTCACCGTACGTCAGCGTCGACCAGACGCACTGCCTGAGCGTCCGGTCACAAGCTGATGCCAGCGTCCAATCGCATGCCTGAAGCCACGTGCCCCTCAGCCAGATGATCGGACGCGTAGGTTAGCACAGTGACCTGCGTTGGATCAGGTACCCGAACCTCATTTTCTTTTTCTAAGTCCGCAAACACTTCACCCTTACTTCCAACTTGCTAACCATAAAGTGTAGAACTTGTGTGCACGTATGTTAGCATTTTTCAAAGAATTTTATAAGGGTCATATGTTAGCACACTAGGTTTCTAAATGCAATGCATGAATCATGTCACCTAGTGGCACTCGATAAACCGTTTAGCCAAAGAATTCTCTTCTTTATTGTACCGCTATCGATCCTAAATGTTATCACAGTTGACAGTAGATAAGTATCATTTTTAACCGTCAACATAGCATGAGAAATGACCTAAACATAAATACTATCTAGATATAAGGGTTACACTGACAGAATTCCACAAGTTTTGGTGAATATCTATTTCTACAAGGGGTTATCAGGAAAGAACCAAAGGAGGTCCACATGTCAAATTTACATAGAGAGAAATCGACCATACTATAAAAAAGTATACTCTAAAAGACTCGAGAAGATTTTCCCCTGGAGGGCAGGGCCCACAGGCCAGGCAACAGGGGCGGCCGCCCGTGGGCCTGGGCGCTCGCCCCACCTGCAGAGCCAATCAGGCTCCGTCTCGCGGATCCTGCTTTCACCGCCTTTGAGGATTAATAAAAAGTCATTGATGAAGGTCGGTTTGATCCAAGGGCTGCGGTGCTTCCTAGAGGACTATATAAGCAAGGCCCCTAACCCTAGGAGAAACCCTAATTCATTAGAGAGAGAAATTCATTCAATTCATCAAGAGAGAAGCCCTAGAGCCTCCATCTCAATTAGATCTCTAGTTTAGCATAGCTACATAGGATTAGAACTAGAAGGAGCCAAGCATTGCTTGATTTCTGGATCTGTCAAGAGAATATTTGGTAATTCCCTCCTACTTTTGTATTTGTTCTTATATTATTCATCTAGTTCATCATTTGTATGAATATGATTTTAGTCTATTCTATCATATTGGATATGACTTTGCTCTATTTGATTATGTTCTCAATTATATTGTTCTTAGTCTACTTTAATTATATGTTTGGCATAGTTCGATCAGAATTATATTTAAGTATAGGATCGTATAGCGCTTGCTCATTGATATCATGGGTGAGTGGTAAACATTGTGTAAGCGTGGTGCCTACCGTATTTACCTGCGATTGCACCCTATATTCCGGACCGTGTGGTAGATCGCGGGAGTGACAGTCATGTTGAGTCCTTTGTAGTCCACCTCCCGAGTATAGGGCAGGCAGAGCACAACTATTATGGGGAAGTGACGGCTATGTTCCATATCTTCCTTAGTAATATCACTATGCGTAGATATAACCTTTTCTTGCCATGATTGTCAAGTGTAATTGCACTAATCATCGTATGCTTTGATTGTATAGTTAGAATAACTTAGGATTTATCCTTATAGTTCGTCATAATCCATGCTAGTGCTATATGCTCAGAGTAATCTATTGAGATGTTTATCATTATATGTGGCTATGTGCTTATCAGTTATCTCTTATTACTCTTTATTCATATATATATATATATTATTTATCTTATGACACTTACCCTGTATGAGGAGATCGATAAAGACATGGTTATGCTCTCCATTATCACATGCAGTGATGCTCATTGCTCAATATCCTTAGCATCCCTTCCCAGTGGTAAAAATATAAATAACGATACCTGGATTACTCCTGATTAAAATGCTACATTGGTATTATCTGTGTGCTTGCGGATTTCATATTTATTTCAGAGGGGCATTTGCATATTTAAGTACCAGCACCTTTAGTGTCATGCTGGGGATGACAACCTAGCTTAGGTGGCGTTAGAGGTGTCTGTAGCACCCCGGGTGTTAAGCATGCATTAGCATCCCAAAGCATGAGCATTAGCATCAAATGCATTTCATAATCACATGCAATATAAGTTTAAAACTGAATTAAAACGTGTGAAACATCATTTTGAAACATGTATGTTGCATATGATTGTTAGTTTTATGTTTGCCCTAATTATACTTGCTAGGTTAGGGAAACATGTTTGGTTATGATTTGAAATAACCTAGAATTAATTAGCATGATTTTTGGAGCAATTTTTGTATTCAAAATCTCCCCAAATTTTGCTTTTAGAAATATTCTTGAAAATGGGTTTTTAATTAAAAATTTGACTTTAAATCATTAATTCAAAATTTATTGGGAATTTTAAAAAGTGCCCTAAACCAAAGTTGTAGATAATTAAATTTTGAGCAACTTTTGTTTTGAGGTCAACTTTTGAAAATGTCTTTTTCCTCTTCAAAATTTTTTTTTGAATTTAAAATGAATTAGAAAATATGGAATTTGATTTATAAAAGAAAAAGCTGTTTTCGGCTTAGCAGGTCCCCGCCCCACTTCCGGCCCAGCTGGCCAGGCCAGCCCGGCCCGCGTCCGCGCCTGCCCGCGTCCGCGCGCGCTAGCGCCCGGCCGCGGTAGAGCCTCGCCGCCCCGTGGCCGCCATGCGCCGGCGCCACCCTCCGCGTGGCCGTCCGTGGCCCCCGCGCGCCCGGCTCTTTGGCGACACGCCCGCGCCCCTGCTTCCTCCCTCTCCCTCACTCGTTCTCTCTTTTGCCCGCAGAGAGAACGCAGCGTGCCCTCGCGTCCTCTCGCACGCTCGCCACCGCTGTCGCTTGCTCCATCGCCACGTTCCGCCTCCGGCGAGCTTTCTCCGAGCAATTGCTCGCACGTCACGCTTCGCCATCTCCTCCTCTCCTTCGAACACACCTCCGCCTCCGGTAAGGCTCCATTGTGCGCATCCCGTCACGCCACCATTTCCGGCCACCGAGCTCGTGTTCCGCCCCTCCGGCGTCCTCGCCCTCTCTCGACCCCCACGCACTGCACTCTAATGTTCACCATCTTCCCGTGAGTCTTATGCGCCCGCTTGCTGGTCCCCGCTTGGCCGGAGTTGGCCGTTGGCCGCCGGCAGGCATCGCACCGCTGCGACGTCGCAGGCACCGGCGTCATGCCCGTGCCCCGCTTCTCCCTCCCCTCTCTGTTTTTCCTTGGGCCGCAGCGCTAGTGGGCCGCGCCACCGAGCCAGGCCACTCGTTTCCCCCGCGTGGGCTGTCGGGGCCATTTTTGGCAATGGGCGAATGGAGCTCGCGGGTCGGTCTGTTAGGCAGAAAAAGGAAACAGATTTCGATTTTCGTTTTCTTTTGAAAGGAGAAATGCTTGGGAAAAAATGTTGTGTATCCATTTTAGCTCCAAAAATTATGAAACAAATTTTGGTAGACTTCTTAAGGCCAGATCTATAATGTAAAATTATTGCATGTCAAGTTTGAAATACTTTTCTGTGGAGATTTATTTAATCCTTGTTTTTGCTAATATCTTAGAAAATATGTAGTAAATCCAAGAAAAATCAGAAAAAATATGATTCCAAGTTTGTTGCTCTTCTTGTGTACTATAGTTTCTGAGAAAAATATATATCATGCCTGTTCTATGAAAAATTAGTGATGTCTAGTTCAAGTGCTATTTATTGCTTAGATTTGCTATTTTTGATATAGGGAAAAATATGAATAAAACATGTCTATGATAATTTTTGTATACTAATGGTGTGTGGTGTAGAACATAGGAAAAATGCTAATTCTGTTGTTTGATACTTTTCATAGTGCTAAATATTTTCATGCTCAATATTATGCTATAGCTTGTTAATTTTTTATAGATTGTTTTACTTATCCAAATCCCATGAAATTTCTGTGGTATGCTATTTAGAGTAGGACTATACTACTATAATTTTTGTAGATTTTTCCATGCAACAGAAATAGATGTTACCGTGTAACCCTAGTTTAAATAGGAAATAAAAAGTTATTCTTTATGAGTAATTAAAGTAATAAGAAGTGTTTGGTGTATCTTTGAAGCACCAAACTACCTTGCTGGTGTTACTTGATAGGTTAAGGTATTAGAGATTGATAAAGTGTAGCAACACTTGTGTGAGAGTTATATGCTAACTAGTATTAGAATAGATGACATGTTTTGTGGTATATGTTTTTGGATGATGTGGACTACTTTGTAGAAAGCTTTTCGTTTCTAATCTATACCATAGGTTTCAATGTGTTCATCTGCATATCATGACATCATGATCATAGCATTCCACTGCATCTAATGCACCGTTTGCATGTTTATTTATGCAATTGCATCATACAGGATCGCAGGAGGAGTCGCCAGTAGCAGTGCCGGAAGAGCAGACCGGGGCAGATCCGCAAGATCTCCAGGCACAGGAGGTGCCCGAGGACGAGGAGCAAGGAGAGGAGTTGTCCAAGTGCGTAGATCACCAGCCTAGTTCATTTGAAAGAAGCAAGCCCCGGAGCATTCTAAATTCCCTATTTTATTCAAACAATTCTTTATATATGAGTTATATATAGGAGTTGAGTGAAAACACTTGCTGCATATATACCTTTTTCTTGTCCCATAAATATGCCTGGAATCCTATTTTAGTTTAGGATCGAAAGTATTGCTTAGTCATGCTTAGACCGGTAGAAGTCGGGTGATTTTCTGTCACCTGCGAGATATAGGTGGATACCTGGTTATGGTTGGCTATAATTGTTATCATGGAAAGTAACCAAGTGTTGATGGATAAATGGAGATCGGGCAGAGTCTTATAGGGTTTTGGACTATAGTGATTCCGTCTGTGTCGATTAAGGACCGATCGTTGCTTGTCCCTCTTGTCATGTTGAACGCATGCCTCACATTTAGCTGACCGAATAAAGTACCTTTCGACCGTGAAGCTAGTGACATGATTCGGGCCAGGACCTACACGGGTGCGCGTACTGGTGCTGAAGGGAGTATGACAGGGACGCGAAGAGTGAGCCCAAGGTGCGTCCTGGCAGTCGGACGGTCCCTGGGTACTGCGGTCCTAGTTTATCCCGCGACGTTTACCGGAATCTTGTCATTGGTGATCTGTAGCTCACTTGATCGGTGAGTGTGGTTTGTGTGAGGAATAAATCACCAGCTGGTTAGGAATCGATTCGAATCACCATCGCTCCTGGATAGTGAGCACTTGACTCGAGCTACGACATCGTAGTAATAATAATAGAACACGAATGGTTATGTGGATGGTGTTGGAAATGCTAAACCTGAGATGGTAACCTTTGATGTTAATGTTAATCAAGTGATTGCTCTAGCATAGGTGCTTACTTAGATTAATCAGGTATAATCAAGTTGATGCTTATATTTTAAATGGTTCATAGATAATAACTTATGCTTTTCTGCAAAACAAGTCAAGCCAGTCCACCTTATAAAAGCATTGTATACTCCTTGGTGTCACTTATTTTTGGTTTAAGACGGGTAAGTCTAGCTGAGTACCTTCTCGTACTCAGGGCGTTGTTCCCATTGTTGTTGCAGATGGTCAAATATACTACGGCTACTGCATTAACTGCCTGTATCCAACGATGGGTGACAACTAGGACCAAGGGCAATGGTCACTCCGTATCTCCCCTCTGATGCTTTTGTTGGAGATGACTACCTACTGGCACTGTATCTGAACTAAGTGTGTGTGGTTTTAAAATTACTTGCTTCCGCTATGTTAATTTGAACTTGTGTTGTAATAACTTTATGTTCTGAACTCCGATGTATTCAACTATCGTTGCGAACTTTATGTAACATGTGACTGTGGCTGCTAAACCAGTACGATCTTAGTTTGTTATTGGTTGGTTTGAAATCCTTCGTGATTTCACGGCATTTCGGGTTGTACGGGCTTAAGTTTGGTAAATTATCTACCTTGACGGAAGATTTTCTTACTTAATCTCGTATAATCATGTTGATCCGTTACAGTGTCAACAATCACACCCTCTATGGTGTCTTGATCACCAAAACCAAAGCCTTAAGCAATATCTTTGCCTTGATTTCCATAGGGTTTTATTTTTCTCTTTCTTCTTTTCCAAATGATGAGCACTTCGTCATCTCTTGGTCAACACCATGTACCATGATCCTCTTTTTAGCTCCATCACTTGGATTGTACCAACCTCATCTAATCCACACACTTACATAGAGGTTAGTACTAAGGTTTCATCAATTAGCCAAAACCAAACTAGGTGTTGACATCGTTTTTAGCACATGTCAAGATGATCAGGAAGGGCTAATCAACAGAGGAAAGATTACCGTGTAGATTGATAGCCAAGGAGAATAAGTTTGTTTTTGAGTGGTGGCAACGTATGGATTTAATTTGAAGTGTTGCCGATGAGGTTAAGGGTATTATTGCCGATGCCGATGAAAGAGGGTTTGGAGACTGCTGCCGATGAGACAGGGGATGTACCGATGAAGGAGGGTATGAAGACTGCTGCCGATGAAACAGGGAATGTACCGATGGAAGGAACTCGAAGGCTGCTGCCGATGGAACCGGGACTGTGCCGTTGAAAAGGAGGTCGATGAGAATACCATCGTGATTGAGGCGGACTATGGAGTAAAATAGGAGTTAATTTCCTTGTTTACGTTTAGTAGAGTCTGAGTTGTATCAAAGTCATGTTTTTCCTTAGATTTGGATTTAGTGTCCTAGTCGTATTTGGTTACGTTTCTATAGATCAGGATATAAATATAGAGTGAAGGGCAATGTAATAGGGGATCAATCAATACATCAAAAAACAACTTTTACTCTTATTTACATCTACTTTCGGCGACTTCGTCAATTTGCATATTTTTCCTTTTTACGAGTTCTCATCGATTCGGCGAGTTGCATTGCTCTAAGTGCAATCTTCGACGATCTTCGAGTTCTGCGTGAGTACCTCTTGGCCGTGACTTCCGGACGTATCGCTGTTGTCAGGACCAAAGTGCTCGTATCTTCGTCCTTGTCGATTAACAGGTCAAATCGACTGGCACGCTTTGGATATCGACTTCGGGTATTAGCACTTTGTGTTTGCAGATTTACTTTTGCATCAACACATCTTTTGGCACGCTCGGTGGGACAGATCTAGTCAAGATGCTTAATCCTGAGATCGATGCTGGGAACATCATCGCAGTAACAGAAGAAGATGTTAAGGACGATCAGAAGCAGGCTATGGAGAGGGCTATTGAAGAATACAGACAGCTTTGCTTAAAGTCATTCAGCTTAAACAAAAGTGGACAAGTCATCCAGAAGCAGGACTTGCTGTTGCCTCGGCAGGTTACCTTTGATCCTTATCCGGGTAAACTTCAAGAGATGGTTAATTCTGCGGTGAATCATGCTTTAATTAATCACTCCAATGTGTTGTCCAATACTGTTCATAATGCTGTGATTCGAACTTTCAAAGAAGGGCAAGCGTCACCTCGTTACGTTGGGCCTGCTTATCATCAACCAGAAGCAGCATCTGCTGTTGCTCCATCGGCTCCCCCAGCCGTTGCGGGTATAGAGATTTCTTCTCCTCCAGTATCAGCAGGTTTATCTAACGTACAGTCTACTCCGGTGCGTCCGGATTCGGCATTATCAGGACGAGTTCAGCTTGGTACAGATCTATCAGCATCGGCTCTATCAGGTCCTGTACCACAGAATAATCAAACTCCTGCTAATTGGTGGGGATATGGTATGCCTCCAGAGCCATCTGCTTTCAATCACGGATTATCTCAAGTGTTTGATGCAGCGGAAAAAACTCCTATGCCATCGGCTGGTTTGCCGATAGCCCAAGCGCCTCAATATACTACAACTACTGTACAACCGAATCTAGGAGGTTTTTAGGCGTCTTTGGGTCAAACATCTAGTTCAAGTCCATCGGCAAATTTGTTACCGATGCAGCAGAAGGCTCCTATTACCAGTCAACCTGGAGTCCAGGTTATGCCTCAAGTTGGATGTAATTATCCAGCAATGCCAACAAGCTACCAGCCATCGGCAAATTTAGTGCCGATGAATACTAATAATTGGTCAGGGCAGTTTCCCACTCAACATACAGTTCAGCCAAATCAGCAAGCCACAGGAGTTCATCAAGGTCACATGCATGCTGGTTTTCAGAATCAAGCATCGGCAGCTCAGCCGATGAACCCTTTTCAGCAGGTTAATGGACCACAGATAGTGGCAAATGTGCCAATTGCTGGAGATCGTGGGCCACAAAGGTATGCAGAAGGGTACCATCAGATACCTCCAGTGGAGATTCAACAATATCGTCAACAAGATGTTGATGCTTTCTGGGCCGATAAAATAGCAGAAATTATGAAGGATCAGTTTAGGATCAAGCCCAAAGTTAATACCTATTCTTATCGGACTCCGTATCCTCCGGCATACGATTTAATTCCTCTCCAAGGTGCCAGATTTCACTAAGTTTTCTGGGCAAGACGATACATCAACCATGGAGCATGTTAATCGTTTTATTATTCAATGCGGAGAGGCAGCTTGTAGAGATGAATTGAGAGTTCGTCTGTTCTCATCATCTCTATCCGGATCAGCATTTACATGGTTTATTTCACTACCACCAAATTCTATTATCACTTGGGCTGATCTGGAAAAGCAATTTCATAAGTATTTCTTTGCTGGAGTTCATGAAAAGAAGCTTACCGATTTGGTAAAGATGAAACAGCGTAATGATGAATCGGTAGAAGGCTTTGTGCAAAGGCTACGAGATGTAAAGAACAAATGTTATAGCCTGGTATTGGATGATCGGCAGCTTGCCGATTTAGCCTTTCAGGGATTGTTACCACACCTTAAGGACAGATATGCTTCTCAGGAGTTCGAAAGCCTAAGTCATTTAGTGCAAAGGATTTCTGATCAAGACACTAGGGTTTTTGAACCTAAAAGAAATTGGAACAAGAAAGTTTCATTTGTTGAAGAGGCAGAAGATTCTGATTCAGATAATGAACCAGTTATCGGTTTGGCAGAGTGGGTTAAGAATAAGAAGCCGATATCTTGTCCCTTTGGTCACAAAGAGCCAGAAAAGTTTACTTTTGACGTCACCAAAGCCGATAAGATATTTGATCTTTTGCTTCAGGAGGGCCAGATTAAATTGTCACCTAATCATGTGATCCCATCGGTAGAAGAGTTGAAGCATATGTTGTATTACAAGTGGCATAATGCAACTTCACACAGTACCAATGAGTGTAAAGTATTTAGACAACAATTGCAATTAGCTATTGAGTCTGGCAGAATAAAATTTGGCAATTCCAAGATTCAAAAGCCGATGAAAATTGATCAACATCCTTTTCCAGCAAATATGTTGGATGCTGAAGGGAAAATTAAGGTGTTGACATCGGAAGCTGCTGAAAAGAATGCATCAGTAGATCCCCAACATCGGATAACTACCGATGATGTAAAAGGCAATGTGCTATTAACAGAAAGTAGCGGTTCTGGGAGGCCTCCTCGGTCTGGCATCGTGATCACTCATCGAAGACAACAAGAAGGTTGGCGTCAGCGAAGGGACTGGTATCAACGACAACAAGAAAGACGTCAAGAAGAGTGGAATCGGCATAGGGATCATTGGAATTGTCCGTTTTTTATTCATTGTTGGGAGGAAGGTATTAAGTTATCTACTGTTGAAGATTGTCTAGAGTGCAATGGTTATTATGGAGTTAGTCATCCTGTAAGAAGGTTTCAATCTGGTAATCAAGGTTTGCTCATTAATGAGCCGATCAGAGGGAGAGCATCAGTACATGATCGGCTGGGGGGCAAGCTCAGTGTACATGAAAGGCTTGGTAAACGCGTTGCATATTTTCTGAGAAACCAAGAGGAGCTTGAAGAGATGGCAAATGCAAGAGTTCCTGATGAAAAAATATTTTACAGGGATCCTAATATACGTCATGTGGAGACAACTAGGACTTATCAGCCAGTATGGAAAACTAAGCTTCCTCAATGGTGTCCAGAGGGTTTGACAAAGACACAGAAGACAAAAATGCAGCGAGAGCGTCAAAAAGATTTATATCAAGAAGAAAGTCCCTCCAATAAGAGATCTGGTAACCAGCAGTGGCAGATAAGGCACAAAAATAAAGGTCCATTGGCGGATGTCAATATGGTGTTTATGTTGCCGATGGAATTTTTGGCTCTGTCTGATAGCGAAGAAGAGGCTGTTTTCTCTGACCAAATAGCTCAATTAACGCTAGATCCAATGATGGCTGTTTTTGAGAAGCCTGCCGATGATGAGAGACAACACCTCAAGGCTTTGTTTGTAAAAGGCAGAGTTGATGGGCAGCCTGTATCTAAGATACTTATTGATGGAGGAGCTGCAATTAATATTATGCCTTATGTGATGTATCGGAAGCTTGGTAAGGGAGATCAAGATTTAACTAAGACCGATATGATGCTAAAGGATTTTGAAGGCAATGTATCACCAGCTAAAGGGGCAGTATGTGTTGAGTTGACCATCGGTAGTAAAACCTTACTGACAACTTTCTTTGTTATTAATGGCAAGGGTACATATAATCTGCTCTTGGGAAGGGATTGGATTCATGCTAATTGCTGTATTCCTTCTACAATGCATCAATGTCTGGTACAGTGGATTGGAGATAAGATTGAAGTTGTTCCTGGTGACTCTTCTTATATAATCGCATCGGCAGAATCAGACACTTATGAGCGAACCAAGTGCATATCGGGAGAAGCCTGGGAAAAAGAGTTCCTCAAGGTTGCCGATTACGAAATTCTACCGATCCAAGCAGTCGGTTCTGAAGAAGAGTTTTAATGGATAGATTTGCCGATGATGGAAAATTAGGTCAAGGATTTACATCGGCAGATGATTTAATAGAAGTAGATATTGGTGAAGGCGATAGGCCAAGGCCCACTTTTATTAGCTCTAAGTTAAATTCCAAGTGTAAACAGCAACTAGTTGATTTGTTAAAGGAATATAAAGATTGTTTTGCTTGGGATTATACTGAAATGCCTGGATTAGACCGATCTATAGTTGAACATCGGTTGCCTATTAAATCTGGATTTCGGCCACATTAGCAGCCGGCTCGCCGATGCAATCCTAATATACTTCATGATATTAAGGCCAAAATAACCAAATTAATTGAGGCAAAGTTTATTCGGCAGTGTCGATATGCAGAGTGGATTTCTAATGTGGTTCCTGTATATAAGAAAAATGGGAAACTTCGTGTTTGTATTGATTTCAGGAATCTCAATAAGGCCACACCAATGGATGGCTACCCAATGCCGATTGCTGATTTGTTGATTGATGCTGCAGTAGGGCATTAGATTATTAGTTTCATGGATGGTAATGCAGGTTATAATCAAATATTCATGGCTGAAGAAGATATTTCCAAGACTGCTTTTAGGTGTCCAGGTCATGTGGGATTATTTGAGTGGATAGTTATGACATTTGGTTTGAAAAATGCCGGTGCTACTTATCAAAGAGCTATGAACTTTATTTTCTATGAATATATCGGCACGTTGGTAGAAATCTACATTGATGACATAGTGATTAAGTCTGGAGACATCACAAAGCATCTAACCGATCTACGGAAGATACTGGAGTGTACAAGAAAACATGGATTAAAGATGAATCCCAATAAATGTGCATTTGGTGTATCGGCAGGACAATTCCTGGGTTTTATGGTGCATCAGCGGGGCATTGAAATTAGTAGAAAATCTATTGAGGCAATCAACAAGGTTGTTGCTCCTGCCGATAAAACTGAATTACAGTCCTTGATCGGTAAGATTAATTTCATCAGAAGATTCATATCTAATCTGTTAGGTAAGATCAAGGCTTTCAGTCCATTATTGAAATTGAAAGCCGATCAGGAATTTAAATGGGGGGATGAACAGCAATTAGCCTTAGATCAGATTAAGAGTTATTTAACAAATCCTTCAGTGTTAGTTCCACCCCAACATGGAAAACCTTTCAGATTGTATTTATTAACTGAAGATACTGTTATGGTTCAGCTCTTATTCAAGAATTTGAAGGGAAGGAGCGTGTTATCTATTATTTGAGCAGGCGGTTAATAGATGCTGAAACCAGGTATTCGGCCATTGAGAAATTATGCTTATATTTATACTTCTCTTGTATTAAGCTGAGGCATTATTTACTATCGGCTGAATGTACTGTCATATGCAAAGATGATGTGGTCAAATATATGCTATCTATGCCGATATTGAATGGTAGGATTGGTAAATGGATTTTAGCATTATCAGAGTTTGACCTACGTTATGAATCGGCTAAGGCAGTTAAAGGACAGGTTATGGCCGATTTTGTTACTCAACATTGCAACACGGTGGATTCTCTGGAAGTTGCTCCGTGGACACTTTTCTTTGATGGGTCTACTTGTGGTGAAGGGGCAGGCATCGGTATCGTGTTAATTTCCCCTCAGGGGAAGAAGTATGTGTTCTCATTGCCGATCATTGCTACATCGACAAACAATCAAGCTGAGTACCAAGCCCTGATAAAAGGGTTAGAATTGCTTAAAGAAGTACAGGCTGATGCTGTTGAAGTCTTTGGTGATTCTATGCTAGTTATAAATCAGTTGATTGGGGTTTATGAATGCCGAAGTGAAATTCTAATTTGATATCATGAAAAGTGTTTGGAATTGTTAAAAGGGTTTAGGAGTTTTCATCTGGAGCATATTTCCCGGATGCATAATGAAGAGGCTAACCGATTGGCTCAGCATGCTTCAGGATATCAACCTGTTCAAGAAGCATTGATATCAGTGGCTGATACCGATGACTGGAGAAAGGAAATCATTGATTATTTAAAGAATCCATCTAAAAAGGTTGAAAGACGTATAAGGTTCCAAGCTACCAAGTATGTACTCCTCGATGATGAATTGTATTACCGTACCGTAGATGGAGTTTTACTCAGGTGTGTTAGCATAGATGAATCAAAAAGTCTGATGAGTGAAATTCATGAAGGAGTATGTGGGGCTCATCAGTCAGCTTTCAAGATGAAATGGATGATCAGAAGAAATGGATATTATTGGCCGACTATTCTTGAGGATTGTTTTAAATATTTTAAAGGATGTCAGGAATGTCAAAATTTTGGTAATATTCAAAGGACACCCGCATCGGCTATGAACCCCATAATTAAGCCTTGGCCGTTTCGGGGTTGGGCTATTGATCTCATCGGTCAGATTTATCCACCATCGAGTAAAGGACATAAGTTTATTCTGGTTGCTACCGATTATTTCACAAAGTGGGTTGAGGCAATTCCTTTAAAAAAGGTGACATCGGCTAATATGATTGATTTTGCGAAGGAGCATATTGTCTTCCGATTTGGCATCCCTCAAACCATCACTACCGATCAGGGCACTATGTTTACATCGGGTGAATTTGATGAGTTTGCTATAGATATGGGAATTAAAGTTTTGAATTCTTCACCGTATTATGCCCAAGCTAATGGCCAGGCTGAAGCATCTAATAAAGGAATTATCAAACTCATTAAGCGCAAGATTAAAGAGTATCCTAAGAAGTGGCATACAATATTAAATGAAGCTTTGTGGTCATATCGGATGGCATGTCATGGTGCAACCAAGGTAGCACCTTATCAATTGGTGTATGGACACGATGCAGTATTACCCTGGGAGATTAAAATTGGTTCTAGGCGAATACGTTTTCAGGATCAACTGACAGCCGATGATTATGATATTCTTATGAAAGATGAATTAGAAGATGTAGCAGGTCATCGGTTAAAAGCTTTAGTTAGCATCGAAGAGAATAAGAAAAGGGTAGCTAGATGGTATGACAAGAAAGTGAAGGTAAAGGAATTTGTCGATGGTGAATTGGTTTGGAAGTTGATTTTACCGATTGGGACTAAAAGTTTTAAGTTTGGCAAATGGTCACCTAATTGGGAAGGTCCATATCGGATAAATCAATCTGTTCCTGATAATGCATATATTCTTGAAACTCTCGAAGGAGTTGTATTTCCCAGAGCATTAAATGGAAAATATTTAAAGAAATATTACCCTAGTATCTGGATAGATGCATAAAAGTATAATTGCCGATAACAATCCTATCGGCTGGAGTTAAAATAAAGTATCAATTATTGCCGATGCGCTAATTTAATAAAGCCTGGATGGCTGATATCGCACGCAGGCGAATTTCATCGGCTTCTTTTAATTCCTTGGCGTCTTCATCGGCACTTCCTTCCACAGGCTTGAGTTTCTTTTTGAGGACCAAGGCCTTGCGAGCTTGAGCATCTCGTTCCTGTTGAAGGGCCTTGATGGCGTCGGGAAGCTGGTCTTCTTCTTGTTTAGCTTGAGTCAGAGCTGTCTCAACCTTTTCTAGTTCAGCTAGCAGGGCTGCTTTCTTTGCCGATAGATCTAAGATTTTCTGCCTAAGATCGGCACTGGAGGCTTGCAAGTTGTTGATATTCTTGTGCTTCTCATCGGCAGTTTGCTTCAGCTGCAGCATTTCTTCTTTAAGTTGAGCCTGAGCTGCTCTGTCAGCAATACGATGAACGGCCCTTGATATTGAAGTTGTCTGCTCTCCAGGTGGACTGCTGGAAAGATAGTTTCTTCAACATTGGCAGGGACTTGGCCGCGGATCGTTTTGAAGATAGTCCTCGCAGGGTTCGAGTCGATCACCAATTGGGCAGTGTTTTGCTGCACCAGATTTAGGAGGGCTTCTAGCTTGCCATAGGTGTCTGACGATATTGTTCCCAATGCCAGGGAAGAACTCGCCTCTTCTTCGTCATCATCGGAGACATCGATAGCAAAAGAGAATAAGCTATCGGGAGAATCTTGTTCCTGTGAAATAAAGAGAATTAGAAATCCTATCTGTGATATCTGGGGATATTATAAACCAAACAATTAATTGGTTTACCTGCTTCAGGGCGATTTCTTGAGCTTGGCTTGAGGGAGCGGCTTGTAGAGAATCATACGAAGGATCGGCAGAGGATGCCGATGGAATGTCTTCTATGATCACATCGGTAGTCGGCCCTTGGGGTATAATTGCCGATGATGTATCTTGTGCAGAAGGAGCAGCTTGTTCAGTTACATCAGTGGGTTGACTGACAGGAGTTGGAGCAGACGCAGGGGCTGGTGTAGATTTCTATCGTTTTTGTTGAGCTTCAGCATCCGTCAAAGCTTTACGCTTTGTTTGGACTTCAACGACAATTGGCTAGGGGGCATCGACATCTGTTGATTGTGGAGCCTGCATGCTTGGCATGCTTGCCGATGTGCCCATTTGTTGCTACAAAAACGGGTATAAGATTGGATATTTAACAGGGAGAAATGTAAAAACAAGAGAATACCTCTGAAGGAGGGGTAGAGGTCATGGTGCTTGGTAAAGATGCCGATGACGATCCAGCTGCAGCTTGTACACCCTGATAGTTGTATGTTAATATAAAGTGTATCGGCAGAAAACAGAGTAAGCAAGGTTATTACCTTAAAGGCCTTGATTAGGCTTGAAGCAGCGGCCTTTGGAGAAGCCCTAGATGTTCCCAGTCTTGGTCTGGAGGTGATAGTTTTGGCGCGAGTTCTCTGGAAGGTCAAGGCCTCTAAGGAAGGGGCGTTGTAGCCGATTACTGAGACTGGAGAGGCTGGGTGGAGGTTGAAGGGTTTTCCACTTTTGCTTATTGATGGAACTGGATCATCGGCCTGTTTCAAGAAAGGTTAGCTACCGATATACATATAAAAGGAAGGAAAGAGACAAAGGTTAAAAGGAACTTACTGCATTGTTAGGAACGGCATAATCGGGATCGATCATGTGCCGATATGTGTGAACAGAAGTTGAAAACAGCTGTTCTTTCCACTCTTGCCACCATTGCTTATATGACTCTATGATGAAAGATGCTGGTGACCAGGCGGAGAGATCGACATTTGAGATATCGGCATCGGGAGCAAGTCTTACTATCCTGCTCCATTCAGTTCCAGCGGTAATGATTTCTCTGGGCTTGATCACATCGGCATAGCATAGCTTGATTGGCAGTTGCCCAAAGGCCAGCTGGCGAGATACTGCCGATGGATTGTAGAATTCATAAGTAATATGGGAAGCTTTCCCGCTACCAAATGTGTTGACTGGGATTGCTCTGGGGTGATAATGGCCATCATAAGATCATTGTCTTGGTTCAGATCACTATCAGCAAAATTGAAGAGGAGAGGGAATTTGTTATCCTCATCAATGTAAGGTACCCAAGCCCTAAGGTCACGAGGGAGGCCATGGTAGAAAGTCTAAAAAAATCTGCCGATTTGGTCTTCATTGGCTTCTGTTCCGGGAAGGACAATTATGGCTTCGCCGAAGTTGAGAGGGGGGCGTGTTGCCGGTTCATCGTCCCTAAGGACGTAATCTTCGGGAATCTCTCGTGGAAATTCTTGAGCAAAGAGATCCCACTGTAAACGCTTGTGCATGTGAGCGTTTAACCACATATTGATGAACCACCATGGGCCTCCCAGATTGCCGATGGGTTCGCCAAGTATAAGCTTCTGAGATACTTGGTGGAGAAGGTGGTAGGTTGAGCTCAGGAGATATCGGCCAAGTGGAAATCTGACACCGTTGGCTAAGAGTTCTGCTGCTAGGAGGAAAGCGTTGGTTGGTCCTACCGATCGGCCACAGAAAATAAACTTCTCCAGCCACATGTTCAGGAATGTGGCGTGTTCCCTTTGATTGACAGTACCAGTCTTTTGGTACTCTTGGATGTATCCCGTCCAGCCGCCGATGTTGCGTGTACTCACTCTGTATTCAGCTTTTCTGCCAAAAATGTGGCCTTCATCGACAGTTGAGATGTCCAAGCCTGTGAGCATATATACATCGGCAAGAGTAGGGGCACATGGGCCATGACCAAACATAAAGGTATTGGTGGTATCTGACCAAAATTGAGCAGCAGCTATCATCATGGATTCGTTCTTTTGTATATCGGCAATGGATAGTCTGATACATTGATCTATCTTCCGTTCTGCCCAGAACACTTGCATTGATCTGTTGACCCTCAAGAACCAGTTTTTCCACCCTTTGGTGGGTTTGGGCCAAGAACGGAACGTGTCTTTCCATAGATTCAAAGAGAAATTTTGAGATTTGAAGGGAATACGATTTGCCTCTGCATTAATCAGGTCAGTTGGATCTGGGTCGCCCATTGGACCTAGGCAATGGAGGGGAGGCTGATGGGTTGGAATCACCAGTGTGTTGCGTAGTTCCTGAGTTTGGAGGACCAAGAAAATGGAAGAGATAGGAAAATGCCGACTGTAAGAACTCGCAGGGAACCAAAAGGATTAAAGTAAAAGTAATAAGAGGAAGAACGAACCGCAGGGACGTCGAAGTTAACAGCCATTGCTTCGAACGGATGAGGGCACGAGCTGGGAACTTGAAGATGACGATGGCTCTGGTGAGTCGAGGATGTGTGGTTGTTGGTTAGGGTTGCCGCCGGAGTAAGAATGCCAAAGGATGGAGTTTGAAGGTAGAAGATGAGCAGCCCAGAGAAATCTATTTATAGGCCATTTGGGGTAGGGGTATTCTTGACTTATCTCTATGCCGTATGCGGATGGATCGAGGTGGTTCAGTTGGATATGGTAACTGTTCGCACGACAATCAAGGGATGGTACAGAAGATTTGACGGCAAGTAATCATGACTTGAAGGATATCTCGATACAAGATTTTTTGGTTCTAAAAAAATGATGCGTTGTGGTAAGATCTTGCTGATGGATTGTTATTTTGGTATCTCAACCGTAATTAAGGCAAAGAAGGTTGGAAAATGTGCGATATTTATTGAGATACATGGATTAGATCTAGATTTGATTAAATCTAGTAACAAATCATGTTATGCTTGGGAATGGGTTAAAAAATAGGTAATAGCAAGCATCAGCTGGAGTAAATTTCGGAGCATCAGTATCTTATACTCCAAAATTGGGGGGCATGTGTTGACATCATTTTTAGCACGTGTCAAGATGATCAGGAAGGGCTAATCAACAGAGGAAAGATTACCGTGTAGATTGATAGCCAAGGAGAATAAGTTTGTTTTTGAGTGGTGGCAGCTATTGGATTTAATTTGAAGTGTTGCCGATGAGGTTAAGGGTATTATTGCCGATGCCGATGAAAGAGGGTTTGGAGACTGCTGCTGATGAGACAGGGGATGTACCGATGAAGGAGGGTATGAAGACTGCTGCCGATGAAACAGGGAATGTACCGATGGAAGGAACTCGAAGGCTGCTGCCGATGGAACAGGGACTGTGCCGTTGAAAAGGAGGTCGATGAGAATACCATCGTGATTGAGGCGGACTATGGAGTAAAATAGGAGTTAATTTCCTTGTTTACGTTTAGTAGAGTCTGAGTTGTATCAAAGTCATGTTTTTCCTTAGATTTGGATTTAGTGTCCTAGTCGTATTTGGTTACGTTTCTATAGATCAGGATATAAATATAGAGTGAAGGGCAATGTGATAGGGGATCAATCAATACATCAAAAAACAGCTTTTACTCTTATTTACATCTACTTTTGGCGACTTCGTTAATTTGCATATTTTTCCTTTTTACGAGTTCTCATCGATTCGGCGAGTTGCATTGCTCTAAGTGCAATCTTCGACGATCTTCGAGTTCCGCGTGAGTACCTCTTGGCCGTGACTTCCGGGCGTATCGCTGTTGTCAGGACTAAAGTGCTCGTATCTTCGTCCTTGTCGATTAACAGATCAAATCGACTGGCACGCTTTGGATATCGACTTTGGGTATTAGCCCTTTATGTTTGCAAATTTACTTTTGCATCAACACTAGGGCTTTCAACAACTAGGGCTTCTTCTGATTTCGGCCCTCTTCTCCCCATCATCTGCTCTCCTCCTTCCTCAGGCTGGCTTCTTGTGGTGGAGCTGGCCAGAGCTGCTGCTGATCCATCGCTACACCTTGCCTCCCTTGTAGGGTTCGGTCCCCGGTTGCGACAGGGTGGAGGTTGCTTGAGGTCGGGGCAAAAGCTTGGGAGACGACATTTGCGGACGCTCTTCCCTTCTTGGAGGCGTCCTTTGCTACCTCTCATTCTACTGTATTGGATATTGCAGGTGAAAACCTTCCCTTGGCGGGCTACTTTGTCGGTGCTTTTAACGTCGTTTCCTCCTTGGAGGCATTGCTAGGCTTTCCAGTTCCGCGATTGCTCCTTGCCGTCTGTCCATGGTGGTGCCCCAAGCTGTGTTGTTTGGTGTCGCCCGGTAGGTCGTCATGTTTCTTCAATCCTTTTTAGTTATTAGTTGGGCCAGTTCGATCAAGTTGGCGAAAATCATGGCGTGAGTTAGTTGGGTCGATTCGACCAAGTTGCAAGTGGTGGCATGAGTTGTGACAGTTATATCAAAGTTGTATAGGATGAGTGGGACACTCTTCTTAGTTATATGGTTTTTCTGGCACGGTTTCCATTCAAAAAAACTAGGCTAATACTTGCCTTTTTTCTTTCTTCGTCTAATAGAAACCACGACAAAGCATTTGGCGTCCCTTCTAAAAAAATACGCCTCATTGTCGACAAGCAAGGTCACTTACCATGGAAAAACAGCTAGCATGGTTAAATTATCAAATACTAGAATAAATTGATAAAAATAGGAGCCTAAATCAGTGCAAAAATCTAAACAAATAGGCTACGTTCAGTTTCTATATGTTGAAACTCTTTGATCGGACCCTGTGCATAATTTCTGGCTCTACGACAAAGAATTGCCTGACAAATCATTGACCGTCATGAGCTCAAGTATCATTTTTGGAAGATCCTATCCCTTCCAGATAATGTTGATTCTAAGTGGACCCGTCTAGCGACCCCGTGCTGGACATAATTTCCAGATTCTTCACGGAACTTAGTTTCCGAAACTCTCTTGGTATTAATTTGGTCAGGCTGTTGTTGGGACAAGTCTAGCAACTAAAGCTGCAAAAGCTGCGATAACTCTGAAGGAATTTCACCAGTGAACCTGTTGGACTTGAGGCTAAGGAATTTTCAGTTGTGGAGCACTGCTTCCAATCCAGAGTGGAATGTCACCATGGAACCTGTTGTTCCCAATATCCAGAGTCCTCAGGTGCTGGCATCCCCCGACGACCATTGGGAATTCTCCAGTGAAGTCATTGCCGGCGAGATGGAGTGACTATAGAGAACAGTTGTGGGTCGATGGGGCTTTGGGGATCTTACCAAAGAAGGAGTTGTTTGAGAGGTCCATGAACTGTAGAGCCTGCATCTCCCACCAGCAGTCCGGTAGCTCTCTGGTGAACTGGTTGTTGGACAGGTCCAGTATCTGCAGGGACAACAGCCTACAGAAGGCCGAACCGGACCTGTTGGAGGAGGTGTTTGTTGCATGGTGAAGCCGTTGCCATAGAGGCGCCGTGCCGGTGGCACTTCGCCAGAGAATCTGTCATCGGTGTCGAAGTCGTCATCGTTGTCAAAGTCCATGCTCAGGCCCTGTTTAGTTCCCAAAACATTTTGCAAAATTTTTCAGATTTCCCGTCACATCGAATCTTTAGACACATGCATGAAGCATTAAATATAGATAAAAAATAAAACTAATTACACAGTTTAGACGAAATGGATGAGACGAATTTTTTAAGCCTAATTAGACCATGATTGGACACTAATTGTAAAATAACAACAAAATTTGCTACAGTATCATTTACAAAAAAAAAATTGCAACTAAACAGACCCTCATTACCAGGTGGGCTGAAGATGACAATAGCACGAGACAGAGGCAGGTAGGTGAGAAGGCTCTGGGATCCTCGTGGGAGATCTGCCATAACGCTCTTGCCTGTCGGTTTCAGCCTTGGAGATTAGTGAAGGAATTTTTTTCTTGTTCTTTTTTATATATAAAAAAGGTGATAGTTTGAAGGCCACTTGACACTTATACGGTTAAGAAACCCAAGTGCAGCTTGGTTGACGACGACCGTGGACTTGCGGTCATGGATTTTGGAGCACACTGTTCATGGATTACATTACATGGCATCTGCAGGACTGTCAGTGGAATGGATAGCGCCAGCACGACTGACTTCAAGTCAAGGAACAAGTGCATATGGACAGCACATTGTGAAATTTGAGAAACACGGCATTAAGACTATCGGTGGGGACCCTCTAGGAAAGAAGTGCACGACCGCACGATTTACCACTGGTTTGATCGCCTGACAGTGACGGGTGACCCATAATATAGCATATACACAAGAAAATGAGTTTAGGAAGTGGTTTCGTGTACCTTAACCCTAAGAACGATGGATACTGTAAACAACCCAGAGTGTTCGGCTGATGCTCTGGATGTCCTCCTCATCAACTCCCTCGGCCGTTCTGCCACTATCACGACTCACGACTCACGAGCACAACAGGTGTGTCTGAATGCATTGCGCTGCACCTTGAATAGGGACCAAGGCAGGTAGTCGCGGGTAATCCGCAGACTGACTTAATTTTTCAGTAAAGCTAAACTTTAAAGTGTCAAGTATTCCTCTTATGTTCATATTTTTCTGGATTTATTCAAGGATTTAACGGCGCTATATTTTCAGTGGTAGGCGAAGTCCCCGTCGATAGCGAGATGCCTGTGATGACTTCGTGAATCTCAAGATCTGCTGGTTCAGTCCTTAGGAGGTGCTCATAAAGGTAGGGTTTACGTATGTATGTTCATATATAGGGGTGAGTGTGCATGTGTGTTGTGGGCGTCTACGTTGTACCATGTAATTCTAAAAAAAGGCTTTCTTTCCCAACTCCACTAAGGTTACAGATTTAGAGGGATTATACTGGGGGAGAAGGCTAGTCTGGACTGATTATTGAAGAAAATACAACGCGGGCTCCTTCCTTATGTCCCCGCGTTGCCTCCCCACGTAGGTGACTCGGGAGGCCCCAGTCCTAGCCGCCGCTCCCTCCCCTCTCCTCCTCTCTCCTGCTGCCCCACAGCTGGAGCAGGCCATCGACAGGGCCGTGCAGCTCGTTAGGATGGTAGTGGCAGGGCCATCCTCTGTTCTCAGCACCATGACGGCGTGGGCTACAGCGGGCCGATGGCATGGCCTCGCTCGAGCCGCATGAGGCTCAGCGAGGCCACCTGGCCACAGCTGTGGCGGCGCTGACCAGGGCCCAGGTGAAAGCTCTAGTTTGATTTTGGTGAATTGATGAAAACTTAGGTGCTAATCCTTTGCTCTAAGTGATCATGAGATAGGATGGCACATTCCAAGTGGTGGAGCAAACAATGAAGATCATGATGATGGTGGAGAGGCCATGGTGATCAAGTGCTCGGCTTGGAAAAGAAGAAAGAGAAAAACAAAATAGGTACAAGGCAAAGGTGATATCCATAGGGCCATTTTATTTTCGGTGATCAGACACTATAGAGAGTGTGATCACATTTATGATAGATGGTCGTATTGTTAAGAGGGGAGCTCTTATCGGACAACTCGATCATCTAGTGCCACTAGGTGTTGAAAAACATGCATATGCATTTTAGGCCTAGTGCACAATCGGTGAGAAGTGAATAACCTTTGAAAAATGATTATGAAAATGCTAACACACTTGCACATGATGGTGAAACACTTGGAGTGTTAGCACATTTGCAAAGGTGGTGAAAAAGGTGAAGAAAAGGAGGTGTTGCCGGGCTTGGGGTGCTACCACGGGTGAAAGCTCTAGTTTGGTTTTGGTGAATTGATGAAACCCTTTGTGCTAATCTAGTTTATCAAAGTGATCATGAGATAGGTAGCACTATTCCAAGTGGTGGAGCAATGGTGAAGATTATGATGATGGTATGGTGACCATGGTGATCAAGTGCCCGGCTTGGAAAAGAAGAAAGAGAAAAACAAAAAGCTCAAGGCAAAGGTGAAATTTAATAGGAGTTTTTTGGTTTGGTGATCGAGAAACTTAGTGAGTGTGATCACATTTAGGATTGATAGCCATACTATTAAGAGAGGTGAAACTCGTATTGAAATACGGTTATCAAAGTGCTACTAGATGCTCTAACTCATTGCATATGCATTTAGGATCTAGTGGAGTGCTAACACCCTTGAAAATGTTTATGAAAATATGCTAACACACGTGCACAAGGTAATACACTTGGTGGTTGGCACATTTGAGCAAGGGTGGTGAAGTTGGTGAAGTGAAGGAGGTGGTTTTTACTGTGAAACAGTGACCAGACGTAGGACCTGACCCTGGACCTGCGCATCCGGTCACTGGTGGTGCTGTAGCGCGGCCTCAGTCTCGATGACCAGATGCTGGCGCGGAGCGGCGACCTGATGCACAGTGGCCGTGTCTGGTTGCCTGTGTCATACGCTGACGCAAGCGTGGAGGCGAGAAAGGATCGGGCGAACACAGGGGCGCGTCCGGTCACGTTTTTGCCGCCAGGGAACCTTACTGGAAACGATCTGACTCTACGTTGGTGCGAGTCAGATTAGTGATGCGGTGGGTCCGGTCGGTGACGCGTAGACTCGAGGCACACGCGCGACCTGACATTGCTTCGGCGCGTCCAGTCACTCAGTGCTGCATCCGGTCTCAACTTAATGGGTGTGCGCGATTAAATCGACCGTTGGAATCGAGCGGCCGAGGTCAAACGCGGTGACACTAGCTGCAATCCTGTGACTGGACATAGGTTGGCACGCGTCCGGTTGTCCTGATCGGTGCGTTCGGTCACGCCGGGAATGCCGGCAGCTATGAGCCAATAGCTCTATTTCGTGGGGGCTTCTGTTTAAGCCCCTTGGCCGGCTCAAGCTCACTCTCTTGACTATTTGCATTGACATAACAACCTTGTGAGCTTAGGCAAAGCCTTCCTACTCATGTCCATCATTGATTCATCATCTTTGTGAGATTGAGAGAGAATCCAAGTGCATTGCTTGAGTGTTTGCATCTAGAGACACTTGGTGTTCGTGTTTCACCGCAGGATTCACTTGTTACTTTTGGTGGTTGCCACCACCTAGATGGCTTGGAGCAGTGGGGATTGTTGAGCGAAGGAAGGTGCTTGTCTCTGGCTCCGATTATGGTGATTGTGAGGGGTTCTTGACTTTTCCCCGACGGAGAGCCAAAAGGTACTCTAGTGGATTGCTCATGGCTTGTGTGATCCTCTTCTTATGTTGGTTGTGTGGCACCCTATTGAGGGTTTGGCGTGTGATGCCAATTAGCGCGTGAACCTCCAAGTGAGTGAATCGCTACAACGAGAACTAGCTTGTCGGCAAGCAAGTGAACCTCGGTAAAAAGTTATTGTGTCATCATTTGATTCTGAGGTGATTGGTCATCATTGGTATTCATTCTTATGATTAATTGACTCCATTGGTGATTGGCTCATTCATCTACATGGCGGTATAACACTCCATCTCTCCCGTGTACTTACATTTGTTAGTGTAGCTTGGCCCTTTAGTGTAGCTAGTTTTGAGGGCAAGCAAGAGTCATGTCTAGTGGTTAGTGAGGCTCTTTAGTTAGTCTTTGAGAGCTCACTAACTTATTATAGTGACATAGTCTTTGCGTGCATAGAGATTATAGTCACTAGAATTGTGGTAGGTGGCTTGCATTTTAGTAGGCTAGCGCAACATTCGCTTCGCTTCATTGTTGTCTAACCACTTTGCTTAGATTTGTTGTAGAAATTTTTATATGCTATTCACCCCCCTCTAGCCATTAGGACCTTTCAAGTGGTATCAGAGCCATGGTCATTGTGATTTGAGGCTTAATAACCTTCGGTGTCAAAATGGCTCAAATCAACAACACCAAGAAGCCACCCCAATTTGATGGCACAAATTATCCATATTGGAAGTCAAAGATGACCACACACATCGAGTAAATCAATAAAAAGGTGTGGAAGGTGATGGAGACCAAAATTGAGATAGAGGATCCAGAGAATCCCACCACGGCCGAAGAAGTGCTTCTCCAAAACAGTGACATTGCTCTTAGTGCTATTCATGATGCTATGGATGAGAGAACATTTGAGAAAATCAAGAACATTGAGATGGCTCATGAGGCTTAGAAGAAGTTAGAGGAATCGTTTGAGGGCACCAAGGCAATCAAGGGTGCAAAGGCATACATTTTTAAGGAGAAATTTGCTAGCTTCAAGATGAAGGAAGATGAGAGTGTGCCAGAGATGTTTCATCAGATGGAGGTGCTTGTTAGTGATCTCAAAGCACTTGGTGAGAAGGTGGTGGAGAAGGACTTCTCTCATAAGTTTTTGAGATGCTTACCCGTAAGATTTGACATATTGGTCACCTTGCTAGTGAGGACCGGTTTGGACACAATGACACCAAACCAAATCTTAAGAGATATCATGACCGATGATGCCTATAGAGATGATGATGAGAAGGAAGAAAAGAACAAGGAGAAGAAATGTGAGAAGAAGTATGAGAAGAAGAAGCGTGTGGCATTCAAAGCCACATCATCATCAAAGGGCAAAGCTAAGCAAGAGACATCTAGTGAAGATGATGACTCAAGCTTTGATGATATGGATAATGAGAAGATGGCTCTCTTTGTGAAGATGTTTGGCAAGTTCATGGTGAAGAAGGGCTATCATGCTAGAAGGAAGAAGTCTTCATCCAAGAATGAGGAAGAGTCAAGAAGGTGCTTCAAGTGTGGAAGTAAGGATCATCTTGTTGCTCAATGCCCATACAATAGCGATAATGATGATGATGACAAGAAGAGCAAGAAGAAGGACAAGATTACCATCAAGAAGAAGAAGAAGGGCGGTTCATATGTGGTCACTTGGGATAGTGATGCTTCCTCAAATGATGATGATAGTGATGATGACAGGACCACCAAGAAGAAGGGTTATGCAAGCATTGCCATACAAGAGAAGCCTTCTCTCTTCGACACTCCATCATGCTTTATGGCTAAGGCCACTGAAGTACAAACTTGTGATGATGGATGTGATAAGGAACATTATAATAAAAGTCAAAGTGAAAGTGACAATGATGATGAACTCACTAAAGATGAACTCATTGACATGTTAGAAGATGCTAAAGAACATTTTAACATTAAGAGAAGGGAATGCAAACACTTGCACAAGAAGATAAAAGCCCTTAAGTAAGCCTTTGATGAGCTCAATGCATCTCATGAGAGGCTAGAGGAAGCCCATAAGAAGCTTGGCAAGGCTCACAAGAAGCTTAAAAAGCTCATTTCTCTTTGCTAAATGAGCAAAATTAGAAGGTGCATGTTGTAACATGTGACAAAGGCTTAACATGTGATATAATTGATGAATCATTCTATAAGCCTATCATTGTTGCTTCCACTAACCCTTCTTATAGTACTTCCACTTCTACCTCATCTAGTAGTGATTGAGAATAAAACACTCAAGAAGGAGGTAAAAGAGCTCAATCACTCCTTGGCTAAGGCCTATGGTGGTGAGGACCACTTGCTTTTGTGCTTGGGTAGCTAAAGGGCATCTCTCTACAAAGAGGGATCGGGCTATATCCTCAAGAAAGGCAAGGCCGTCTTTGCTAATCACAAAACTAGTTTTATGAGGAATAATGGTCGGTATTACAAAAGTTGCAAGCAAGTTGCTCATATAGAGTAACAATGCATGAACAAGAAATCAAAAGCTAATGTATCCTCAATTAAGCTTGATTCTTTCTATGTGCTTACTAAGGGTACAAATAGGGTTCATGCTAAGTTCATTGGTGCATCATGGATGGGCTCAAAGAAAAAAGTCATATGGGTGCCAAAGAGTTTGGTTACTAACCTCTAAGGACCCAAGCAAGTGTGGGTACCTAAAAAGAATTGATCTTTTTTAGGTCAACTATAAAGCCGGAGGATGACATTAGGTTCTTGATAGTGGGTGCACTCAACACATGACCGGTGATACAAGAATGTTCAACTCAATCAACACCAATGATAGTAATGGTTATGATAGTATCACATTTGGTGACAATGGCAGAGGCAAGGTCAAAGGGCTTGGTAAGATTTTAATATCCAATGTGTTGCTAGTTGAGAGCTTGAATTTCAATTTGCTATCCGTGGCTCAATTGTGTGATCTTAGATTTAAGTGCATATTTGGAGTAGATGATGTAGAGATCATAAGTGTAGATTGCTCTAACTTGATCTTCAAGGGCTTTAGATTTGAGAATATATACTTGATTGATTCCAATGCTAGTGATGCTCAATTGTCAACATGCTTGTTCACTAAGTCAAGTATGGGTTGGTTATGGCATAGAAGGCTTGGTCATGTTGGAATCAAACAATTGAATAGATTGGTTAAGCATGACTTGGTTAGAGGCTTGAAAGATGTGGTATTTGAGAAGGATAAACTTTGTATCTCTTGTCAAGCCGGCAAACAAGTTGGAAACACGCATCCTAAGAAAAGCATGATGAGCACTAGTAAAGCATTTGAGTTATTGCACATGGATTTGTTTGGGCCAACACAATACACTAGCATCGGTGGAAATAAATATGGCTTTGTGATAGTGGATGACTATACTAGATACACTTGGGTATTCTTTTTAGTGGAAAAGAGTGATGTGTTTGCAACTTTCAAATCATTTGTCAAGGGCATTCACAATGAGTTTGAAACCACCATCAAAAGAGTTAGAAGTGACAATACTAGTGAGTTCAAGAACACTAGAATTGATGAGTTGTGTGGTGATTTTGGAATTAGACATCAATTCTCGGCCAAAGTACACTCCACAATCAAATGGTCTTGTTGAGAGGAAGAATAGAACACTCATTAATATGGCAAGGTCTATACTTAGTGAGTATAATGTGAGTCAATCTTTTTGGGCCGAAGCAATCAAGACTGCTTGCTACTACATCGACCGATTGTATTATCACCCTTTGAAAGAAATGACACCATATGAGCTCTTGAATGGTAGAAAGCCCAACATTGCATATTTTTGGGTCTTTGGTTGCAAATGTTATATCTTAAAGAAAGATACTATATTTGGTAAGTTTGAGAAGAAGTGTAATGAATGATTCTTACTTGGATACTCAACCATAAGCAAAGCATATAGAGTTTGGAATTTGGTAAGTGGTACTCTTGAGGAGGTACATGATGTTAAATTTGATGAAACCAAGGGTTCCTAAGATGATAATGAGAACCTTGATGATGTTAGAGGCATTCAACTTTCAAATGACATGAAGAGCATGGATGTTGGTAAATTGAGGCCTAGGCAAGTGATTGATGAAGAAGATGATCAAGTGCAAGTGCTCTCTAACTCAAATGTGCAAGTTGACACTAATCAAGCAAGTACAAGTGGCTCTCATGACAATGTGCAAGATCAACAAGTGACTAGTACATCATCTCAACCCAATGATCAAGCAAGTGAAAGCAATGTTCCAATACTCCAACCAACCAATATCGCAAGAGATCATCCATTAGACACTATAATTGGAGATATTTCTAGAGGTGTACAAACAAAGTCAAGATTGACTTTTTTGTGAGCATTTCTCATTTATATCATTCATTGAACCAAAGAAGATAGAAGAAACATTGAGAGATGTTGATTTGGTGAATGCAATGCATGAAGAATTGAACAACTTCACAAGAAATCAAGTATGGGAATTAGTTAAAAGATCAAAGAACCACAATGTGATTGGAACCAAATAGGTCTTTAGAAACAAGCAACATCAAGATGGGATAGTAGTAAGGAACAAAGCAAGATTGGTAGCACAAGGTTACACCCAAGTTAAAGGTCTTGACTTTGGAGAAACATATGCCCCAGTTGCAAGATTAGAAGCAACTAGAATCTTACTTGCCTATGCTTGTGCCCACAACATCAAGCTCTATCAAATAGATGTCAAGAGTGCATTTCTTAATGGCTACATCAATGAAGAAGTATATATTGAGCAACCTCCCGATTTTGAAGATGACAAGAAGCCCAACCATGTGTACAAGTTGAAAAGGCATTGTATGGCTTGAAGCAAGCACCTAGAGCATGGTATGAGAGATTGAGAGATTTCTTACTCTCTAAAGGGTTCATCATGGGCAAGGTTGACACCACTCTCTTCACCAAGAAGATTGGAAAGAACTTGTTTGTGTTGTAAATTTATGTTGATGACATTATCTTTGGATCAACCAATCAAGATTTTTGTGAGGAGTTTGGAAAGATGATGGAAAGTGAGTTTGAGATGTCCATGATTGGATAGCTTAGTTACTTCCTTAGTCTTCAAATCAAGCAATTGAAGAATGGTACATTTGTTAGTCAGGGCAAGTACATCAAAGACATGCTCAAGAAGTTTGGCATGATTGAGAGCAAGGCCATTAGTACACCAATGGGAACAAATGACAATTTGGATAGTGATGTAAGTGGCAACATGGTGGATCAAAAGTAGTATTGGTCTATGATTGGAAGCTCTATGTGACCGCGTCATGGCCGGATGTCATGTTTAGTGTGTGCTTGTGTGCAAGATTTCAAGCCTCACCAAGAGAAAGTCATTTGAAGGCAACAAAGAGAATATTGAGGTACTTGAAGCATACACAAAATATTGGATTATGGTATCTCAAAGGAGCAAAGTTTGAGCTAATTGGATATTCTGATTCGGATTATGCGGGATGCAAAGTTGAGAGAAGAAGCACATCGGGCACATGTCAAATATTGAGAAGATCACTTGTTTCATGGTCATCAAAGAAGCAAAATAGTGTTGCATTATCAACCGCCGAAGCCGAATACATAGCCGTCAGTAGTTGTTGTGCACAACTTCTTTGGATGAAGGCCACCTTGAATGATTTTCGAATCAAGTTCAAAAATATGCCATTGCTATGTGACAATGAGAGTGCTATCAAGCTCACCAACAATCTGGTTCAACATGCAAGAACAAAACACATTGATGTCCACCACCATTTTATAAGAGATCATCAACAAAAAGGGGACATTTGCATTGAGAGTGTGGGCACCGAAGATCAACTTGCCGACCTATTCACCAAACCACTTGATGAGAAAAGGTTTTGCAAGCTAAGGAATGAGTTGAACATATTGGATTTCTCAAATATGTGTTGATGCACCCTCACTTATATGACATGCCTCTCCTTCGAGCTACCAAGGTAAAAGTTGATTGGCATACATACATACATTGCTAAGGACTTATTTAGTGCATCGAGTCATTTCTTTTGTCTTATAAGCTCATTCATGAAAATCAATTGAATTTGATGCTTGTATGGTACCACTATTATTTCTATGCTTGACTTAATCTAGTGGTAGCATATGACATGTTTGTGGGCTTGTGAACCTAGTGTTTGATCTAGAAAATGAGCTACAAGTGTTTAACTCAACATGGTATAAGATAACCCTTATTTGGAGGTATGAAGAAGTCCGTTCTTAGATCAAACCGAGTTAAATATCTTTGGCAAGTATTCTACATTTAACCAAATTTAGGAAAATGATCCTCACTTCATTGATTGACATTGATAATCTTAACCTATCTAAAATTGAACATTTATGGTCATTGATGATAAAGGGGGAGAGAAACAAAGATATATAAGTGATAGGGGGAAAAGTAATCACTAAGGGGGAGAAATATGAAAGTAAGAGGATCAATTCCAATTTTGAGCACACAAGTAGGGGGAGCAAGCTCATAGACTTGATTGATGCATTTGAATGTGCATTTCATATGTTTGCTTGCATGGCACAAGTTTTAAATTAAAATTCCATGCTTGTGTGGTGTATGCTAGTTGTTAGATTGAGTGATGAAATGAGAAAATAGTATGCATAGGTAATAGTTAGATATGCCTTGCTTTGTTTTCACAAGTAATACTAGAACCTTGCTTCCAATGTTGATCTTATGAGGTATCTAGTTCTTGTTTTTGCAAGTGATATCTAACTAGAAATGGTGCTAAGGATGGTATATTTGGTGCACTCCGACTGGTATCATGCTTCAAAGGTCCATCTCTTATACCTTAGCATCATTTGGTAGACATTGCATCCTATATTTCTATCTAAGCAAATGTGCAAGCTTCAATCCAAACTCTTAGCACATATATAGGGGGAGCAATGCTACCAATTCAGGTTCATGAAACTTGTTCATACCCTTTTACACATGATAGATATGTTTGGGCAAGCAACATGGATTCAAAATGATTTCATTACATATCTTTATGAAAGGGTTGTCATCAATTACCAAAAAGGGGGAGATTGAAAGCTCTAGTTTGGTTTTGGTGAATTGATGAAACCCTTAGTGCTAACCTAGTTTATCAAAGTGATCATGAGATAGCTAGCATTATTCTAAGTGGTGGAGCAATGGTAAAGATCATGATGATGGTATGGTGACCATGGTGATCAAGTGCTCGACTTGGAAAAGAAGAAAGAGAAAAACAAAAAGCTCAAGGCAAAGGTGAAATTTAATAGGAGCTTTTTGGTTTGGTGATCGAGAAACTTAGTGAGTGTGATCACATTTAGGATTGATAGCCGTACTATTAAGAGAGGTGAAACTCATATTGAAATGCGGTTATCAAAGTGCTACTAGATGCTCTAACTCATTGCATATGCATTTAGGATCTAGTGGAGTGCTAACACCCTTGAAAATGTTTGTGAAAATATGCTAACACACGTGCACAAGGTAATACACTTGGTGGTTGGCACATTTGAGCAAGGGTGGTGAAGTTGATGAAGTGAAGGAGGTGTTTTTTACTGTGAAACAGTGACCAGACGTAGGACCTGACCCTGGACCTGCGCATCCGGGCACTGGTGGTGCTGTAGCGCGGCCTCGGTCTCGATGACCGGATGCTGGCACGGAGCAGCGACCTGACGCACAGTGGCCGTGTCTGGTTGCCTGTGTCATACGCTGACGCAAGTGTGGAGGTGAGAAAGGATCGGGCGAACATAGGGGCGCGTCCGGTCATGCTTGACCTGACGCGTCCGGTCACGTTTTTGCCGCCAGGGAACCTTACTGGAAACGATCTGACTCTACGTTGGCGCGAGTCAGATTAGTGATGCAGTGGGTCTGGTCGGTGGCGTGTAGACTTGAGGCGCACGCGTGACCTGACGCTGCTTCGGCGCATCCGGTCACTCTATGCTGCGTCCAATCTCAATTTGACGGGTGTGCGCGATCAACTCGACCGTTGGAATCGAGCGGCCGAGGTCAAACGCGGTTGGTGTTCATGTTTGGCCATGGGATTCACTTGTTACTCTTGGTAGTTGCCGCCACCTAGACGGCTTGGAGTAGTGAGGATCGTCAAGCGGAGGAAGATGCTTGTCTCTGGCTCCGATCGTGGTGATTGTGAGGGGTTTTTGACCTTTCTCCGGTAGAGAGCTAAAAGGTACTCTAATGGATTGCTCGTAGCTTGTGTGATCCTCATCTTGTGTTGGTTGTGTGGCACCCTATTGAGGGTTTGGCGTGTGATGCCAATTAGCGCGTGAACCTTCAAGTGAGTGAATCGCCACAATAAGGACTAGCTTACCGGCAAGCAAGTGAACATCGGTAAAAAATTATTGTTTCATCATTTGATTTTGAGGTGATTGGTCTTCATTGGTATTCATTCTTGTTGACGATGGTTATCTACCATAATAAAGGGTTAAAATAAATATATAAAGGGCTAATAAATGATCACCAACATAGGTTTAGGGTGTCAACTAATGAAATTCCATAAGTTTTGGCAAATCTATATTTTATAGGGGGTTATTGGAATAATTCAGGAATTGATATCTTCCACAAGAAGGAACCCACATCAATCGGCCTAATCTCCACATCATGAATACGCAAGAGGCTTCTAGAGGACACCAGAGGACTCCACGAGGAGGGCCATCACGAGACGCCACCAGGTGGGGCCGACCGGCCTCAACCCTAGGCCGACCGGCCCCTAGCCGCCGCCCCTCGGCTCCTTCCTTTGCAAGCTACTTCAACCGCCTCCAAGGATGCATCCTAACCCTACATGAAGGTCGGTTTGATCCAAGGGCCACGGTTCCATGCTCTGGGCTATATAAACGAGGCCTCAGACCCCCCTCCAAAGGGGAATTCATTCAATCAATCATCAACCAGAAAGCAGAAGACCAACCAGCAACTCTCATCTCCTTAGAGCTCCATCAGATCTAGGCATAGCTAGATTAGAATTAGAAGTAGAGGAGTCAAGCAGCCTTGGGCTCCAGATCTAGTCAAGAGGAGCTTGGTAAATCCAGTTCTTCTCTCTTGTATCAACATTGTTCTTCAGATATTCATCTAGTTTATCAGTTCTTCTAGTTCTTGATCTAGTTCATGTTCTAGTTCTTCATGTTCTAATTGTTTATGTTCTAGTTCATAATTGTTCTAGTTCATCATTGTCTAGTTCTAGGTGAAATGCTGCAACGGGTGTATTTATCTGTGCACTTGCGGATATGTACTTTAATATCTTTATATAGTTAAGTGGCATGAGTACAATACAACCACACTCTTGGTAACATGTTGGGGATGACAACCTAACGCGAGTGATGCTAAAAAGTGTCAACAAGCATTTCTAGCGCCGTTGCCGAGGAGGCAACGGAATGGCACACTAAGTTAGAAAACATTCATAAGAGCATAAACACACTTCCACATCTAGGAACACTTTTACACATGTGATATTCGAATTACATCACTTGATCCTTTACTCTAACAGGCTCACCCTATCTTTTGTCTATTTTTTGATCTTATGCAGGGTGATGTATGACTGGTTTTGAACTCCCGACAAACTATGTTGAGAACCCTGAAGCTCTAATCAGAAGAACAAGAGCAAAGCTCAAGAAGGCTCCAACCACTTCGTTTGAGATCAACCAATTGAGAAGAAACTTAACACCAGACTTTGAAGCCATGGCCGACCGATCACTCCATGAATTCTCCGCTTCAACCACTGCTAACATCAGGACTGGACCGATAGTAAATGTGGGAGATAACGGATTTGAGCTCAAGCCTGCTTTGATCAACATGGTGCAAGAAAACCAGTTTTGTGGAAAAACACATGAAGATGTGAGTGCTCATCTCCAACACTTTTTGGAGATTTGTAGCACCTTCACCATCAAGGGAGTCACAAGAGACGCCATATTGCTCCGCTTGTTCCCTTTCTCACTCCTGGGAAAAGCAAAGCAATGGTTCTACACCAACAAGGACAAGAATACCACATGGTCGATCTGTGCTACTGCTTTTCTAGCAAAATTCTTTCCAGTGGGGAAGACAAATGCTCTACGTGCGAAGATTTCAACCTTCCAGCAACAACACAATGAATCAATCCCTGAAGCCTGGGAACGCTTTCAAGATTACATATCAGAATGTCCTCACCATGGGATGGAGAATTGGCTACTTATGCAGACATTCTATCATGGGCTCACTTCTAGTACCCGTGAGAATGTGGATGCAGCTGCTAGAGGATCATTCTTATCGCTCAACATCACTGAAGCAACCACTCTGATTAAGAAGATGGCCTCTAACCAGGGATGAAAAGAGGAACGTACTCAACCTCGCAAGAGAGGAGGAGGAATGCATCAACTGAAGGAAGTAGACATGTTGTCTGCCAAGATAGACCTGCTCATGAAGAAGTTCGATGAACGCACCACTGAGAAGAACGAAGTCACGCACATCCATGATTCTCGCATGACCTGTGAAGAGTGTGGAGGCACTGGCCACTCAGGGAGCAACTGCCCTGAGATTCAAGAGGATGTGAACTACATCAACAACAACTTCAACAATCGTCCTCAACAAAATCATGGATGGAATCAGCAATCAAGACCTAATTACTCAGGTAACTACTCAGGTAACTACCAAGGTAATAATCTTAATAATAACTTTAATCAACCACCCTTGAGAGAAATGACTTCTAATCAGAATAAAGTTATTGATACTATGTCTAGAAAGATAGCTTCCAATGATAAATTGCTTGAAAATATTAATACTAGAATGGATAGCTTTACTTCTGCCATAAAGAATCAACATAGCTTTAATAAAATGATAGAATCACAAATATCTCAGCTAGCAGCTTCTGTACCAGTGATCGAAAGAGGTAAGATTCCGGGGAAGCCGGAGGATCTAGAAACTGTAAATCTTGTAGACATTTATAATGCAGGGTAATACTTCACCGCACCTCCAAAGCAATGGGGAACATGGGTAGATGACAGTCTACCAGTGAAGAAAGGAGGCCCAGGGAGACCTATCATCCCTATTCGCATTGGACCCCACAGCTTTGAAGAAGCTATCTATGACCTTAGAGCAAGTGTCAACATCATGCCCAGGGTAATCTATGAGAAAATTCATGGTGATCCTTTATTGTATACAACTATGTGTTTGCAGCTTGCAGATCAGACACTGTGCTACCCCAAGGGAATTCTTGAAGATGTCTGGATCATAGTTGGACACTCGTATGTGCTAGCAGACTTTGTGATTGTAGAAACAGGTGGAGACGAAAAAGCACCCATCATCTTGGGGCGACCGTTCTTGAGTACCACCAAAGCCATCATCTACGCAGATAGTGCCAAGATCTGTTTCACAATCAATGGGAGAAAAGAAAGATTCAATTTCAAGAAGCATAACCTCAACATTCGAGTTCACCCACAAACGCCGTACCTCTATGAGGATACAACCGCTGCCCCAACAAAGAAGAAGAACAAGAATAGGAGAAGGAGGAACAAAGCTAAGCATCAAGCAAAATAAATAGTATGGATGGTCAACACTATTGATTCAAAACTTGACCACCTCCTTCCATCACCATACCTCACTAAGCTGGGAGATCCTGGAGTACCCACCATCGATCGTATCATCGAGGGAAGTACTTTCTACAAGACGTTTTGCGACATCAGCTCTAGCACCAACATAATGTCTAAGGTAACATATAAACATTTGTATAATATTGGACCCATGTATCGTACATATGTGCAGCTGCAGATGGCGGACCAATCATTCCGACGTCCGGAGGGAGTAGTGAAAGATGTTATGGTCAAAATAAGAGATCACTACATTTCTACCGACTTCATGGTTCTTGACATGGGAGAAGAAGACGATGTCCACCTTATTTTAGGACGACCCTTCCTCAACATCATTGGTGCGATCATCTACATAAGAACTGGGGAAATCCACTTCCAATTCCCTGGAGAGAAGGTACGTTGTTACTTTAATAGTTACACTACTTGTGAGCAGCCTAGAAAGAACAAGAGGAGGCACCGCTCTCAACGCCAAAAGAAACAAGCCATCAAAGAGAAAGAAGCTACCCAAGAAGAAGCTATTCTAAAGGAAGAAGAAGAGAAGCCCCAAAAGAGTGAACCACAGGAAGAGACTCCTCAGTCCAAAAAAGTATGAAAAAGAAAAGAAACATCAACATCATCATCAAGTTCTCCAACACTTGACGAGCAACCATCCAGCTCCTCAGTTAAGCTGGAAGAAACCTATAAAGACTGAACCAGACGTAAGGTCCGGGTCGATGGACCTAAATCTCCGAACCTTCACCGAAAGGTAAATCGGTATTTATCCGCACATTTAAATTAATCATATCTACTTTGTTTACATTCCCATAGCATATCATTGCATTGAAAATAAAAATACTTTTTCCATTAATAACATGCATACTATTTAGAATTAAATACATATTTAAATTCTACATTGCATTTGAAAAGAAAATAAAAATAACTTTTATATTTTGAATCGTCTCATTGCATCTGGAAATATATAAACTCTAAGCCCCATGTGAGTAATAGTGTGGTGTGTAGCAGCCCATAATAATTACGCACTGTGGAGGTATATATATATATATATAAATATAAATGAAGAAAAACCAGTTGAATAATAAAAGATAATTTAAGACTCCAAAAATAATTAGGGAATAGTTTTCCACTAACCCTTAATATGTTCCACGAGTTTTGTTGTCTATTTGAAATTCAACAGGAAAAAGAGAAATTCCCTATGAAGCCCATGATGTCTTCACTCACTCAAGAGCTCTGCCTTGAACAGTCATCAAAGAAAGAGTGATGAGCTTCTACGCAATCGAGGACTCAAGATGAATGACTATGTCAAAATCCAGCTTGGGGGAGAGCGTCCCCCGTATATCTCGATAAGTATTCCTTTTCGAGTGATTTATCTTTTATTCTAAAAAGTATAAAAACATGCATAACTTAAGAAAACCAAATAAAAAGAGTGTTGTGTGATAATATTAGCTAGATAATATATTAGTTAAAATAAAAGATACAAGAGAGTATTAGAACTTAATTACCGTAGAACTCAATTTTAAACATAATGGAAATGATGAATAGTTGCTCTGTCGTAATTCCTTTCAAGTGCCTAGTTTTCAAACACAAATTCTCTCGAGTTTTGGGTAGAACTGTTTTGATCTAAAGATAAACTCTGAGCCTAAAACTTGTGGGTTGCAAATGCTGGATCTAAATCTAGGTAGTTGAGGAGTATGATATGAGAAAGTCTGAGCTGTTATTTATATTGCTCCTACTGATGCTAGAGTTCTGGAGAATTTTATCTTTTAAAAATCTTAAAATACCATGATGAGTACTTGTATGACAAAGCTCAAAATTCCTACCACAGCCAATACATAGGATAGAAAACTCCATTAATACTTTTTACTACTTGTATTTGCATTGAGCATTGTCGAGCTCTGTTGACCCTTAGAGGCTTGTCATACTTTTAAAATCAAGATCACGTACACTCCACTCAAATATGTTGCTTCTACACTTGAAGTACGTAACAACATGCCTTTTCATTTAGATCCACCAAATATATTTTTCTCCTACACTGGGAGAGAACACCACTCACATGTCTTATAGGATTTTTGTCACCTATCCATACATTTCATAAGCCCCAGATATTGTTGCTCTAGGTTATTATTATCTCTCAATCTTTCATTATAGACAAGAATGTTTTGGGCTTATATATTTAAAAAAAGAGAAGAAAGAGAAATATATGGAGAGTAAAACATGGACAAGTGTCCTACCAAAACAATGGGTACTTAGATGCCCGCCAAACTATAGCCCAAAATATCTCTTAGTCTAAGTTCTTTAATTATTCAAAGAGAGATCAAAATCCCTTTCAAAGGAGCAAAAGTAGAATTAGATCCACTATCACCTTTATCATAAATAAACCACTCATTGATCCATACACATGCACTTCTTGATTTGATCGTATGCCTCGTTTATCTGGATCCACTGTTTGACTTTACAAAATATGCTTTGCAAGTATGAACACGCTCTCTCCATACCTATAAGCTCCAGATAAAGCATTAGATGTCGGATGAGAGAAGGCAAATCTCACTTTGCCTTGGAGAGGATCCAGAAATACCACATATATTGAGAGATTTGAGAGAGTCATACAAAAAGATACTCTGAGTTTTATTTTAAAAATCCTGCAAAACTCTAGAATAATAGTTGAATGAAGAGCTTGAGACATAGTGCTTGATTTGATTGTTCTACTTTTCGACTGCTCAAAACCCAAGTGAAGGCTAATAAGCTCCATAGTTAAAGGTAATATGGGTAAGTCTGAAGGTTAGAATGGTTAGACCTAATTCGGAGGAAAATTCTTGTTTGAACACATGTGTACTTTTGAGGCGTGAAAGCATTGTAGCAACTCCTTATCCATTATGAATATTTGCTAAGGGACTAGCAAAAGGTAAGCTTGGGGGACTTGTTGACGATGGTTACCTACCATAATAAAGGGTTAAAATAAATATATAAAGGGCTAATAAATGATCACCAACATAGGTTTAGGGTGTCAACTAATGAAATTCCATGAGTTTTGGTGAATCTATATTTTGCAGGGGGTTATCAGAAAAATTCAAGAATTGATATCTTCCACAAGAAGGAACCCACGTCAATCGGCCTAATCTCCACGTCACGAATACACAAGAGGCTTCTAGAGGACACCAGAGGACTCCACGAGGAGGGCCACCACAAGGCGCCGCCAGGTGGGGCCGACCGGCCCCTAGCCGCCGCCCCTCGGCTCCTTCCTTTGCAAGCTACTTCAATCACCTCCAAGGATGCATCCTAACCCTATGTGAAGGTCGGTTTGATCCAAGGGCCGCGGTTCCATGCTTTTGGCTATATAAACGAGGCCCCAGACCCCCTCCAAAGGGGAATTCATTTAATCAATCATCAACCAGAAAGCAGAAGACCAACCAGCAACTCTCATCTCCTTAGAGCTCCATCAGATCTAGGCATAACTAGATTAGAATTAGAAGTAGAGGAGTCAAGCAGCCTTGGGCTCCAAATCTAGCCAAGAGGAGCTTGGTAAATCCAGTTCTTCTCTCTTGTATCAACATTGTTCTTCAGATATTCATCTAGTTTATCAGTTCTTCTAGTTCTTGATCTAGTTCATGTTCTAGTTCTTCATGTTCTAATTGCTTATGTTCTAGTTCGTAATTGTTCTAGTTCATCATTCTCTAGTTCTAGTTTATTGTTCTTGATCATTATTCTTGATACATTAGATATGATCTTGTTCTTAATCTATATTATATCCTTGATTATTATAAGATTAGTCTGGTTTGATTATATATTTGGCATAGATAGTTTATCATTATGTTTATACACATGTTTGCAAAGCACTCACCTTATTGAGTCATGGGTGGGTGGTCAACATTGTGTAAGTTTGGTACTTATACACTGTTTACCTGCAAATGCACTCTATACTCCGGGCCATGTGGTAGATCGCGGGTGTGACATTCCTGTTGAGTCCTTTGTAGTCCACTCCCCGAGTGTAGAACTTAGTAGAACGCGGTCTCATTACTTAGTTGTTACTCTATTTCTCAGCTTCGTAATGGAGATGTTCCTTGTTTATGGATATGAGATAACCTAGCCAATGATTGCCTGATATAATTGCACTAATGAATATAGATTATGACTAATAGTTAACAGATTAATTAGGAGTTATTCTCTTACATTATATTTTGATCAATGACTTGCCATAGTAGTACTGCTCTAAGAAATATCATCTGAATGGTCTGATTATCATATATTTTATCTCTTTTTATTTGATTGATTCCTGTTTGAGAGTAAAGGATAGTGATTTCGAATATTTATATCACATGTGTAGGGTAGCCTTTAATTAATATGTGCCCCTCTGTTTGTTCTCCTTTGGTTAATTATAAATAACGATACCTAGGATAAACTTGGGTGAAATGCTGCAACGTGTGTATTTATCTGTGCGCTTGCGGATATATACTTTAATATCTTTATATAGTTAAGTGGCATGAGTACAATATAAGCACACTCTTGGTGTCATGTTGGGGATGACAACCTAACGCGAGTGATGCTAAGAAGTGTCAACAATTCTTATGATTGATTGACTCCATTGGTGATTGGCTCATTCATCTACACGGCGGTATAACACTCCATCTCTCCCATGTACTTACATTTGTTAGTGTAGCTTGGCCTTTTAGTGTAACTAGTTTTTGAGGGCAAGCAAGAGACGTGTCTAGTGGTTAGTCAGGCTCTTTAGTTAGTCTTTGGGAGCTCACTAACTTTGTGTAGTGACATAGCCTTTGCGTGCATAGAGATTATAGTTACTAGAATTATGGTAGCTGGCTTGCATTTTTGTAGGCTAGCACAACATTCGCTTCGCCTTATTGTTGTCTAACCACTTTGCTTAGTGTTGTTGTAGAAATTTTTATATGCTATTAACCCCCCTCTAGCCATTAGGACCTTTCAACGGGGGCACCGCCATGCCCTGTCCGGTGGTGTGGCGATGATTGGCTGAGGAGGCCGAGGAGGAGGTGCTCAGCTGGGGCACCGCTACCCTGTCCGGTGGCACCGCCACCCCTAGGGCGGTGCCCACCTGGACGTGGCCGAGAAGCAACAGGAGTGAAGGTGTCACCGGAGTGTCCGGTGTACACCACTATGGTGAGGGCTGTGCACCACCTAGCCACCACCACTGGTGGGACGGTGCCACCGCCCTTTTTATCCAAAGAACAGGAGAATTGAGGCTGGTCACCGCCGCGGGCACCGCCATGCCTAGGGCGGTGCACCGCCATATTTTTCCAAAGACTTGGTTTTTCGGTGGGTTGGCTGGGTGGTCACCGCTACCTTGTCTGGTGACCACGGCCAGTCAAACTAGCCGTTGGATTCAACCGTTGAGGGGCACCACCACCCCTAGGGTGGTGCCACCACCGCCGTGTCCGGTGTCCTCGCAGAATCTGCTCCAAAGGGGTAACAACTCTATTTGCTTGTGGGCTTATAAATAGAGGTGGTGCCCGGCCTTGGCCACTCTCTTGGCACTTCTAACAGCTGCATACACCCTTTGGGAGTTGAGCACACCACTCCACTCACTTGCACACTTGATCTCATCATCTTGAGTGAGATTGGAGAGCCTCTAGTGCATTTCTTAGTGGTCTAGCATCTTGTGGCACTAGTTGGGCGATTTGGGCCGGTGGAGACCTTGTTACTCTTGGTATTTGCCGACACCCAGACAACCCAGGATTGGTGGATCATCGAGCGGAGGAAGGTGATTGTCTCCGGCTCCGATCATTGTGATTGTGAGGGGTTCTTATGCCTTCCTTGGTGGAGCGCCAAAGGCAACTCTAGTAGATTGTGCGTGACTTATGGATCCTCATCTTGTGTTGGTAGTGCGGCACCCGGTTGCAGGTTAGGCGTGTGATGCCCATTAGCGCGTGAACCTCTAAGTGAGTGAATCGCCACAACGGGGACTAGCTTGCCAGCAAGCAAGTGAACATCAGAGGAAAAATTGATTGTGTCATCATTGTCTCCTTGGTATTCTTTGGTATTCATTGATTGATCACTTGCCACGGCGGTATACCTCTCTACCTAATAAGTACCGATCGGATATCGGTACAAGGTTGGCCCGATCTTCACGACAGTAGGTTGATACACACAGAGATAACTTGCTGTAGAACAGCGGATAACTAGCTTTATACCTGCCAAGTTTGGATGCGACCAAGCGACGGGGAGAGAGACACCGAAACCACGAAGACTTCGACTCGATCTCCGAATGACCGCAGAACCACAACCGGAGCTAATCCACACAAGACGGGGCAGCCGTACTGAAACCCGTAGAGCACGAATCAGTGGATCTCAGAGAGATCTCACAAGTCCAAGAAGAACAAGGAAGAACAAGGGTTGAGTAAGCACTCAACAGCTCGGCTGCAATATATCTGGGATTATCTCAAATTATCAAAAGTTCTTTACATCTGAGGCATAGGGGAGTATTTATAGATGGAACAACCCTCCAGGATAGGTGAAAACACGAAGCAAAAATAAACTCATCGCTAGTGTGAAAGGACATCCTCGAAATGGCTCCAGTGCTAATTCTGCGTGGCAGTTTGACTCTGCACAGTCTTCAGTGTTTTAACAATAACTCCTAGGAAACTTCAAATGATGTGCGGCTGGATGCATTTGAAAGCTAACTGGATAAGCTTTCACACCATATGCACCTTGCTTTATGAAACTTTGTAGAATGATACAGTTTAATATGAAGATTTGGACTTCAGGCAGACGGTGGACCCTCTGACCAGTCAACACTAAAACTAGTCGGACGCCTTGAGGAAAACTTCAAACTAGTCGGGGTTAGAAGCATTGGAAAATAAACTTCAAGAGCTTTCCAACAAGTCCTGAATGACCTTCATATCCTTTGGAAGTCAAAAGATATGACTGTTCCTTCTTGATACTCCTGTCACACTGGACTGACTGGAGCTTGGTTCTTCGTTCTGGTTCGCCCCTGATGTATTCTACTTGTTCTCTCTTGTGTACCTAAGCAATGTTAACACACAAGATTTAGGTAGCATAAAGTTCTCATTAGTGTTTAATTGAAATTCATAAAGTAGCACGTGCACCTCTTATTGTATCTTCTTAGCGCGGTTACGTGTGATCGGTCCTGCAGGGGTCAGAGATGTAGCCGGAGAGGTCGGTGAAGAGGTGGAAAAGCTCGGCGAGATCGCCGACGCTGGCATGATCGTATCATCCTCCCCCTTCAAAAAGAGTCGTCCTCGACTCTTCCAACCCAAAGAATGGAGAGAGGTCGGACACATTGAAACTTGTACTCACACCATAAGTACTTGGCAGATCAATTTCATAAGCATTGTCATTGATCTTGCGAAGCACTCTGAAGGGACCATCAGCTCGGGGCTGCAACTTGTTCTTGCGTTGTTCAGGAAATCTATCCTTGCGTAGATGCACCCAAACGAGGTCTCCTGCTTCAAATAACATCTTTTTTCGACCCTTGTTGGCACGCTTCTCATATATCTTGGTCATCTTCTCAATGTTGGTTCGAGCTCGGTCATGAAGACTCTTGACAAATTCAGCTCGCTTGCTTGCATCGAAGCTCATCCGTTCCTGCACAGGTAAAGGCAAAAGATCTATGGGAGCAATGGGTATGAACCCATATACGATTTCAAATGGGCAAAATTTAGTAGTCGAATGCACTGCCCTATTGTATGCAAACTCAACATGTGATAAACTTTCTTCCCAAAGTTTTAAATTCTTTTTGAGAACAGCTCGCAGTAACGTTAATAGTGTTCGATTCACAACTTCAGTTTGTCCATCCGTTTGCGGATGACATGTCGTGGAAAACAACAATCATGTCCCAAGTTTTCCCCATAAAGTTTTCCAAAAATAGCTCAAAAATTTTGTATCTCGATCAGAAACAATAGTACGTGGCACTCCATGCAAGCGCACAACTTCTTTGAAAAATAAATCAGCAATATGCGAAGCATCATCACTCTTGTGGCATGGAATAAAATGTGCCATTTTGCTAAATCGATCAACCACAACAAAAATCGAATCCTTTCCCCGCTTAGTGCGTGGTAACCCAAGAACAAAATCCATAGATATGTCTTCCCAGGGAGCACTAGGAATAGGAAGAGGAGTGTAAAGTCCATGAGGGTTCAAACGAGACTTAGCTTTGTGGCATGACTCGCAGCGAAGAACATGTCTCTCTACGTCTCTTCTCATCTTTGGCCAAAAGAAGTGGTCGGCCAACACTTGCTCTGTCTTCTTGGCTCCAAAATGGCCCATAAGCCCACCTGCATGAGCTTCCTGCACAAGTAAAATTCGAACAGAGCAATCTGGAATGCACAGTTTGTTAGCTTGAAATAAGAATCCATCATGCACATGATATTTTTCCCATCCTTTGCCATCACAACACTTTGTATATGGTTCAGCAAAGTATGAATCAGTAGCGTATAATTCCTTTATACTTTCTAATCCAAGAATTTTAGCATCAAGTTGTGTAAGCAAAACATGACGTCGGGACAAAGCATCAGCTACAACATTTTCCTTTCCTTTCTTGTATTTAACCACATAAGAAAAAGATTCAATGAATTCACACCATTTTGCATGTCTTCGGTTCAGTTTTAGTTGACCTTTAAGATGTTTCAAAGATTCATGGTCAGAGTGTATCACAAATTCTTTAGGAAAAAGATAGTGTTGCCAAGTTTTCAAACTCCGAACAAGAGCATATAGTTCTTTATCATAAACTGAATAATTAAGAGTTGGACCACTTAGCTTTTCACTGAAGTACGCAATTGGCCTTCATTCTTGCATGAGCACACCTCCAATCCCAACTCCGCTTGCATCACATTTAATCTCAAATGTCTTACCGAAATCTAGAAGTGCAAGGACTGGAGCTGTTGTTAGCTTCTGCTTTAACTCATCAAATGCCTTTTGATGTGCGTCTTCCCACTTGAAAGGCACTTCTTTCTTAGTAAGCTCGTTCATAGGGGCAGCAATAGTGCTAAAATCTTTCACAAACCACCGGTAGAAACCAGCAAGCCCAAGGAAGCTCCTCACTTGACTCACGTTCTGTGGAGGCGTCCATTCTCGTACGGCCTTGATCTTTTCTTCATCTACCTCCACACCTTGTCCTGAAACAACAAATCCAAGAAAAACTACCTTGTCGGTGCAAAAGGTGCACTTCTCAAGGTTAGCATATAATTTTTGCTCACGTAGGACAACAAGCACACATTGGATATGTTCTACATGATCGTCAAGAGACTTGCTGTAAATTAAGATGTCATCAAAATAAACAACAACAAATTTCCCAATAAAGGCTCTAAGCACATGGTTCATCAATCTCATAAATGTGCTAGGTGCATTTGTCAAACCGAAGGGCATCACCAACCATTCATACAGCCCAAATTTTGTCTTGAAAGCTGTTTTCCATTCATCTCCTTCTTTCATACGAATTTGGTGATAACCACTCCTTAAATTAATTTTAGTGAAAATTATAGCACCACTAAGTTCATCAAGCATATCATCTAATCTTGGAATGGGATGCCTATACCTCACAGTGATGTTGTTAATTGCACGGCAGTCCACACACATTCGCCAAGATCCATCTTTCTTAGGAACTAAAAGGACTAGAACAGCACAAGGTGAAAGGCTTTCTTGCACATACCCTTTTTTGATCAAGTCCTCCACTTGTCGCTGGATTTCCTTGGTTTCCTCCGGGTTGGTGCGGTAGGCAGCGCGATTTGGGAGGGAAGCACCAGGAACCAAATCGATTTGATGCTCGATCCCTCTCTTGGGTGGCAGCCCTGGTGGCACCTCGTCTGGAAACACATCCTCAAAATCCTGTAACACATCAAAAACAACACTTGGTAGGGTAGAGGGTAAGGTGTTAGTAGCAAAAAGAGTGTCTTTGTACAAGAGTACAAAGAACATGGCATTAGGTTCACTCAACTCCTTTAGATCCCCTTTCCTAGCCATCATGACTAACCCTTCTTTCCCCGGTTTCTGGGTTCTTTGCAGCTGTGGGGTTTTATTTGGCTGTGGAAACTCTCCCTCACTATTTTTGTGGATCACTCTTAAGTGGTTCTCGCTCTCTCGCTGTTTCTTCTTGAGATCATCTTTTAAAATTTCCTCCGGTGTCGAAGGAAGCAAAGAAATTCGCTCTCCTTTGTACACAAAAGACAGCTTGTTGGTTCTTCCAAAAATCTGAACATCACGATCATATAACCATGGTCTACCTAGCAGCAGCTGGCACGCTTGCATAGGCACCAAGTCACACTCCACATGATCATCATATTTACCAACAGAGAAAGGCACAGTCACGATATGACTTACACGCAACGTTCCACAATCATTAAGCCACTGCATCTTGTATGGCTTAGGGTGACGCCGCGGCTTCAATCCCAATCTGTCCACTAATTCTTGGCTACCAATATTATTGCAACTTCCATTATCAACAATAATTCGACATAACTTATCCTTGATCATGCCTCTGGTATGAAAAAGATTATGTCGCTGCCCATTCTCTTCCTTTTCAGCAGTGACACTCAGCACGCGAAGAGAAATAAAACAGTTGTGTTCTCCTTCTTCAGGCTGAATCTCATTCTCTTCCTCTTGAACTTCTTCATCGAATATCGGTCCATCATCTTCGGGATCACTTTCAGATTCCCATTCTCCTTTCTCATTCAACAACATGGTCCTTCTACTTGGACATTGGGCAGCAACGTGCCCACGGCCATGACACTTTTGGCATTCAATTTCTCTGCTTCGAGTGGAAGAAGTGGCACCAGAAGCAATGGTTGGGGCTACTGAATTTGCAGTAGACCGCTGCTGATTTGCTGGTGATGATGCTGTGGAAACCGCCATCTTTGAATTAGCAATTGATGGAGAAGACCTAGCTGCAGCTCCTTGAGATCGTCCCCCACCATAAGAGGCATTGGACTGCTGTTTGCGCCATGGAGCAGCAATGGTATGATTGCCAAAAGATTTCCTCGTGACTCCTGCTGAATTTTCTTCTCTGTACGCATAGCTTGATCAACGAGGTCTTGCAAGTTACGATATGGAAACATCTCCACAAAACCAGAGATTTCTTCATTGAGACCTTCTAGAAATCTTGCCATCTTAGACTCTGGATCTTCTCTGGTTCCAGTCCGCACTAACAGCAACTCCATTTCCTTGAAATATTCATCAACCGATCTCTTCCCTTGCTTCAACTTTTGCAATCGGTTCCTGAGATCTCGCTGATAGCTCAAAGGTACCAATCGTCTCTTCATTACTTGCTTCATCTCTTCCCAAGTGTTAATATACCCAAGTCCCAACTCAAGCCGATTCTCCTGAATTTGATTCCACCAAGTGAGAGCATAACCAGAGAATTCAACTGAAGCAAGGTTCACACGGCGCTGATCTGAAAGATTATGAATTCTAAAAATTTGATCACACTGCTCAGCCCATTCAAGGAACTCATCTGCATTCTCCTTGCCGGTGAATTTTGGAATACTTAACTTGACACGAGCAATATTGTCTGGTTCTTCATGCTGTCGATGACCACGGTGATATCTCCTATCTTCAAAATCAGCATGCCGGCGATGATACCGACGCTGCTCAAATTCCCCGCCATGACCGAAGGGATTTTCATCACCATAAGGCCCTTCCTCTTCATCATAGTCGTCAAACTCTTCATCTTCAAATCGTACATGACGCCTGTGTGCACGATGCCCATGTACACGACGGCCACCACGCTGATCATCAAAATCAACACGGCGACCACCACCATGTCCTCCACGACCCTTCCCGAAATGATTGAATCCATGGCCGAAACCAGAATTCTCATCTCCAGATTTCTCTCGATGATGGTCTTCATGAGGGCGAGGTGGCCCTCGGCCTCCCGCCATGGGAAGACGCACATCAAGCATCATCTCCATTGCCTCCACAAGTGAATCAGCCACATGACGTAGTTCAGCCCGTGAGACAGGGGGCTCCCTATCTCCACGGTTTCCACCATGGACACTTAAATCTGATCCTGCCATGTTAGGGACAACAAGAGAAAGTGGAATAGAAAATTTATGGACACACACAATCTCACCTCTTACTTACCCAAGTTCTTTCCTGATCCCAAGGACTGTAATGGTGCTGGTGTGGCAGCCTCAACGGAAGTGGTTAAGAGGTCGTAAGGATTACGAATCGATTGTCCCGATTTAGGTTTTGGTGGAGCTATAGGTGGCTAACAAGGAGGGCTATGGTACTGTAACAAGGTGATATAGATCGTTCAAAACAAGATATATATGTTGCTATCCAGTGCACCACAAACTGAATTTACAGATATAAAACTTGGGTTTTCAGAAATCGTAGCACAACCCCTTTCCACTTCTCTTCGCTTCTTCTTTTTTTTCTTCTTTTTTTCTTCTTTTTTTTCTTTTACTCTTTCTTTCACACCCTTTTTTTCAGATTTTTTTTCTTCAGCAAACACAAGATAACATATGAGGGGTGCGGATAAAAAAATAAAAAGAGAGTACGGCGGAAGGACAACGATGATGGTGACTAGTAACAAGATGAACGAAATGAACACAAAGAAACAATACCACGAAATGGCTATAGGATTTTTTTGTGGCTTTTTAGTGGACTATAGGACATGAACAAATCATAAATATATATATGATGGATGAAAACAGTAGCAAATATAAACAAAGGATGGATATATCAGTGGATGATAACAAAACCTACCGTGACAACGATAGCTCTGATTACCACATGATAAGTACCGATCGGATATCGGTACAAGGTTGGCCCGATCTTCACGACAGTAGGTTGATACACACAGAGATAACTTGCTGTAGAACAGCGGATAACTAGCTTTATACCTGCCAAGGTTGGATGCGACCAAGCGACGGGGAGAGAGACACCGAAACCACGAAGACTTCGACTCGATCTCCGAACGACCGCAGAACCACAACCGGAGCTAATCCACACAAGACGGGGCAGCCGTACTGAAACCCGTAGAGCACGAATCAGTGGATCTCAGAGAGATCTCCTCACAAGTCCAGGAAGAACAAGGAAGAACAAGGGTTGAGTAAGCACTCGGCAGCTCGGCTGCAATATATCTGGGATTATCTTAAATTATCAAAAGTTCTTTACATCTGAGGCATAGGGGAGTATTTATAGATGGAACAACCCTCCAGGATAGGTGAAAACACGAAGCAAAAATAAACTCATCGCTAGTGTGAAAGGACCTCCTTGAAATGGCTCCAGTGCTGATTCTGCATGGCTGTTTGACTCTGCACAGTCTTCAGTGTTTTGACAATAACTCCTTCTAGGAAACTTCAAATGATGTGCGGCTGGATGCGTTTGAAAGCTAACTGGATAAGCTTTCACACCATGTGCACCTTGCTTTATGAAACTTTGTAGAATGATACAGTTTAATACGAAGATTTGGACTTCAGGCAGACTGTGGACCCTCTGACCAGTCAACACTAAAACTGGTCGGACGCCTTGAGGAAAACTTCAAACTGGTCGGGGTTAGAAGCATTGGAAAATAGACTTCAAGAGCTTTCCAACAAGTCCTGAATGTCCTTCATATCCTTTGGAAGTCAAAAGATATGACTGTTCCTTCTTGATACTCCTGTCACGCTGGACTGACTGGAGCTTCGTTCTTCGTTCTGGTTCGCCCCTGACGTATTCTGCTTGTTCTCTCTTGTGTACCTAAGCAATGTTAACACACAAGATTTAGGTAGCATAAAGTTCTCATTAGTGTTTAATTGAAATTCATAAAGTAGCGCGTGCACCTCTTGTTGTATCTTCTTAGCGTGGTTACGTGTGATCGGTCCTGCAGGGGTCAGAGATGTAGCCGGAGAGGTCGGTGAAGAGGTGGAAAAGCTCGGCGAGATCGCCGACGCTGGCATGGTCGTATCACTACCACTCTCTTGTATTACATTGTGCCTTTACTTATGTAGAGCTTGTGGTAGTTTTAGCTAGTTGTGTAGCTTAGCTTCTTAGTGGTAATTAGTTCCTAGCTAGATCAACTAGTGTAGATAGTAGTGACACAGCCCTTGATTGCTTAGTGACCATAATTGATTAGAATTGTTGGTAGGTGGCTTGCTCTTTTAGTAGGCTAACGCAACATTCGCTTCGCCTCATATTTATCTAACACCTTGGCTTAGTGTTGTTGTAGATTTTTAATAGGCTATTCACCCCCCTCTAGCCATTAGGACCTTTTACCAGGGGGCGGGGGATCCCTTTCTTCTTCCCCCTACTACCCCTTCCTCCTTGCAAGATAGCACCATCGGGGCCGCCCTGGGTGTCTGGATTCAGCGCCCCCAGGTCGGGGGAGGGGGGGCGGCCATGGTGGAGGTGGCGGCACCCACGGTGGTGGGCACTCACACCTGACGGTAGGTGGTAGCGGCAACTGTGGTGCTAGAGCCGACGACGACAACCGGCAACGGCTTCGGTGTGCGACAGTGTGACGTGCGCGGCAGGGTAAGCTTGGTTCTGTGTTGCTCGGCCAGAGGGGGTGGTGGCCTAGGGGTGCAGCCGACGTGTCGATGCCCCTCTGGAAGGGTTTCTATGGGATGGTAGGGCAGCAACGACAACGGTGACAACAAGCTAGGGTCCGGGGTCTTGGCCCAACGTTGTGCCTGGAGACTCCTTGGGCGAAAGCCTTGGCGATGGTGACGCCCATGGGCGCCACTTTCCCTATTGAGGGTGTCATGTTCCCCAACACTATTTTCCATGGGTGAAAGCCTAGTCCATCTTGGATGAGCGACGATGGCATTTCTGACGTCATGCCCGTCCTGAAGGCGTCGCTGCCAGAATTCGTCTCGACCACGATATCCCAGTCGGATGATGCTCTTCGCTTCGGCACCTAGTCTTCATGTGGAAGGGGGACTTGCAGCGTGAAGTCAGAGCTGCTGCATCAGGGGATGTGGCTCGACAGTGATGACATGAGGCGAACCCCCTTTCTTCATCGGCTGGATTGCTTCGGAGGTCTGGTAGAAGTTGGGGGCAGGGCAGAAGATCAAAATAGGAAGTTAGAGCTGCTCTTTGGGGTTTGATCTTGGCAATGATGACCAGTTGTGGCCTCTCTCAGACCATTTGCCTGTCTTCCTCGGGATCGTTTAGGGTCTGCCATGGGAAGTCGGAGCTGTTGGCTGCTTTGCAACCATTTTTGGCAACAATGACTCATGGTAGTTTTGTACTCTTTTGGGTGGATCAACTCTTTGTGTGTCCTGTGTTTGGAACCACGTTCAGCTACCCTTCTAATTTCTCGCGTCTTAATTTAGCAGAAGAGCTCCTGCCTTTGTTTCAAAAAAAAGAAGGTTGGTCTGACGGTGGTGGTGGGCACAAGGGGCGGGGGTGACATGGGGCGAGGCGACGATGGTGCCACTAGCCGAGCAGTGTGGGAAGACGGTTGGGCGAGGGTGTGGCAGAGATAGCCCAACAACCTCCATTGGGTTAGCATGGTGCCAGCTCCGGCGGTTGCTTCAGGGGAGCTCAACCGGAGATGAAGAAGACGATGAGGAGGATGCACATTAGGTGGATTTAGGATCAGACCGTGGTAGTTGACGACGGAGGAGCAGCCACCAGAGCCAAGGAGGGGAGGTGGAGGCAGCAAGGGCGAGCGGCTTGTCGGGGTCGAGGTCGGACAAAGGAAGAAGAAGAAGAGAGAAGATAAGATGGAGAGGAATGGATTTAATCTCAAGTGATGGTTGTTTATAAAGTATTGAGTTGTTACATAGATTTTCTGCAAAATCGAACTTATTCATGGGCTCATGAACAACCCACCTTGCATCTTAACCTTGACTGTTTCTTGTCAATCCAGCAGTGCTCTATTAGTTTTTGCTTGGTTCACACAAGTATTTTCCTTTTTTTTAAAAAAAACTGTAACAACCGCATCAAGTGACGAAAAATATCGATAGACAATTGTTAATCAGAAGGCACCGTCATCTGCTTTCTGCCCTTCTGTTTTTCATCTCAATAGGACCTTAAATTTGTGAGCACCAGTTCCACTTCCACACCTAGATTAGAGGTGTTATAGCAATCACGTAAAATATTTCTTTTTTCATATCTAAATTTACAGTTACACTAATTCTACCTAAATATTTTTTTAAAATAATCACCGTAACTCTAGCGCAAGTCGAGTATAAAATCCAGCATAAGTTGACAATAACTAAAATTAGAGTGCCTGAGAGAAGATTTATTTGCAAATCTTAATTTTATTCTCTTCCATACATGCTATTTTAAGGAAGAAGAAAGAGAAATAAAAGGAAAACAAAAAAAAAGGTGTGAAAGAGAAGATTTTTTTCTCGATCACGCAAAAGGTTTGCGCGTCTTTGTGTTAAGGTAGAGAAAGTGTTCGATATAACATGCCTTAATGGCGTCCAAAGAGGTCAATAAAATTTTATATGGACGCTCAGACCCTCCTAGTGAAAGAGAAAATTTTCATCCAGACACCGAGTTGACAAACTTTTGCATAACCTTTCCTAAGCTATCAGCAAACTGAAAAACCAAAAATCTCAAGGACTCCAGAAAAACTAGAGCTCCAAAGAAAAGCCAAAAACCAAAAACGATGCCAAGAATCACAGAGTAACATAACCATGTAAATTCTTTATGGGCTTCTAGCATCTCAGATTTATCTCTGTTAGAACATGCTACGCTCAGAGGGAAGCCACAGAGCCCCAAATTGTTTCCATAAATCGATGGATCAACAAGTGTCTGAAGTTGCCTTCCTGCTGGTATCTCACCCCACAAGTGATTATTCGAGAGATTTAGCGTGCTAAGGCAAGATAGATTTGAAATGCTCTGAGGAATAACACCTGAAAATTCATTCCACGATAAGTCAAGGGACTCCAAGAGATCCAACCTGCCAATTCCTTGTGGAATGCTGCCTGACAGATTATTTCTTGACAAGTTCAAAAACCTGAGACCTTGAAGGTACATTATCTCTTCGGGGATGCTGTCAGAAAGTGAATTGCCAGATAAATCAATGCCTATTACGAAGTCAATACTTGTCTGAAAAGTTTGTTCACTGCCTTTCCAGAGTACGCCAACTCTAGCTCGATACTCATCCAGAGGCTTTGGAGGTTCAGGAGCAGTCCTCCTTGAAAACACGGAAACCCGGCTCTGCTCTACCAATTTAAGCTGGAAACGAATATCGTGATTTTGAAGAGTTTCTACCATGAATGGTTGTTTCATTGATGATAAGTTGCCAAGTGATCTCGGAATGGATCCAATGAAGTTATTATTGGCCATGTCAAGTAAATGAAGATTAGAAAGTAGGGACAGCTCCGACGGAATAATACCAGTGAAATTGTTAGATCCAAGCATGAGAACTCTTAAAAGAGGAATAGCTGTTCCAATCCAAGACGGGATGTCACCAAAGAAATTGTTGTCCCCAATATCAAGTGTTCTTAGCTTCATGCATTTCTGAACAATAGGTGGAAAAGTTCCAAAGAAGCTGTTGTTACCAAGATGAAGCGAATGGAGAGGCAAATCATAGGTCACTGAGCCTGGAAATTCTCCAGAGAAGATGTTGCTAGACAAATCCATGAATTCCAGAGCTTGCAAGTTCCACCAGCAGCTTGGGAGCTCCCCACTCAGTTGGTTATTTGAGAGATCCAGTGACCTCAGAGAAGACAAGCTACAGAAGGATGCATCAATATTGCCAGATATGCGGTTTTCATTGACGAATAGAGATGTGAGACGGGTGCATTGTGACCAATCTGACGACAGACTCCCCGTGAAATTGTTCCCTGAGACGTCCAAATGCTCCAAGATGGGATGGACACCGAACGCCTCTGAGATGTCGCCGGTGAAGTGATTCTGATCTAATCGCACCCGGTACAGCTCAGAGCAGTTCCGTAGACATGGAGGCAGCGTGCCGCTGAAGTTGTTGTGGTTCGCTGTGAGGTTATTCAGCGCGAAGCCATCGCAGAGGTACCGTGGCAGGTCACCCGAGAAACTATTGTTCGCAAAGTACACGTCGGTCAGGGCCAGCCCTTTGCCAAGGTCCGGAGGCAGGGTGCCGCTCAAGTTGTTATCAAACAAGGAGAGGTATTGGAGATTCCTGAGAGACGAGATGGTGGAAGGCAGCTCACCTTCTAGTTGGTTGTTGTTCAGATCCAAGAGCTGCAGTTCCGTCATGTTCCCAATCTCCGATGGGATCACGCCGTTAAGAGCGTTGAAGAAAAGTGCCAATCTTGTGAGCTGCTTGAGGTTGCCCAACGAGCTTGGTATCGGTCCACTGAGCCAATTCACCGACAAATCCAGTTCAGCCAGGTTAGCCAACTCGCCGAGCTCCGGCGGGATCTCGCCGGTGAGGTTGTTGCTGAAGAGATACAAGATTAGCAGCTTCGTCGCCTTGCCGACCTCAGGTGGAATGGTTCCGGTCAAAGAGTTCGTCTGCGCTTGAAAGGATATGAGCTCCGGCCAGCTCGTGAACAGTCCCCTCGGAATGTCGCCCGTGAGGTTGCAGTCTGCTATCCCGATCTCCCTAATTTTCCGCATACCGGCGAACGACGCCGGCAAGCTCCCAGAGAGCTGGTTAATCGAGAGATCGAGGAAGCCGAGGTTGCTGAGGCTGCCGAGCTCCGGCGGCAGAGTGGAGACCAGACTGGCGTTCTTCACGTCGAGACGTTGCAGCATCTTGAGCCGGCCAAGAACCGGCGGGAGCGGCCCGCCGAGCGGGTTGCTCACCAGCTCAAGGACCCTCAGCTGCGACATGGACCCGAGGAAGTCTGGGACGCCGCCAGTAAGGTTGTTGCCGCCAAGGTGCAGGTCCCTGAGCCTCGTCAGCTTCGCGAGCGACGCTGGGATCCGGCCGGAGAACGCGTTGTCTGACAGGTTGAGCCACTGCAGGTTCGGCAGCCCCTCCGGCAGCGCGTCCGGTATCGGACCGGAGAAGGCGTTCTGCGACAGGTCGAGGTAGGTGACATTGCCGCTGCTGAGCACGAACTCCGGGAAGCTGCCGTTGAGGTAGTTGAGGGAGAGCGAGAGGAACTCCACCGTGGGCATCGGTGAGAACGGGACGCTAAAATGGTAGTTGGACCCCAGGTCGAGCTGGACGATCTTTGGGAGCCTGCTCAGCTGATACGGGATGTCGCCGACAAGGTTGTTGTTGTAGAGGCGGAGTTCGACGAGGCCCGTGAGGTCGCCGAGCTGCGGCGGGATGGTGCCGTTGAGCCCGTTGCTGCCCAGGTCGAGCGTGGCCAGAGCGCGCAGCTGCGAGAACGACGCCGGGATGGCGCCGGCGAGGTTGTTGTCCTTGAGGTCGAGGGAGGTGAGGCTCGGGAACGCGGCCGGGTCGAGCGCGTCCAGGCCGCCCGTGAGGCCGAGCCCGCGCAGGCGGAGCGACACGACGCGGCCGGCGCCGTCGCAGGCGACCCCGAGCCAGGTGGTGCAGATGGAGACCTGGGTGGCGTTCGTCCACGTGGACAGCGCCGCCGGGTCGCCAAGGCTTGACTTCCACGCCAGCAGCGAGTCGGCCGGCGACGGCGGCGTCGCAGCATTGGCATTGGCAGCGACGGCGGCGAGGGCAAGGATGGCGAGGAGTGGGGCCGCGAGGAGGCGGCGGGCGTGGGCGGGTGGTGGCGTCGGCATTGGCCGGGTGGCAGAGCGGAGCGCGGCGTGCCCGTACCCGTTCGTGCGGTGAGGCGGGCGGGGAGGGCCGGACGGGGGTGCGGTGAGGCGGTGAGCACGTGGTGGTCTTGACTCTTTGAGCTCGCGGCGCGCGCGGGCGCGGCTGGCTGGCGGTCAATGCAGTGGGTTGACTTGCGAGCACATGCGGTGCTACGGCTGGGAGGAAGCGGAGTGAACGGGAAAAGGGGCAGCGGCGCACTTGCATTTTGGTCGAGGCCGCGTTCACTTGTATGCATACCTAAAATATTTTCTCTTTCACCCATCACATCGAATCTTTAGACGCATGTATGAACCATTAAATGTAGATAAAAAAAATAACTAATTGCATAGTTTGTCTGTAAAGTTCGAGACGAATCTTTTGAGTCTAATTAATCCATGGTTGGACAAATTTTACCAAATAACAACGAAAAATGCTACAGTAACTTTTCACCTAAATTTTCTCAACTAAACACAGCCCAAGTATAGCGTGCGATGCCGGCGGTTCTCATTCTCGATAAAAGAGAAGTTCCAACTTTTTTTAATAAAAACACGCTTAAAAGAATGTCTTATATCGGATACTTATCAAGAAAAATGATTACTATTATAAAAGATGGATATTTTGTCACAAAATTACCATAAAAATAGAGTACATTAAAAACTGATATATGACCTGTTTAGATGGCGAAATTTTTTGGGTAAATTCCTATAGTACTTTTCGTTGTTATTTGATAAAATTTATCTAATCATGGACTAACTAGGCTCAAAAGATTCGTCTCGACATTTATAGACAAACTGTGTAATTAATTATTTTTTTACCTACATTTAATGTTCTATGCATACGTCCAAAGATTTGATGTGACGGGTACTGTGCAAACTTTTTTGGCACTTTTTGCCAACTAGTTGTCTTCTTTCTTAGGTTATCCGTCGTTTGTCAGAATTTGAAAATCACAATCAAAGAGCAACAAGATAAAAAGGACACCTACAAACACCATTTTCATGCAAGACTTGATGGCCCCAAAATCCACTTGCCGCTAGGAACTAGATCCAGTAACGAGTGGAAAAAAACATCGGCTAACAGAAACCCCCCAAAATAAGTTTATGATTTTCCACCACTAAAACAGATTGTTAGAGAATCAAACCTTGTCACAGAACAGACAAAATGAATAGGCCAAAATCATTGCATCAAAATCCAACTAACTATTTTCTCCTGATAAACACACCAAACTGATTAGATTATGAACAGAGCCTACATGGCTAATAAGGGGAAAAAACATATAACTTTTACTATTCTCTTCATTTCAAATTATAAGAGGTGTTTTGGTTTTCTCTAGATACACGATTTTTGTTGTGCATTTAGATAGCAAAACTAATTTATCTAGAAAAGTCAAAATATTTTATAATTTAGAATTGAGGGAGTATTATTCTAAGTTTGACTTAAGCCCGATCTAAAACCCGTACTTCCTAAAACCTATTCCCACTAGAATACTTGTATATAGGTATATTGGTGTGCTGAGAAGGTATGATGGTTCAATTACGTGATTGACCCGAAAAAAATGGCAAACCCTTGGTAAAGCTCGATTTGTCGTCCCATTCCGGTCCTGGTCCACACAGGAAAGGGAGGGGTTATGCTATTGCTTGAGGTGCACAAGCAGTGGACCAATTCGTGAACGACATTTGTGGATGCATGATTAAGGCGGTAGTACTAGAGTGAAGTTTTTTTTTGTTCTGAGTTAAAATATTTTAAGTTTAACCAACTTTAAAGAGTAGACTAGCCAGAGAGCCCGGCAAAGCGCGGGTAGTAATCTGGTCTTTTTTTCTTTTTCCTATTCTGTCGATATTTGTTAGCGGGTTGTTACTGTTTTTAGCGAGCTTGGTATTGTTTAGTAACGGGCTGTACTCTCGCGCAAAGTGGGGTAGTAATCCGACCTTTTTTTTCATTTTTGTTCTGTCCATATTTGTTAGCGGGTTGCTACTGTTTTTTAGCGAGTTTGATACTGTTTAGTAACGGGTATACTGTTGCTTAAAGGTGGTACTGTTTCATAGCGGGTTTAACTATTTCTTAACGGGGTTTTGCACTGTTCATAGGACCTGGTGTTACTGTTTCATAACGGGTTTACTGTTTCTTAACATGTTTGTACTGTTTCTAGGACCCGGTACTGTATTAGCGGGTCTATTGTTTCAAGGCACTGTTGCGGGAACAGTAACATGTGAGTGTGACGGACCCGACCGGGAGCCTCGACTTTAAGAGCTATGTATAGATTATCAACACATTATTTTTTGAAGGGAAGATTATCAACACATATAACACTAAAAAAATTTACTGTAAAGATATATTGCATTATATGCATGAATCTGATTGTATTTATTTAATATTATAATAATAATATTTTTTTTATATAAACTTAGTTAAACTTGTGGTTGTTTGACTTGAGATAAAAATCTTTGCGGGACTTTGGTAGTACTAAGGCGCTCCTAGGGTCCGAGCGGCCGGCCGGAAGGCAGTTGCCAAATTGATTCCCGCGCGCTCCTTCCCGCCCAAAGATTCCCGCGCGCGGGGTGATTGCACGCGTGCTCTGAATTCGGTCTGCCGCCTGCGTTGCCAGCTGCCTGCTTCTTTCTTCTTTCGCAGCTTTGGCCCTGTTCAGTTCTCGAATTGGGACACCCGAATTCGCTACAGTGCGTATTAAATGTGCACTGTAGCAATTCGTTTGTATTTGGTAAAAATTGTCCAAACTTTGACTAATTATGTTTAAAATGTTCGTCTCGCAAAGTATAATAAAATTGTATAATTAGTTTTTAATTTCATCTACATTTAGTACTTCATACATTTGCCGACATTTCGATGTGACGGAGAATCTTCATTTTGCATAGTGGAATTTAGGGGGAGAAGTTGGGAACTAAACAAGGGCCCGCCACTGCCACTATAGAGTAATCACTGTACCCCTCTAAATATAGAGTGAGAGAAATGATAGAGTATCGTTTTAGACTACCCGCAGTAGGTACTCTAAAACGATACTCTAAAGCTTTAGAGTATGAATATAGAGTAAAAACTGCTGCACTGGGTACTCTAAAACGATACTATATTCTTTCTCTCACTCTATATTTAGAGTAGTACAATGCTTACTCTATACTCTATAGTGGTGGGCCCCACTAGCTAAACAAAGGGAAAAATGTTATAACTCACAAACCAAAAATCCAAATTAAATTTCGATTGCACCATTAAATTTGTCTCAATAAATCCTTCAAAACTAAATCACACATGGATATATTTAGATAAAATGACAAGTGGGTCCCACAGTGGATAGAGTGGATAGAGGATGATATAGAGGATGGATGGGTGCGGAAGAATTGAGTATAGAGGAGATAATCTTGCTGACTAGGACGTATAGAGGATGAATATAGAGGTCCATGAGTGCGGGTAGTCTTAAAGTACCTAGTGCAGTAGTTTCTACTCTATATTCATACTCTAAAGCTTTAGAGTATTCCGAGTACCCACTGCCACGTAGTCTAATGATCCTGAATTCCTGACGCACAGGCACAGCTGCCGCCCGCATGCTCGCAAACACACGATCCCAGCCCGTAAATGCTACGACGAACTAGTACTCACTCGTCTCGAATGCAATTTAGTGTCATGATTTAGTATTCTAAGTTCAATCAATTATGGCTCTGTTCGGCAGGCTGTTTTTTTTATAAGCCGGCTGTGGCTGATTTGCTATAAGAGAAAAACACTGTTCCACGGCTGATAAGCCGTGCCGATAAGCTCAGCCGAACAGGGGTATAAATAAAAAAGTATTAATATTTACGATATCAAATAAATATCATTAGATTAATTATGAAATGTATTTTTATAATAAATTATTTTAGGCTGTAAATATGAATAGTGTTCACTATAAATTTGGTCATATATGAACCACTGTTGCCTATGTTACACCAATACATCGTCCAACTACCATACCGGTATCACGATACGTATCAATACCGATACTTCCCAATACGCTTCCAATACGGTATCAGGGAAGTATAAGAAAAAAGATAAATACAATTAATCTCGATACTTCTTCACAATACACCTCCCATACAGTATCAGGGAAGTATTAGTGCTGCAGTCAAGCATGGCGGATCGGATCTGTCGAAGAAGGGAGAGAGAATATGCAGAGTAAGGTGGGAGGATGAGCGGCTCAACATCTTCGATAAGGATCCATGGACGGTAGCTTGGGAGCTCCATTGAAGAAGAAAGCAAGGTGCAAGGATGCATGAGCACTGCACAGCAGCTTGGGGTAGGCGGCGGCGGCCAGCAGCACTAGAATCAGTTAATGTAGGGTTTATATGCAGATGAGTTGCTCTTGTTGGGCTGTTGGGCAACTGGATTGGGCCTTTTTTTTCTTTTCCTAAAAAAAGCTATTTTTCTTTGCTATTAAATATACATTATACTTCCCTCAAAAAAAAAGTTATACATTATACTTATACATATTAGTAATAGTTATTATACAATATTATATGTAATTGCCGTATTGGCGTATCCTATTTTCTAAAAAATCACGTATTGCCGTGTTGCCGTATCCGTATCAGCGTATCCGTATCCTGTATCGGTGCGACGTAGGCTGCCGAGGTCGAGTGACGCGAGGGCGCGCAGCCTGGAGATGTTGATGGGATGGCGCCGGCAAGGTTGTTGCCGTTGAGGTCCAGTGTACTGAGGCTCGGTAATGCAGCGAAGTCGAGGGCGTCGAGGCTGCCGCTGAGGCCAAGATCCCGGAGCCGGAGCATCGTTGCGGCGCCGCCGTTGTAGCAGGCGACGCCGCGCCATGAGCAGGTGGGAGTGGCGCGGGACCAGGTGGACAACGCGGCCGGGTCGAGGCTGGACTTCCACGCGAGAAGGGCGTCCCGCTGCGAGGGCGCCGCGGCGTTGCTTACTGCCGGGACGATGGCTACTAGCATAAATAGGACCGTGAGAACGACGGTGAGGCGCCCGGTTGGCTTCGTCATGTTGATCTTGAGAGTAGCAGGAAGGGAGCTCACTAGTCAGTGTGTCCGGTCTGACCCTTCTCTTGTGGATAGTGATATCACTGATCTCTTGCTTAAATAAAGATGACCTTTGCTTAAGAAAAAACAAGTGCAGCGTGGTTGACGACGACGACCGTGGACTCGCGGTCATGGAATCTGGAGCACATTCACATTGTGCATGGATAGCACGGCAAGACTGACTTCGAGTCAAGGAAGAAATGCACATGGACTAGCACATTGTGAAATTTGATAAATACGGCATTCAGAGTTCAGACTATCGGTGGGGACGCTCCAGGAAAGCAACTTTGAGTCAAGGAAGATGAATTTAGGAAGTGGTTTTGTGATACCTAGAGAACGATGGGCACTGTGAACAACCCACCAGTGCTTGGTTGATGCTCCTGGATCTCTTCCTCATCAACTCCCGCAGTCGTTTCGCCACTGTCACGAGCACAACAGGGGGCGTCCGAACGCATCACGCTGCACTTTGAATTTTCCACAAGAAACGCGAACGCGTCGGCTGTGAGGCTGTGAGGCGACATACAGAGTACGCGTCAACACCGACATCCTCGTCTCGACGCAGGTTGGCAGACGTCTTCGACCCCTTACTAAGCACCCTCACTCAGGCATTCAGGCAGTCACGGCAGACGTTTTTGGGTACTGGAAAAAGGTTGTCCTTGAAGAGTCAAGGAAAGAAAAATGGCGGCTCAGAGAATGAAAGATAAGTGACTCTTCAGGAAAGGTTGAGAAGGCAAGGCCCATGAAGGTTGAAAAGAATTCTGCATCAGCAAGCATGAAGGTTGAGAAAAGAGATGTGGATGTAAGGCGTCAGAAGCCTGACAATCTCAAAGTTGAGAAGACCGCTAGTAATGAGCCCGTTCGTTTCGCTGAGAAGTCATGGCTGAAAGTACTGTTCGCTGATTTATTGTGAGAGAAAAATACTATTCCAGCTGAAAAAATAAGCTGAAAAGTACGGATTATAAGACAAGCATAGAAGTCAGTAATACTCCTGATACAAAGAAGGCAGCATCTGCCCCCAATGGTCCCCCAAAGCTTGCATCTCTTGTGAAACGCAATGATCCTACGTGGGATAAAGAGTAAATTGCACTGTAGGTATCTAAACTATTAGGTATTTCACAAATAGGTACTTCAACTGAAAAACGTAACTTCTGGGTACTGAAACTATACTTATGTAACTTCTGGGTACTTCAACTAAAAACGTAACGTCTAGGTATTGGAACTATATTTACGTAACTTCTGGGTACTGGTGCTTGAGCAGCACCGCGCCCACGTCGACGGCGGCGGCGCTCGCTCGCCATGGGACAGGCGGAGCAGAGCTCCCGCTCGAACGCACCGCGCATGCCGCCACAGGCGAGCTGCCGTGGGACGTTACGTTTTTAGTTGAAGTACCCAGAAGTTACGTAAATATAGTTCCAGTACCTAGACGTTACTCAAGCGCGGTGTTACTCAAGCGCCAGTATCCAGAAGTTACGTAAGTATAGTTCCAGTACCTAGACGTTACGTTTTTAGTTGAAGTACCCAGAAGTTACGTAAGTATAGTTTCAGTACCCAGAAGTTACGTTTTTCAGTTGGAGTACCCATCTGTAAAACGCCTAATAGTTTAGGTACCTACAGTGCAATTTACTCTGGGATAAAATTCGGGAACTACTTTCTGAAGCTTTTGCAAAGGTTTCCGGATAGACTAGTAATGATGATCGAGAATGATGAAGTGAGAAACGCCTTGGATGAAGTTGATGAATGTGACCCATTCAGAGTTGCTGTGACAGTAGAGTCTGCACTATTTGAGAGGCTTGGACGTCCCACTGGGACTCAAAAGGCAAAATACAGGTCAATCATGTTCAACCTAAGGGCTGAAACAACACTGATTTCCAGAGAAGAGTTCTCATCGGTGAAGTGATGCCAGAAAAGCTTCCAGACATATCCACTGATGAGATGGTTAGTGATGCAAGGGAGCAAGAGAATATGCATATCAAGGAGAAGGCTCTGTTTGACTGTGAGCGGGGAGCAGCACCAAAGGCAACGACGGATCAGTTCAAGTGTGGCAGATGTGGCCAGCGGAAGACAACTTACTATCAGCTGCAGACTCGGAGTGCTGATGAACCGATAACAACATTCGTCACACTGGAGGTTCTGCTGAGTGGCAGCCTGCTAAAAAGTTTGCTTAGTTGTGCTGAGCACCATCTTGCTGTAATGTGTGCTCTGTTAGTTAGCTCTATGACTCAAAGTTCGCTGTGAAGTTATTCAGCGTGAAGCCATCGCATAGGTACCCGAGAAATTATTGTTCGCAAAGTACACGTTGGTATCTTTCATGGCAGGTGGAGTGGTATATAAGGCTAAGGTGTGAATAAAATATTGGTTCTAAATTGGAGTGTGCGAGCATTGCTTGGATTGCTTTGTGTTTGAACAAGATGTATGATCTACTGTTTTGTTTGGAATTTTTATTCAATTTTTAGGCATTAATTACTATTGACTCTTGCATTTACCTCTCTCGTGCACTGCCGGGTCTGATTTGGAATCTGTCTTGGCGTCCATTCATGAAACTATATTTACACAAAACAAAGAAGTTGGGGAAGGTTACAACAACAGAACATTTGAAGCATTCCTCAATTCTGCAGTATTTTCGAAGGATGTTGAAGGGGTATCAGAGAAGTCTATGTCATTATCAGACTTCAGAAACTGGTGCATTCTCTTGCCATCCATGAGGAAATTCCTTGATGCCACCTGATTTAGGTATGCCTTATTCTTGTCATTCTATTGGTACTCCTAAATGCAGCATTTTCGTCATTAAAGTACAATAAAATGGCTCTATATATCCTGTACTTGCAAAGTTGAATAAACCTGCAGAAATTCAATTCCGTATTCATTATCCTGAAAACGTCTCCACTAATTTGCTACTTCTGAATAAAGTGTATGCCTAGCATATCGGAGGAGGCTTTTCCCAACATGAGGTGCAAGAATGGAAGCTTTTATACCGTAGTTCTCTTCATGGACAAAGCTTCAACACTTTCTTAGGCAAAGTAATGTGAGTACTTTTCAATTTTGTAAATCTTTTTTTTTTGAACGAACAGGAGGGGCTTGCGCCCCTACTGAATACTATTAAGCAGGAAAGAACATAACAAACAAAAGGCTGGAGATCCAACGACAGAGCTCAGTCAAGTAGTTCAACTCCATTCATAATTATTTTTTTGAGGGAACAGCATTCATAATTATAATGGCGTGTTATTATATATGGAATAATGAAATTAAATTCCACCCTCATGGCATGGTTTCAGTTATTTTCTTTGACTGCATAGTGACCACATTGGTGCCAGTTCTCATTGCTAATAATGTGCACAAGCTTGTCGGTTTAACAACCTATCATGATTCAATAGAGTCCTTATACTTGCCCGCTCACAGCCTATGCTTTCTATTTAATAATCTTGGAACTATATATGCAATTCGTGGATATGTATATTGTTTTATAGGAATGGAGATGTACAGACTGTTCTGATTGTTAAAGATACAGAAGGATCAGTTTATGGTGGATTTGCATCCCAGCCTTGGGAAAGGCACAGCAATTTTTATGGTGACATGAAGACATCCCTCTTCAACTTATATCCTCAAGCATCCATTTCCGTCCTACAGGAGCAAACAAAAATTTGCATTGCGCATGCCTTGCTCGGTTCAAAGCATCTACTCTGTTTTACTTTTCTTCACGTTTGTATTACAGTAATGCTATCATTAAGACGTCCGGAAGGCCGGACGCCTCACTCCACTCACTGTCGTATGCGCTGCTCGTCTAAAAAAACAAAATCAACTCCCGCACGCCTCGCTCCGCTCCGCTCCGCTCCCGTCCTTACCCCTTCCACGCTCCTCATCCCCTACCGTAGCGCACCAACGCCTCGCGTCCTCCCACGCCATGAGCCCCAACGCCCGCAGATCAGGCGGCCCTCTCCCCCATCCTGGCGAGATCCATAGAGGTGGCATGACGATGTTGCAGGAGAGTAGGCAATTCTCCTCCACTCCAGCGCGGCGCCATCCCCACCCCGGCGGCTCCTCTCTCACCTCGGAGATCGAGCTCTCCCTACCCCGACGGTCATGGCGCTCCTCGCCCCGCATCCCACTGTTGCCGCCAAGCCAAGCCCGGACGCCCGGTACTAGTTGCGCTGGCGTCGGCGGTGCCCATGCGCCGCCGCTCGCCACCGGCGTTGACCCCGACGGCTGGAATCGATCGGCCCCGGTTTCCCCTCCCCTATGATGCAAATGTACGTTTCAAGTGTTTTAGTCGTTTCAAAGGTATGTTGCAGTTGTTTCTGATAGATGTTGTAAAAGTAGATCGGGGGATGTTACATATGTCGCATATGTTGCAAGTGTTTTAGAAGCATGTTGCAGGCGTTTGTTCAATATGTTTCATCTGTTTCTAGACGTATGTTGCAATCATTTTTATCTAGATGTTGCATATGTTTTCACACATATGTTACAATAGTATGTTCTAAATGTTTCAGTCTTATGTTGCAGTAAGTATTTTTTATGTTGCAATTGTTTTATCTAGATGTTGCATATGTTTCACACACATGTTGCAAGCGTATGTCCCAAATGTTTCAACTGTTTCAAATGTATGTTGCATTCAAATGTCTCATGTTGTAAGTGCAGACCGCCGGCGTTGGTGTCCATGAGGGCGGGCAGGGCCAAGCCACGACCACCGACGCGTGGAGGAGGCGCAAGCCGCCGCTGGTGGTGTGGGGATGAGGCACAGGGAGCGCGATGTTGTTGTGGAAGAGGCGGGGGCGAATCTTCCGGGCGGTCTGAAAGAGATGGGTGCCACGCCGGTGTGGAAAGAGGCGGGGGCGAGTTATCAGAGCAGCATGGGCAGCGGATCTGAAGCGGACGCTTCGGATGCAAGCACGAGAAACGGAGCTAACACGGGTGGCGCGCGAATCTAAGCAGACGGGGCAGAGCAGCCGCGGGCGTCCAGACGGAGGCAGGCGTCTGGACGTCCGGGCCCTATTGCTGTCACAATATGACTCAGCTTCTCCAGAACAGAGTTATAAACGGCAGCTTACATCATTAGCTTTCTATAAACTTCAGCTCTGAGAAGATACCTAATGGTATTGGTTTTGGAGGGCAGCCACACTATTTTTGGACTCTTTTTATCTGCAAATTTCGATCAAGGGCACTCATTTACTTGTACCACGTTTACCAGCCCTGCCCTTTCCAAGACAAAAATATTCAGGCCAGAAGCTATTGAATGTTGGGGGATACAAATGAAGGGTGCACAAGATGAAAAACCAGAGCTTGTCAAGGGGACGGTCCTTGAGAGATTTAAGGAGGACCGATCGGGAACATGCTCAAGATGGTTAGTTTGGCAAATGCAAGCGATTAAGGATTGTCAGAGGATCACAATAGCAGGCATGTTAGAGAGCCTGCACAGTACGTTTATGTCAAACATAATGGCAGCAGCTCTTTTTAATTAAGAAGAATAGAATTGACCTAGTTTATAAGGCAAATCAGGCCTGAAAACCTTACATACACACGGGTTAACACACAGAAAAAACCCAACTAATCATAACACAATAGTCCAGCCGACTATAACCCGTGGCAACCCACTTACACGTAGAGGTAACTCACAAACCAACAGTGTCCACCGCATGTCGTCATTGCCAAGCTTATCACAAGCAACAAGGAGTGGCTTCGTCTTCCCCAGTGAATGATCCAAAGGCCTGAGTCTCGCCTCGCGTCATCGTTGAATCCCCCCTATTACAACTTGGCCTCACATGGCGGGAATGAGTCCTCTAGAAGCGCAAAATATATGTCTTTTGTGTGCATATATGATTGCTTCGCTTGATTTTTATAACACTGAAGTTTCTGTTTGATCCAAAGTGATACAGAGCTGACTGAGCTCATGGTTTATAGTTGTAACTCTTGGACCTAACTGTTAATTGTCGTTTTATTCCCCTATTTTTGGCTGACATGTCTTTGTGTGCCTATATGATTGCATCTTTTGATTTTTATAACACTGAAATATTTCTGTTTGATCCAAAGTGATACATAGCTGATTGAGCTCATTATTTATACGTTGTAACTCTTGGACCTACTTTGTGCCCGATAGGAACTAGTAACTGTTAATCACTCAATATAATCCTTGCCCCTTACCCCTTGCGTGCAGCGTGCTGAGCATGCACCAGGCGCGGCGTTTGCTCCTTGGCCGGCGAAGCCGCATAATCCACCATTACTTCCCCAGGCTCCACCGTATAATCCGATCCCTTGCCGACTCCGACTCGACTTGACGTTCGGACTGCTGTTCCGTGGCTTTAAAACTCAATCACCATGCATGGTGCGGCGGCGCCTCTCCCTCGATCCGTCGTCATGGTGAGACGGCAGCCGGTGGCGCACCTCCCCGTGGCGCACGCGCGTCTCACGGGGGTGCTCTCGATGCCGCCCAGGACGACCGAGAGCCTGCGGACGACGACGGCCTCGCCGCAGCTCCCGCCGCCGTGCCTCCTGGTCATGCCTCCGCGGCCGTCCTCGTCCAAGCTCCGCCGTGCGGACTCCGACGACGATGCGATGGATGAGCCGCCGCCCTTCTTCACCTCACCGGAGACGTGCACACTTCCCACCGCCCAACGGACGCGCCGGAGCCAGTAGCAGCTTCAGTCTAGCTGCTCTACCTTGACGATTGCGTGCTGTTGCAGCCGCTGGCGCTGTCCTGTAATAATAGTATTCCTCAACCACAAGTTTTTTTTTCGGCCAGCACTGTTTATGACATCAACATTCACTGTCACTTTTTTTTCCTCAAGCAAATTTAAAATATTTTCTCAACGGATCATCGCGGGCGCAGCGGTGGCGTGCCCAACCGTGCTAGTTTGTACTATGTACAAGGGTTTGAGAGTCAGAAGTCACTCTTGTATGGACAAGCACTACTACATATATGTGGTTTCAAATGAATTCAATTTCTTTCGAAACATGATATTCTTAAAAAATGATTTGAACAATGGACTTTAAAAACTTTTTAGGGAGAGAACTTATTAGGGAGAGATTTGGCTGACTTGGCGGTGTGGATGACCAGCCTACCCTGCTGGCTTGCTGAAGTGCCGGACGCCACCTCGATCTCTAGCTCCCTTCCCCAAATTCTACCGTTAAGGCCTAGGTGGCCTAGGGCATTTCCGATTTAGGGTTTGTCACAGCTGGTCGCCCTGCCGTTCACCCTCGCACCGCGCTGGCCGGCCGACCGACCGGTCGGTCACCATGCTTTGAGGTTTGATTCGAGGATTCAAGTCGCATAAGCGAGGAATCCTGTGTTCTTCTCTTTCTAGATCGGATCGGATCGGATCGGCGATCGCACGGGGGCCAGGATCGGATCGACGAACTCAAGCAAGATGTCGTCACCTCCGGCGGCGCCGGGAGCCACCAGCACGCGGAAGCGCCGCCGCCGCACCTGGGACATCAGGCCTCGCTACTGGGCGTCGCTGCCCGAAGATCTGATCCGCGCGGTGGCGTGGCGCGTGCTGGCCTACGGCGACCTGCTGGACTACGTCCGCTTGCGGGCAGTCTGCACCAGCTGACGTTCCGGCGCCGATTCCCCGCGCGGCCGTGGCCTGGCCGACCGGCGCTTCCACCCGCGGCGCTGGATGATGTTTCCCGAGGGCCACCGCATCTACCCCGGCCCCACAGACCTGGGCAGGTGCACCCGGTTCCTCCACCTCGACACGGGTGCCCGGGTCCGTGCTCGGGTCCCGCTCCTCCTGCTGCTGCAGGACCCGAACCCGAACCACGGCGCCGGCCGCCTCCTCCACCCTTTCACCGGCGACGTCGCCGAGCTCCCACCCCTAGGGACGCTCCTCCCGCACCTCGGCCCGCAGCTCCACGGCTGTCCTCCTCAGTACAGGATCAGGAGGCTTGCAAAAGTCATCTCCGCTTCCGTTTCCTTCGACGCCGCTGGAGCCATGACCGTCATGCTTGCACTTCCTGGGGTAGGCCGTGCGGCCTTTGCTACCCCCTGGACCAGCAATGGACTCTGTCGAGCTGGGAACACGAAATGAGGTTTCCATTGTCGTTCCAAGGCAAGCTGTATATGCTGCACACTCCCTGTTAGCACCGATCGGTGCTAGAAGAACAACGATACATGAAGAAGAACAGGAATTGCGACGAACTATGGCATATTAATAACAACTGAGTGCTTGGTAATGAAAATTGGGATTACAATTTTCTGTTCATACTCATTCTCCCGTCTCTCCTGCTACTTATACTTGGGGATCACTTGTTGATCCAGGCTGGGCCGACGACTCGAGTGTTGGGCTTCCTGTGTCTCTTGGGCCTTGTCGTGGGCGAGCCCAGTGGCGAGCCAGGTGTTGCTGCTGCTCCCTTGGTGTTGCTGACATTCCCCGGGGCTTCGGAACCGGCATGTCCCCAGGCCGGTGCCCTTGGAAATTGCTGACGTAGCGGTGTCAAAGGTTACCAAGTTGCGAGCTCCGGAGGAGAGTTAGACCACTGAATGAGGCCTTGTTCAGCGGCGTGGTCGCCATCAGACCAGCGGCGCTGCAGCACGCGGACTGGGACCTGAAAGGCCTGCAAGTCAGGAGGTAAAACTGAAGATACCTGCTGGTCGCCAGGGGAGAGCTTCAATTGTGAAACATGAAACACCGGATGGATCGCTGAGGACGAAGGGAGGTCAAGCTTGTAGGCCACTGCACCCAGCTTCTCAATGACAGTAAAGGGGCCAAAGAAGCGGAATGACAGTTTGTTGTTGGCACGGCGCATCAGAGAAGACTGAACGTAGGGTTGGAGCTTCAAAAAGACCTTGTCACCAACAGAAAACTCCCGCTCAGAGCGTCCTTTGTTCGCTTGACGCTTCATACGGTCTTGAGCCCGCAACAGATGTTGGCGAATCACATCTTGCATCAAGGCACGATTAGACAGCCAAGAGTGTAACTCCGGAACTGGTGTCACAGAATCAAGATCCAAACCCATGTGACGGGGAGTGCAGCCATACAAGACTTCGAATGGCGATTGGCCCAGTGAAGAATGAAACGAAGTATTGTACCAATATTCTGCAAGTGTCAACCATTTGCGCCATTGAGTTGGGCAGGAATGAACAAAGCAGCGCAAGAACGTCTCCAAGCACTGATTAACTCGTTCCGTCTGGCCGTCCGTTTGCGGATGATAGGAGGAACTGAGGCATAGAGTAGTACCAGTAGCTTTGAACAAAGTTTTCCAGAAAGTGCTGGTGAAAATCCTATCACGATCAGAGATTATAGACTTGGGCAATCCATGCAAACGAAAAACGTTGTCCAAGAAAAGTTGTGCCACTGACTGAACTGTGAATGGATGTTTCAGTGCAATGAAATGGGCAAACTTAGAGAATTTATCCACCACAACCAGTATAGCATTGGCGGAGTTGGAAACAGGAAGGCCTTCAATAAAATCCATGGAGATGATTTCCCAAGAGGATGAAGGAACTGGAAGAGGTTGCAACAGTCCCGGATACCGAGCACGGTCAGGCTTCGCTTGAAGACAAACAGAACAATGGCGCACAAAAGCCCAAACATCCTCTTTCATGCCAGGCCAGTAAAAGAAGCGCTTGAGTCTGCAATATGTCGCAGGAGCGCCAGAGTGGCCGCCAATAGGACTGGAATGAAACGCCTCCAGGACTTGCTACTGAATGGTCTTGCTGGAGCCTAACCAGACACGGTCTCTGTAACGGATGACACCTTGAAGCAAACTGTAACGCGGAACTGAGTCAGGCTGCGTGGCCAATTGGGAAAGCAATTTGATGGCTGCAACATTGTCTTGATAACTGAGAACAACAGCCTTGAGCCACTGGTGTTTCACGGACGAGATGGCCATGAGTTGAGCATGATGAGTACGGCAGGAAAGAACATCCGCCGCGCCATTGTCCAAACCCTTTCTGTATAATATCTTGTACTGTAAACCAAGTAGGCGGGAAAAAACCTTTTGTTGCCAAGCCGTGTGGCGGCGCTGCTCATTGAGATGAATCAAACTCTGATGATCGGTATGGATGAAAAACTCGGCTTGAAGCAGATAGTGGCGCCAAGAGTCCACGGCAAGCAAAATAGCCAAGTATTCCTTTTCGTACACCGTGAGGCCCTGGTTACGAAGACTGAGCGGCTTACTGATGTAGGCTATAGGATGACCATCCTGCTGCAACACGGCGCCGATCCCTGTGCCTGAAGCGTCAGTTTCAATATGGAAGGGCTTGGAGAAGTCTGGCAATGTGAGGACAGGGGCCGAACAGAGAGCCTGCTTCAACTGATCAAAGGCTTGCTGATGAATAGATGTCCAGACAAATACTTGATCTTTCTTCAGGAGTTCGGTGAGAGACTTGGCCAAAATGCCAAAGTGGCGAACAAACTTGCAGTAATAACCCGCGAGACCCAAAAATCCGCGTAACTCCTTGACATTAGCTGGTATTGGCCAGGTCGCGACTGCACGGACTTTAGCAGGGTCGGTAGAGAGACCATCGGCACTAATGACATGCCCCCAGGTATGCTATGGACTGTTTTGCAAGGTCGTAACTCCTTGACTGACATCGGCACTAATAACTCGGAGAAGAAGATGTACACCATGTTCTACAGATCGACCCACCTGTGCAGCAGGATGGGGCGGGCGGAGGTCGGGCGCTGCCACCGCCAGAGCTGATCGCCACAGTCCCTAAAGACAAGCTCCCCAATCCTTTAGGCCTGGTAGAGTGTGGTTCAGAGATCCTGGTGCTTGGTAACTACATTGATTTATCTGGGACGCAAATCTTCGTTTACAAACTAGCAGACCTTGTGCTGCAAAGGCTTGTCCCAATAAAAAGCCTCGGAGGCAATACCTTGTTCATGGAACAGAGGAACATAAGTGTTTCCTCCAAGATACTGCATACGGTAAGGGTGACAATGTTGTCTACTTCACTGGCAGCAGGGTTGTGCAATACCACCTCGGTAGTGACAGCTTGTCAACGGCAGTCGATAATTGCAGCCTGTTTGGCCGTGGACCGGGACCTAGTCCCCTCGTCCTGTACGTCTTCAGCTGCTGCATTCGTAATCCGTGGTATGTGGCTAGGTGTATTTTGCTTCATTTCCTTTCTACACCCTTTCTCGCTACCATCAGTCTTGTACTTTGGGTCTCGCTACCATTATTCTTGTACTTTGGGCCTATAGCTGTTAATTTTTTACATTATATGCTTACAGGATCAGGGGAATAGTATTCAGAAGTTTGTCCGTGGATTAATACATGAAGGGCAAGTTCTACCATAACCAGGTAGTCCTTCATCCCTTGTTTCCTATACCAAGTTTGGTAAAAAGAAAAATTTAAATTCTGAATTCCAAGCTTACAATGTAACATTAGAGGAACTGTTCCTTTCCCCTTGGTCTAGGATAGCTTTTCTTTTGTTGCTATGCGTTGCAATTCACATGCTATTTGTGTGCTTTTCTTTGTTTGCTGTGATTTATTGATACTTGTGGGATTTTAGCTTCAAGTATTTGACCTTCAGATACGCAGAGCTGTTTGCATAATGACTGGCAATGAGTCTGTATGTTGTTTATGTTGTTGGAGAAAAGGATATTAAAGTATTTATAGTTTAGTTTATACCTTTTTCCGAATATATCCACTAACAGGCACTTATTTCGATAATTCCGAATATATCCACTAACAGGCACTTATTTCGACAATGTGTGCCCACATATGATGGGAATGAGCAAGAAGCAACGCTTGAGTCTAGTGGCATGTTGCAAATCTACGAAAATGCTTTATAGTAATGGTGAAAACTAGTAGTGATCCTAAAACTGTTTATTGCTTTGATGGTATGGAGTAATGCTTTTGTGCTTTATGTCCAATTGTACTGATTCAGTTGTTATAATCATTCATTTAACACGATCTTCTACTCATGCCCCTTTTCCAGGCGTAAACCAACAAGTGGTGAAACTGGCTACATGTTACCCTACATGACAAGCTACCTGTTACTGTTACCCTGCATGACAAGGATATATGAGATTCTGGGCTATTTTGACAAACATTACCATCCCTTCCATTATGCTATAACTTTGACAGTATCTTGTAATATTAAACTGCTATTGTTGTTTACAAATATTTATGTATGTGCTGCATTCTCGCACCGCTGATGTAATGTGGGCTTTTACAGGTCTATTAATTGGGACATATCTCTCTGGGTATAAATGTGATGGCTCTGGTGGAAACTGAACAAAATCCCTTTTCTTTTGAAATTCTAATAAAAGAAATGACATGTTCCTAGCCTCTTCATTAGTTCTTCAGGCACTTCGCTTCATGGCCTGAGTCTTGTGCTGATTTCATACTGTAAGAGTATTAAATAACAATCTCCGATTCAGTTGTATATCCGGACTCCCGTATACAAAATGTATACTACTGTGGAGCGTAGATTGGTACACACCACCGAATTTTCTTAGGAGCCGTTTGCATCCCTTCATTTTGGAGGAATTCGAATCTACTTAGGGGCCGTTTGGATCCATTCCTTTTTGGAGGAATTGAAATCTACGTAATAGATTAAGCTATTTGGCTTGAAATTTGATATTCCATAACTTTTCTAAGTTCACAAATAAGCCTATCTTAAATTCTTAAGGTGGGAGATGGAAATGGATTCTATAGATCACTATGCTATAATTCTATTCTTCAACTTATAGCAAACTCTTCAACTCACTTTCCTACAATATAAATGTAACATATAAGTATATGTCCCTTGTATGCCTAACAAAAAATATAAAAATATATTCTATATACAACTATATTAGCTTAATTAATCTATGTCTAAATTGTAATTATTAGAATGAATTCAATTCCAAGGATTCAAACGGGCCTTAATGGATTAGGCTATTTGGCTTGGAACTTGACATTCCATAACTTTTTCGAGCTCACAAATAAACCTATCTCAAATTTATAGGGTGAGAGATGAAAATTGATTCTATAGATCACCATACTATGTTTCTACTCTCTAATTTATATCACGTTCTTCAGCTCCCTTCACGACAATACAACATATTAGTATCTCCCTAGTATATCTAGTAATAATATACAAATGTACTGCATATAGAATCATATTAGCTTAATTAATTTATCTAAATTATAATTATTAGAATGAATTCAATTCTAAGGATCCAAACGGCCCTCGTAGGTTTTTGGAAAATCCAAAAGTCAACATGCTCACAAGTCACTCAATTCAGTTAGTACTACGGCTAAGGCCCGCGCATTGATGCGGGGAGTAAAAAAGGAAGAGTTTTTAACTTACTTGCTCCTTTGAAATGCATGATTTTCGAAACACAAGAAAACCACAGGGTGGCTGTTTGGATAGTTTTTCTTCATATGCGTACTGTACAGTTCTTCTTTCTATGCCCATATCGTATCCTTATTACATCCATATTTCAAAATGTTTGTCCACCTAGACACTTGCTGCTTCGAAGCCTATCCATAGTTGTAGTTCCTCAGTTTTAAAGATCAGAACCATATATTTGCAGCCTTTTCGTTTTGCTGGTTTATTGTGGCTGAAAGTACTGTTCGCTGGTTTGTTGTGAGAGAAAAAACACTGCTGGATGACTGCTGATTTGGCTGATAAGCTTAAACGAACAGGGTGTTGGTTTGTACAAAGCAATCTAGCTCTAGCCAATAGCCGCAGCACCCGTTCTTGATTGGCTCCGTCAGACAATGGCAACTGAACTTTCTAGCTTTAGAACTTTCTCCGACCCTGCCATATTTGCTACTCCCTCCGTCTTACGAATAATTGCACATTTTTTACTTCTACACTTTTTTTTTTGACCGTTCGTCTTATTTAAATTTTTTGTGCAAATAATAAAAGAAATAAAACATTATGAAAATATCTCTAATGATTGAATAAGTCGTAACAAAACAAATAATATTTATTAAAATTTTTTAAATAAGACGAACGGTCAAACAAGAAGTGTAGAAGTCAAAAACGTGCAATTATTTGTGGGACGGAGGGAATAGTATTGTTCACGGTGCGGGAGTGCTAGCCCTAGTTCCTGCCTTCCTGGACAACCCTTGCCGCCCGGAGAGCGGAGCACCTGCGCTCTAGGGACCTTGCTTCCGACACGGTTGACATGCGTGGTGGTGGCGACGCCCTCGCCCGCACAACTGCGGAGATCGGCATTGGGCATTGAAGCGACGCGGCCGGCCGCCCACATGGGCCACACCACCCGGGCCGGGCAGGACGCTACCGACGCTTTTTCATCGTTGTTCACCTCTTGCTCTTCCACTACACCGTCTCCCCGGCCTCAAGTACGCAACTCTCCTCGCGGGCCTCTTCGACTTCATTGGGCCCACGCCCAAGGCCCAGTTCGCCAGGATGGTCGTCCTCTTCCTCTAAAGTACCTTTGTTTGATGACATGATTGATGAGGTGATCTATACTGCAAAGCGTTGTATAGGTTTAGTTTTGAGATCTGGAGCTACCCATAGCGTGGGTACAATTTAGATGAAAATCATTTTTTGAATATTTATCTAATCCAGAGTGCGTGTTGACGTATCTAGCTATTATCTAATATAATTCTTCTTTCGTCGCAAAAAAAAAGATTGATGAGGTGATTGGCCAAGCCCAAAGGCCCAAAGCACAAGAGTGGCCCTTTCCAATCAGAGAGGGTCTTGTTTGGTGATGTTCAAGCAGCTAAAGAAAAGTTCCCCATAATCAGATGCTCGATTTCATGCACTTTGTTCTTTGTAACTTTGGTAAGACAAGTTTGTCATAGATATTACCATTATATTTGTAGTGCCAGGATTTTTATGCCATTATAATGTTGCGCTAGCGGTTAACTTCGAGAGAAAACCTGGATGAAAATTACTGATACAAATGATTATGATGTGAACGAATTCTGGTTTTTTGAGATCCTAGAGGCATCAAGGCCGATGCGAAATGAACATTATAAATAATTCTTGATGTTTTATAGAATTTACACTAAATCATGTATAAGGATGGCAACGGGTCGGGTTCGGATCGGGTGGAGTCTCCGTGCACCCAAAACCGAAACCCGAAATCGAAACTCGAACCCGAACCAAAAACCGATTCGGGTGGAAATCCATCACCAAAACCAAACCCACGGATACTCGAAACCCGAACGGATACCCGAAACCCGCGGATAAATATACACATATTCACATGTATAAAAAAGAGGCGACAAATGATAAATATTTTCATAAGTCAATTTTGAATAGATTTAATAATCTAAGTAAACAAGTTATTATTAGCATATTATAAAACATGAGTTTTAATTCCAAATGATTTATTTCGGATATCCATTGGATATCCACGGGTGAAAAACCAAACACGAAACCGAACCCGATACCAAACCCGAAACCGAACCCAAAAACCGTGGGTAAAAAACCATCCCCAAACCCGAACCCGCAGGACCCGAAACCCGCGTGTATCCGACCCGAACCCGATCCGCTACCATCTCTAATCATGTAAGTATATATGCGTCTTTTTTAAAAAATATAATTCTATATTAGCATATATGTACCTTGTTGTTTGAAAATCCCGTGGCCGCACGGGCATCCAACTAGTAGAACTAAAAAAGAGCTAAAAAGCACAAAAAAAAGTTGCCTTTCTCTAGCTGAATCCGTGAGTCCTAGGTACTCCTGCCGGGTTGAGCTTTAGCCGCCAGCCCATCCCTTTTCCGGGCATGCCCACATCTCTACCATCCCACACCATGTAGATTACAAGCAGGCACATTACACTTCTTATTAGGTTAGCATTCCGATGAATCGCAATAGAATGCATTGGTATATTGGTATATTGGCAAGGAGGAGAAAATTCAAATGATAGATTCTTTGGCCATGACAAAAGAGAAATCCGAAAAAGAATCATGCCTCACAGATGGTGTAAGATCTTTACTTCAAAATTTTGTTGTTCACATGTGTTACAGTTAACTGTAACTTATAAATGTGTACACACAACACAGCTTAAAGATGTGGATAAGGTCACGCCAGATGCAATACTAGAGAAGAGGGCAAACAGACCACTTGGTGCAATATGAAATGAAAGCCACCTCGCTCGTGGCCATTGTGTGTGATCAGAGTTTTTCAGAACAAGATAAGTAACGACACGTAAATGATGAATTCAGAAGCCAGGAGAAATGGCTGCCAGGGTCGGTATAGGGTCCGATAATATAAAACCACGCATAACATCAAATAGATGATAAAAATAACAACAACATATTGTGACAATAAGGCTTCACGAAATTAGTTACCTCTTACAGTTTCCCTCTACGACTACGATCTGTTGAAATTTATATGGGCTTAGCCCAATAACCAATTGTGAAATTCCTAATAAATCTCAAAGGCTCATTCATGTGAGCAAGAGGGGATGTTGGAACTCTTTAGTACCACCTTGCTGGTTGAAGTGGAGGTAGTCATACTTAAATATGGAAGTCCTTCCCACTTCCTCAAGTCTAGTGTGAGGAGGAGTAAGAGAAGTCCACGCGCGCGCTCGCTCGCCTCGCCGGGCGGGGCGAAGGGCGCAGGTGCGCGGCACCTGCGTGTATGGTCCGCCGAAATCCGGCTCCTCGCCTTGCGGGAGCGCGATCTCCTTTTGTTGTTTTCGTTTTTGGTTTCTTGGCCTTCAAGTTGCATGAGTCCTAATCGGTTACAAATTAAGAGTCCTAAATCAATTTAGGTCGTGATCGCGACACGAGATTGGTTGGGCAGGACTATATAAGCAACCTGCCGATCACGCCAAAACGTATCCAGTTAATCCTAGGGTTTTTGCCTCTACTCGCTATTGCGCCGCCGCTGTAGCTACTCCAGTCTGATCGCTTGCGTGCACCAGCGACCGGGTGAGCAGGTCTCCGGAACCCTCGTCTTTGCGATCCTGCACCGGAAGAAGACGAATAAGGTTTTTGGGAAGCGTTCTTCGCGCGACTGCTCCCAAAGCTTCCACAACGGCTCGTCTTCCGAAGGGTGCATCGGCGCGTCGGCTTCGTCGTGCTAGAGCTCGCGGGGTCGTCATCAAGAATACTCCTCCGCCTCTCATCGACGACTTTGACGACGGCTTCAACATCGACGACATCGATATCAGCGATCTCGCTCCATCACCACCGCCAGCTACATCTTCAACACCATCTACTACTACTACAACCGAAAGGTATAATTCTCTTGATCTAATTTTGACGTTCGTACTATCTAATCTATCTGCTGGACTATCAATGCTTGTCATGTTGATGCTGTGGAATATGCTGATCTGCTATACTAGTATGTCATACATGTTTAATCTAGTTCATATATTTGCCATGATTTATGTTCTAGATTTAATCATGCTTTTAATCTGGAAATTGTCTAATTCTTTAACACGATCCACCATTTTATGAAAGCGAATTATCACATCTTCGATTGGAATTGTGGTTAGAAATCCCGGCTCCACGAACCATATGATACAATCATTCATAAATCCATCTCCGATACGCGTTCTCAGTATTGTCTTCATAATTTTCATTATTGAAAAACACATCTCCACCAATGCAGTGGCAACACGAAGAACCAGTACTAGCTTGAGAAGCCGATAAACCAAAGGAAAAGTCAAATGTTCTTGTTCTTGAAGTGTCTCCATGATTATTCTCATTATCACCGGCTGGGGGGTAATTTCCTTTTAAAGAATCCTTCCAATGTGCTTTGCTTGATTTCCTATCAAATTACTAAATTAGTCACAATAATAAAAAAAACTAAAGCAGATAGCAGCTATGCGTATATTGTAGAAGTCACTACTAGATCAATACCTGGCATCTCACTGGATGGAGTCAAAGAGAACGTTATTCACTTCTTTGCTTGAACGCAAGTTACAGACTGCTTTCTGAGAATCTGAGTTCGGATACTCTATGGAGCGTGTAACAATTCCAACTTTCACTTAATGAAGCACGTGCAATACATGCTTTTGAAAAAAAAAAGAATCTGAGTTCGGATTGTATAGCTGGAAAAATAAAATAAAAACCAAGATCTCAATGTTCAGACGATCGTTAATTTAATTGCAAATTGCATAATTGGGGTATTTATTGTGTGGGGTACCTGTATGGCTGTACCTCTTTTAGATTGAGAGTAGACAGCAGGAGAACACGAGATCGTCAGATTGAGAACGAACTGAGCCATGAGGAGCGCCAGGAAGATGCGTCTACGGAGCTGAAAGGGTGCGCGACGTATGTGGAGTTGTGGGCGTATGGGATTGATGGATCGGATGGGCTGAGGACTTCTGACTGTTGCTGTTGGGCTGCCACCTGCCGGGCCACTGGGGTCTCACGTAAATTTTGCTGGGGTCCAAGCCGGTCAAAAATTACTCCGTATAAGGTGAAACCGCGAAGTCGTCGGTGTCACCAGATCCCGACGCATGAACGTAGCTTAGTGTTAACAGCAGAAGCAGGAAGGGAAAGAGGATTCGGAATTGAGGCAGGAGCAAAGCAATTGGGCGAGAACAGATGAAGAGTGCTTAGTATTCGCTCCATTCCAAATTATAAGGCATTCCAAGAATTTTGGAGAGTCAAAGCATCTTAAGTTTGACCAAAATTATAAAGAAAATTACAAAAAATTATAACATCAAATAGGTATACTATGAAAATATAATTAATGAATAATCTAATGATACTTAATTCGTGTCATAAATATTATTATCTTATCATATAAATTTGGTCAAACTTGAGATCCTTTGACTCTCCAAGATTCTTAGAATATCTTATAATTTGGGATGGAGGGAGTAGATGGCAAGTTCATTACAATAGCTTTCATAACCCCTTCCACAAGAAGCTGCTAGTCTATATATGGAGAAACGCACACGAGGCCCACGCAGCGAAATCACTTGGTCCTCCAGTCCGGCTCAAAGTAGCGCGGGTTCACCGTCTTGGGCCTCTTCGGTCTTCCTGGCTGTAGCCCATCCGGTTCAGCTGCTTCTGTTGTCGGAAGTTCATCAGGCAATACTGAAGCCGCATCAGTGTCAGCAGGTGGAGTGCTGACACTTAGCCACTGTTTCCAGTAATCGTACTGCTGCTTTCTGTATCAGTTGGTCATGCAGGCTGTTTACATTAAGTTTATATATGGAGCATTGGAATAGTAATGGCCTTTTTGAAAAGCATTGGAATAATGACCTAGCAATGGACTTGGACTGGCAGAAAGAGTTTTCAAGAATGCATTTGTAGAGCTACGTACAACCGTACCTACCAGTTGGCACCATTTTCAGGCACATACACTCGTGTAACTGGATTCACCCAACGACCTCATATGAATTGATTTTTATGTGGTCAATTTTCCAACAATGCTGGTAAGAGCATCTCCAAGAGTTTGCCAAATGAGATTGGCATCCTTTCAATTTTGGTAAAATGAGAAAATTTGGGTTCCAACAGCTTGGCAAATGAGGTTGGCATTCTTGGCAACTTGCCATCCACCAGCCTCGCACGCGCAAATATGCGCGCGCGGAGCGGACTTGGCATCCGTATGTACGAGAGAGGTGGAAGGGCACAAACATAATTTTGTTTCTCTCTCAGGGTTCCTGATGTAAGTTTTTAAGAGGTGGAAGGGCATAAACATAATTTTGTTTCTCCCTCAGGGTTCCTGATGTAAGTTAGATCTGGGTTTGGCAAGTGAATTATACCAAACTCTTGGAGAGAGACTGTTTTTTACTTGGCATATCTTTTTACAACTTGGCAAAACACAAGATTTGCCAAATGAAAATTGCCAAACTCTTAGAGATGCTCTAAGAGTGCCAACACGAACACCTGCCAGCTAGGCTGCCTTACCGACTTGATCACAACAGTACACAAGCCAATCCGTACAGTACGATTACTAAGCATATTCGCATCTCGTGGGCTGCAAGGATTAGTGATGAAAGCGGACGGAAACGAACGAAAAATCGCTTTACCGTTTTCATTTCCATATTTTTAAACGGAAACGGGAGCGGGAGCCGGACAGCCGGGGACGAAAACGGTAGCGGGATAAACGGTAATACGAAAATGGGTAAATACGGTCGGAAAATAGACGGAAACGAACGGTAAGCGAAAACTTAAGCCGGAACATGTATGCCGCATATAAAATATGTACTGCCCAGTGCCCACACATAAATACGCTCGTAGATGAATGAATTATCAGATGATGAAAGGGTGGACACTGGCACACTGTTGTGCACTCTACTAAAACAAAAAGATGATGACTTTAATATATATGTGACATGTCCACACAGATGAAAAGAAAAATAAAAGCAACTCAGGCATGTGCTTTCGTGGCCCAACAGGTCCAACATCTCGTAAAAAAAAACAGGCCCAACAGGCCCATCCCGTATTGAAGAAAAACGGAACGAAAAACGGGATATCCCGGTTAAAAACGGGATACCACAAATACGGACGGAAAAATGCTCTACCGTTTTCGATCCCGCTTCCGGTTCACTCCGTCCCGTTTTCGGTCCCGTTTTCGTTTATCTCGGAAAAAACGAAAACGGACGGGAAAAACGGTATACGGTTGCGGACGAAACGGGATTCATCCCGTCCGTTTTCATCCTTGGCAAGGATCGGATTGACAGTTGGGGGTGGGGTGGGGGGGTGGGTGCTCAAGCCCCCGGCCTTCGGTGTGAGACCATTGAAGGAGAAAGTCTACCATGCTTGTTGAAGAACCCAACCACCGCATTGACGTCGAAGTCTAGTCGGCCAGAAACGCAATGTAGCTTCTGCGTAGCCTTGGCCATTACAGGAGCCCCATGTGGCAGGTTGAAGCGCTCCTCGACGACAGTACTCGCCCTACGTGCATGCACGAATTGATAAGCGGAATGGCACAAAATAATAGCACATGTAGGTTATCACGTTAAACGAAAGAGTGGCGCACATGCCGTGCACATAATAGATCTCAAATACTAGAGCGAGATTAACTGATCGATGAGAAACAAACAAATTAAAGCCGGAAGACCGGAACGTATCTATCGAAGAGTGACAAACAACTAATTGAACAACAGGGAGGTAGTATCTGAACAGAGGCAGGCACCGGTAAGACCCGGGCCTGCCGCGTTCTGGTCGTCGATCGATCATGCACAACACAAAAAATTAGTTTGTCAGTACTTGTGGGGAGGGGGGCCTCTTGGGCGAGGGTTTGGAAGTTGCTAGCTATAGGTTAAGCGGATGACATCGGGAAGGGAACCAGATGAGTGACAAGAAGTCTAAAAGTCAAAAATGACACTTTCAATGGAGTATCACTATATATAAGCAAGAACTGATCCTCTCCGGCCTATATATGTAGAAAATGGTTGAGCATCTTCTATATGTGCTCCTCCCTTGCTTGTAAAGGTACGGTATATATGGACGAGCATGTGCGAGTTCGTATAGATTGGTAAGTGTCGGGGAAAATAGAATACATGCTTATATATAGGGAATGTGCAACTTTATGAACCTTCCCAGATCCGAATGAGTGGTTGGATTGGTGTGCAGGTGGCCGAAAGAGGTCCAGGGGGCTCCATGGATCCAAGAGGTAGGGGAGGGGGGGCTTGAGTCCCCTCGCCCCACCACTAGATCCACCCCTAGTTGCATGGTGAAGCCGTTGCCGTTGAAGCGTCATGTTGTTGCCACTTTGCTAGAGAATCTGTCATCGGCGTCGATGTCGTCATGGTTGTCCGCTGACAACGATAGTAGTAGGAGACGGAAGCAGAGGTAGGCAAGAAGGTTGTGAAAGCCTTGTGCGAGATCTACCGTGGCTAGCTCTCGGTTTCAGTCTTGGAGAGTAGTGAAAGATTTTTTTTCTCGATCAATTTTTTTAAAATTATATAGTTTGGAGGCCACTCGACACTTGTATGGTTAAGTAACCCAAGTGCAGCCGTTGATGAGGACGTCGATGACCATGCACTCGCGGTTGAAAGGTCTTGATGGCTAGAGGGGGGGTGAATAGCCTTTTAAAATTTTCTACAAAGACAAGCTAGACAAGTTTATCAATACAACAAAAAAAGCGAGATGCGAGTTTTGCTTAGCCTACGGGGTGTTTGCAAGCCACCTATCCAAATTACAATTCTAGTATATAGGCACTCAACCGCACAAGTTAAACCAAGAAGGTAACTACAACTACAACTAGCAAGCTACACAAAAGAGCTACTCTAGCAAAGCAAACTAGCTAGCAAAGATAACTAAGAAAGTAATGCGGAGTTGAGTTAGGAGGGTTTCACCGAGGGGCGAAGTATTGAGCCAACCAATATGATCAACAATGAATACCAAGACAATCGAACACCGGGATCAATCAATCACAATATGAAAGTGATGACACAAAGATTTATCCCGAGGTTCACGTGCTTGCCGGCACGCTAGTCCCCGTTGTGTCCCTCTTCACCACGTGGTTCGGTGGCTAATCGGTCTCACACCGAGCCTCTCAAAAGGCGCCACAAGAACCTACCAAATGGCAAAAGGTTGTAATGACACGAGCAATTTACTAATGTTGCCTTTGGCGCTTCGCCGAGGTAGGCACAAACCCCTCACAATCACCGGAGGTGGCCAAGAACAATCACCAACTCTTGCCAACGCCTCCAAGCTGCTCCAAGCCGTCTAGGTGGTGGCAACCACCAAGAGAAACAAGAATCCCGCAGCAAATCAACCACCAAGTGCCAACTAGATGCTATCTCACAATGCAAATGCACTTGGATCACTCAATCTCACTTCGAATATGCAAAGAAGCAAGAGAGATGAGTGGGAGGGGAGTTGCTTAGCTCAAAGTGCTCACAAGTATGTCAAATGTCAAAAAGTAAGAGCCTTGAGCCGGCCAACGAGTATTTATAGACGTACCCCTTCGAATATAGCCGTTAGGAACGAGATCCAGCTGAAATCGCGTTGACCGGACGCGCTGGTCCAATTGACCGGACGCGCCGGTCACGTAATGGCTAGTTTCGCGAAGCACTGACCGGACGCGCCGGTCGCAACGACCGGACACGCCGGGCACGACCGGACGCACCGGTCCCGTAACGGACCGGACGCGCTGGTCAACACTGAGTTGCGCACAACGAAGCAGTGACCGGACGCGCTGAAGAACTGATCGGACGCCACAGTGCCAGCGTCCGGTCGGAGTCCAGTAAGCTCCCTGGACGACCGGACGCGTCCGGTCGACTGTGACCGGACGCTCCTCGCGTCCGATCAGACAACTGAAACACGCGCAGACACTGGACACTGACCGGACGCGTCCGGTCACACGGAGACCGCGTCCGGTCCAGCGTCCGATCACCACTGTGACCTCCGTTTGCTTTTCGTTCGATTTCCGACTTCCGGCGTAGTGAAAAATAGGCGTTTCAACTTCTCGAAAACGCCTGAATCCCGCCTCGCAAGCTCGGCGGGAGGGAGAGAGGACCCCAAACCCTCTCTACCGCTCAAACTCCACCGCCTTCGCAAACGTGCTAACATCACCAAGTGACCATCACCATGTGCATGTGTGTTAGCATTTTTACAATCATTTTTCAAGGCGTTATTAGTTCTATCCAAATGCATATGATCATGAAATGCACACCTAGAGGCACTTAGGAGTTCAATAGCCGCGTCATTCCCCTCTTTATAGTACGGCTATCTATCCTATAATGTAACCACACCCACTAGGTGTCTTGGTTACTAAAACACAACCCTTAAGCATATACCTTTGCCTTGATCACGTAGGGTTGCGTCCAAATCCAAGTGTGGCCATCATGATCACCATGTCCATCTTGCCACCAACCTTGGAATGTACTAATCCTCATATGCTACATACAACTTAGGCATAGGATTAGTACTTAGGCATTGTCACTAATTACCAACACCAAACATAGAACTTTCAATCTCCCCCTTGTTGGTAATTGGTGACAACCCTTTCACAAAGATATTATGATAAAATTTTGATTGAACCCATGTCACATTGTCCAAGTATATTACCATGTGTAAGAAGTATGGACAAGTGATCATGAATTCAAATTGATAGCAATGGCTCCCCCTACATGTATGCTATATGTTTAGATTTTGGAAGCATACATGTTAGATAGGAAAGATTAGGAGTATTGACTACCAATAGGTGCTAAGTGTTTTAGATTATAGACCTTTGAAGCGTGATACCATCGGAGTAGCGATAAACACCATCTTAGCACCTTGTGTAGTTAGATACCACTTGGAAAAGCACAAACATAACTAGAAACCTCATGAGATCAACATTATAAGCAAGGCTCTAGTACCACTTTGAAAAATATGAAGCAAGAGAAATCTAACTACTTCCTATTCATGCTAGTACTTCAATACACCATTCAATTGTATACTAGCAAAACATCACACAAGCAATGTATCGGAGAAAAAGGAATGCATAACTATGCATCATACATATGAAGTGCACATGGAAATGCAACATTCATGTTTAAGAGCTTGCTCCCCCTACTTGTGTGCTCAAAATTTTAGTTGATCCCCTTCTTTTACCAATTCTCTCCTTTAGGTTTTATCTTTGTGAACAACATTTTCTCCCCCTTTGCTTCTCCCCCTTTGAGTTCTATCTTTGTGAACAACATTTTCTCCCCCTTTGGCACCAATGACCACAAGGGACCAATTTTAGATAGATTATCATGTAGAATTATGGGGTGAGGATCAAGTTTGTGATTCAACCTAGATTGCTTGCATAAATAAGATGCTTCGGTTTGATCCAAGGGCAAGCTTCTTCACACCTCACTAGAAGGGTTATCATGCACCATGTTGAAGCAAATATTTAGACAAGTTTTCTAGATTAAACACTTAGGATCACAAGCTACTTAAACAAGTTTTATGCTACCACTAGATCATACAAGTCATGGAAACAATAGTGGCACCATATAAACTTCAAAGTCATTTGATTTTCATGAATGAGCCTAGAACATAAGAAATCATGACTAGATGCACTAATCATGTCCTTAGTATAGAATGTATGATATGTCAACCAATTGTACCTTGGGGCTCGAAGGAGAGGCATGTCATATATGGGGTGCATCAACTCATGTTGGAGAAGTCAAGTATGTTCAACTCATTCTTTAGCTTGTGAAATCTCTTCTCATCAAGTGGCTTGGTGAATAGATCGGCTAGTTGATCTTCGGTGCCCACACTCTCAATAGCAATGTCACACTTTTGTTGATGATCTCTAATAAAATGATGACGAACATCAATATGCTTTGTTCTTTGATGTTGAACCGGATTGTTGGTTAGCTTCACGGCACTTTCATTGTCACATAGCAATGGTACATTCTTGAAATTGATTCCAAAATCCTTCAATGTTGCCTTCATCCACAAGATTTGTGCACAACAACTACCCGCGGCGATGTATTCGGCTTCGGCGGTAGATAGTGCAATACTATTTTGCTTCTTGGATGACCATGAGACAAGTGATCTTCCCAACAATTGACAAGTCCCGAAAGTGCTCTTTCTCTCCACTTTATCACCGGCATAGTCGGAATCCGAATATCCTACTAGCTCAAAGCTTGCACCTTTGGGATACCATAATCCAACATCTTGTGTATGCTTCAAATACCTCAATATTCTCTTTGTTGCCTTCAAATGACTTTCTCTTGGTGAGGCTTGAAATCTTGCACACATGCATACACTAAACATCACATCGGGTCTTGATGCCGTCACATAGAGTAGGCTACCAATCATTGATCTATAAAGCTTTTGATCCACCATGTTGCCACTCTTGTCACTATCCAAACTTCCACTAGTGCCCATTGGAGTTGTAATGCTCTTTGCATCTTCCATGCCAAACTTCTTGAGCATATCTTTGATGTACTTGGTTTGGCTCACAAATGTTCCTTCCTTCATTTGTTTGATTTGAAGTCCAAAAAAGAAACTAAGTTCACCGATCATTGACATTTCAAATTCCTTTGCCATCATTTTTCCAAACTCATCACAATACTCTTGATTGGTAGAACCGAAGATGATATCATCAACATATATTTGCAATACAAACAAGTCTTTCCCAATCTTCTTGGTGAATAGTGTTGTATCCACTTTGTCTATGACAAATCCTTTGGATAGCAAGAAGTCCCTCAATCTTTCATACCATGCTCTTGGTGCTTGCTTCAATCCATACAAAGCTTTCCTTAACTTGTATACATGGTTGGGTTTCTTGTCATCTTCAAAACCGGGAGGTTGCTCCACATACACCTCCTCTTGAATGTACCCATTGAGAAATGCACTCTTCACATCCATTTGATATAGCTTGATATTGTGAGCACAAGCATAGGCAAGTAAGATCCTAATTGCTTCTAATCTTGCAACCGGGGCATAAGTTTCACCAAAGTCAAGACCCTCTATTTGTGTGTAACCTTGAGCCACTAGTCTTGCTTTGTTCCTTACTACTATCCCATCTTGATCTTGCTTGTTGCGAAAGACCCATCTTGTTCCAATGACATTGTGATCCTTAGGCCTCTCAACTAGTTCCCATACTTCATTTCTCTTGAAGTTGTTGAGCTCTTCATGCATTGCATTTACCCAATCCGGATCTCTCAATGCTTTATCAATGTCCTTGGGTTCTTCCATTGACACAAAAGAAGAGAGAGCACAAAATGATGCCAATCTTGATCTAGTTTGAACTCCTCTTTGTATGTCACCAATGATGGAATCCAATGGATGGTCTCTTGCAATGTTAGTTGGTTGAAGCACTTGGACTTGATTGCTTGGATGTTGATGTTGATCATGAGTTGGAGATGATGAACTAGCCACTTGTTGATCTTGTTGCACTTGAGATGATGTACTAGCTTGATTTTGCATTAGAGACCCACTAGCTTGTGTAATTGGACTTTGGAGCACTTGATCTTTATTGTCATCCACATCAATCACTTGCTTCGGCCTAATATCACCAATATCCATTTCTTTCATAGCATTGGTCAATTGAGTTCCTCTCACATCATCCAAGTTATTTTCCTCATCTTGAGAGCCATTTGTTTCATCAAACTCAACATCATGAACTTCCTCAAGTAAGCCATTAGCCAAATTCCAAACTCTATAAGCTTTGCTAGTAGTGGAGTAACCAAGTAAGAATCCTTCATCACATTTCTTTTCAAACTTGCTCAATCTAGAGCCCTTCTTTAAGATGTAGCATTTGCAACCAAATACCCGAAAGTATGCAATGTTGGGCTTTCTTCCATTTAAGATCTCATATGGTGTCTTTTCTAGAAACTTGTGGCAATAGAGGCGGTTGCTATAGAAGCAAGCCGTGTTGATTGCTTCGGCCCAAAATGAATGACTCACATTATACTCATTTAACATTGATCTTGCCATATCAATCAAAGTTCTATTCTTTCTCTCAACTAGGCCATTAGATTGAGGTGTATACTTGGCCGAGAATTGATGCTTGATTCCAAGCTCCTCACATAGCTCATCAACTCTTGTGTTTCTAAACTCACTTCCATTGTCACTTCTCACTTTCTTGATTGTGGTCTCAAACTCATTTTGTACTCTCTTGATGAACTTCTTGAATATGTCAAATACATCACTCTTGTCCCCAAGAAAGAATACCCATGTGTATCTAGTGAAATCATCCACAATCACAAAACCATACTTGTTACCACCAATGCTTGTGTATGTAGTTGGCCCAAATAGATTCATGTGCAACAACTCAAATGCCTTGGAGGTACTCATGATGCTCTTCAATGGATGAGTGTTGCCCACTTGCTTTCCGGCTTGACATGCACTACATAGCTTATCCTTCTCAAATGTGACATCCTTCAAGCCTCTAACTAAGTCATGCTTCACTAACTTGTTCAATTGCTTCATGCCAACATGACCAAGTCTTCTATGCCATAACCAACCCATACTTGATTTGGTGAGCAAGCATGTTGAGAGTTGAGTGTCACTAGCATTGAAATCAACCAAGTATAGATTCTCATATCTAAAACCCTTGAAGATCAAATTGGAGCCATCAACACTAACTATCTCCACATCATCAACACCAAATATGCACTTGAAACCGAGATCACACAATTGAGCAACCGAGAGAAGATTGAAGTTCAACTTTTCAACTAGGAGCACATTGGAAATGCTATGATCATTTGAGATTGCAATCCTTCCAAGAGCCTTCACATCACCCTTGCTATTGTCACCAAATGTGATACTATCAATGCCACTATCATTTGATTTGAGAGAGTTGAACATTCTTGAATCACCGGTCATATGTTGAGAGCACCCACTATCAAGCACCCAATGCCTTCCTCCGGCCTTGTAATTTACCTACAAAATAAATTAATGTTTCTTATGTACCCATACTTGTTTGGGTCCTTGGAAGTTAGTAACTAAGCTCTTTGGTACCCAAATGGCCTTCTTCTTTGGACCCACAATTGGTGTACCAACAAACCTAGCATGCACACCTTTCTCACCCTTGGTAAGCACATAACAAGAATCAAAAGGAATGTAATCCATTTTAGCATGAAACTTGTTGTTGTTCTTGTTCATTTTATTACAATTAATCTCTAGATGCCCAACTTGCTTGCATCTATTGCAATAATGACCATTGCTCTTCACAAAGCGAGACTTTGGAGTAGCAAAGACCGCCTTGCCCTTCTTGGGAGTATAGCCCAAACCCTCTTTGTTAAGAGAGAACCTTTGGCTACCCAAGCATTTTAGCAAGCGGGCATCCCCACCATAGGCATTGCCTAATGTGCGGGTGAGATCATCCACCTCTCTCTTGAGAGTCTTATTCTCAACCACAAGTGATGACTCACTAGTAGTAGAGGTAGAGTTGGTTGTGGTGGATGATGATGAGCTACATGAAGCATTAGTAGGACCAACAAATAGAGAATCATCAATAATATCACATGTTAGTCCAATATCACAAGTGACAATCACTTGCTCCTCCTTAGCTTCCTTCATGAGCTTCTCCAACTTGAGGTCCTTCTCCTTGATGAGCTCAACTAGAGAGGAGTGGGCTTCCTTAAGCCTAGTGTGAGCAACTTCGAGGTCCTCGTGGTCTTCCTTTAGACACTCACGAGAGGCCTCTAGCTCATCAAAGGATTTCCTAAGAGCTTTGAGCTCTTGTTCAATTTCTTTGCACTCCTTACTCTTTTTGAGAGCAACAAGCTCCTCCATCAAGGCATCATTTTCATTGCTCTTGGCAATGAGCTCTTGCTCCAAGATTTTGCACTTCTTGGTTGTCCTCTTGTAGCCCTTGCTCATTTGATCTATTATGCCCAATAGATCATCCCTGGAGTAGTCCTCATCCTCCTCATCATCACTCCTACAACCATCACTAGCACAAGAATCATAATCACTATCATCATATTTTACCTTGGTAGGCTTGGCCATAAGGCATGTCTATGTAGTGTCGAAGATGGATGACTTGTTGGAGAGGGCGATGCTTGCAATGGCTCGCCGAGTGGTCCTCTCATCATCACTTGAGCTATCATCATCACTATCGGAGTTATCACTATCCCAAGTGACCACATAGCCACCACCCCTCTTCTTGTTGTTCTTCTTCAACTTCAACTCCCCATCATGATATCTTTTGTCTTCATAGGGGCACTTTGCCACTACATGATCGGGGCTATTGCAATTGTAGCAAAGCATCTCCTTTGCCTTCATGAAGTCCCTTCTCTTTCTTGCACCATATCCTTTCTTCTTCATGAACCTCCCCATCTTGTGCACTAGGAGGGCCATGGTCTCATCATCAAATGGATCATCATCATCGCTCTCCACCTTGTTCTTGCCCTTAGAGGATGAAGCCTTGAATGCAATGGGCTTCTCTTGCTTGACCTTGATCTCCTTCTTCTCATATTCATCTTCATCATCATCATATTGAGCATCGGTCATGACATCTCCAAGCACTTGGTTTGGAGTCACCTTGTCCAAACCCTCTCTTTGGATCATCTTCCTCAAGATAGCAAACTTCTTAGGTAAGTTCATCAAGAACTTATGTGAGAAGTCATTGTCCTTGACATCTTCTCCTAGGCTCTTGAGATCATTGACAATAACTTGTAGCCTATAGAACATCTCCGGTATGGACTCATCATCCTTCATCTTGAAGCTTGCAAACTTTTTCTTGAGCATATAGAGCTTGGCACTCTTTACCGTTGAAGTGCCCTCATATGTTTCCTCTAATCTTGTCCACACTTCACTTGACATCTCAAGATCCTTGATTTGCTCAAAGACCTTTGCATCAATCCCATTGTAGAGAGTGTTGAGAGCCATAGTGTTGCATTGGTTGTTGATGCGGTCATTGTTGGTGAGGTTGTCGGGATCAATGATAGCATAATCATGATGTGTCACCTCCCAAACCTTCTCATTGATAGAGCCAAGATATTGCTTCATCTTTCTTTTCCAATGATCAAAAGATGAGACACCATCAAAGAACGGAGGCTTGCCCCCGACATGGTTGAACACAACTTGAGCCATCTTACACCGAGGTTGTTAAGCCTTACAAACGGTGACCACGGCTCTGATACCACTTGAAAGGTCTTGATGGCTAGAGGGGGGGTGAATAGCCTTTTAAAATTTTCTACAAAGACAAGCTAGACAAGTTTATCAATACAACAAAAAAAGCGAGATGCGAGTTTTGCTTAGCCTACGGGGTGTTTGCAAGCCACCTATCCAAATCACAATTCTAGTATATAGGCACTCAACCGCACAAGTTAAACCAAGAAGGTAACTACAACTACAACTAGCAAGCTACACAAAAGAGCTACTCTAGCAAAGCAAACTAGCTAGCAAAGATAACTAAGAAAGTAATGCGGAGTTGAGTTAGGAGGGTTTCACCGAGGGGCGAAGTATTGAGCCAACCAATATGATCAACAATGAATACCAAGACAATCGAACACCGGGATCAATCAATCACAATATGAAAGTGATGACACGAAGATTTATCCCGAGGTTCACGTGCTTGCCGGCACGCTAGTCCCCGTTGTGTCCCTCTTCACCACGTGGTTCGGTGGCTAATCGGTCTCACACCGAGCCTCTCAAAAGGCGCCACAAGAACCTACCAAATGGCAAAAGGTTGTAATGACACGAGCAATTTACTAATGTTGCCTTTGGCGCTTCGCCGAGGTAGGCACAAACCCCTCACAATCACCGGAGGTGGCCAAGAACAATCACCAACTCTTGCCAACGCCTCCAAGCTGCTCCAAGCCGTCTAGGTGGTGGCAACCACCAAGAGAAACAAGAATCCCGCAGCAAATCAACCACCAAGTGCCAACTAGATGCTATCTCACAATGCAAATGCACTTGGATCACTCAATCTCACTTCGAATATGCAAAGAAGCAAGAGAGATGAGTGGGAGGGGAGTTGCTTAGCTCAAAGTGCTCACAAGTATGTCAAATGTCAAAAAGTAAGAGCCTTGAGCCGGCCAACGAGTATTTATAGACGTACCCCTTCGAATATAGCCGTTAGGAACGAGATCCAGCTGAAATCGCGTTGACCGGACGCGCTGGTCCAATTGACCGGACGCGCCGGTCACGTAACGGCTAGTTTCGCGAAGCACTGACCGGACGCGCCGGTCGCAACGACCGGACACGCCGGGCACGACCGGACGCACCGGTCCCGTAACGGACCGGACGCGCTGGTCAACACTGAGTCGCGCACAACGAAGCAGTGACCGGACGCGCTGAAGAACTGATCGGACGCCACAGTGCCAGCGTCCGGTCGGAGTCCAGTAAGCTCCCTGGACGACCGGACGCGTCCGGTCGACTGTGACCGGACGCTCCTCGCGTCCGATCAGACAACTGAAACACGCGCAGACACTGGACACTGACCGGACGCGTCCGGTCACACGGAGACCGCGTCCGGTCCAGCGTCCGATCACCACTGTGACCTCCGTTTGCTTTTCGTTCGATTTCCGACTTCCGGCGTAGTGAAAAATAGGCGTTTCAACTTCTCGAAAACGCCTGAATCCCGCCTCGCAAGCTCGGCGGGAGGGAGAGAGGACCCCAAACCCTCTCTACCGCTCAAACTCCACCGCCTTCGCAAACGTGCTAACATCACCAAGTGACCATCACCATGTGCATGTGTGTTAGCATTTTTACAATCATTTTTCAAGGCGTTATTAGTTCTATCCAAATGCATATGATCATGAAATGCACACCTAGAGGCACTTAGGAGTTCAATAGCCGCGTCATTCCCCTCTTTATAGTACGGCTATCTATCCTATAATGTAACCACACCCACTAGGTGTCTTGGTTACTAAAACACAACCCTTAAGCATATACCTTTGCCTTGATCACGTAGGGTTGCGTCCAAATCCAAGTGTGGCCATCATGATCACCATGTCCATCTTGCCACCAACCTTGGAATGTACTAATCCTCATATGCTACATACAACTTAGGCATAGGATTAGTACTTAGGCATTGTCACTAATTACCAACACCAAACATAGGACTTTCAGCGGTCATTATGGAATTTCACTTCCAACTTCTAGTGAAGCTTGTCGGGAAGTTTCTCGAGATGAAGGCGAGATGATGTTGTCCAGATCACTCACCTTTTGGTCGTTGTCTTTGGATATCTTTCTAGTAGATCTTATCGCTTTCTGCCCTAGTGAATTTGCAAAAAAAGTATGTTGACTCCGATTTGGGTCACACACCAACAAAGGCTAGCTCGCCTGAGGCCACACATGTCCTAGCATGCAACGGAGAGAGAGGTCAAAAGAGTGAGGTCGACCGTGCAGATTTGATGCTCGTTCTTGCCCAAAAAGCCCATGAACACCTCTTGGAAAAGACTCGTCGAGGAGGAGCACAACATGGTTGCATTAGAATCTGCAAGGTCACCAAGAACACCAACGAATCTCGCTGAGAAAGGCCCTGATAGTAGGAGTTTAGAAGAGCTAGAGGTAGTAGAAAGTAGTAGTAGATTGAATTTTGATCAATTGTGTGTGGTTAACCCCAATCGGCCATGGTTGTCTGATTGTGTGTGGTTTTATCTCAGTAGGAAATATATCCGAGATATAATCGGCAAGTTTTCTGCAACATCAGAAGTGTTTCCATTGAATTTGAGTTGAATTAGACTCGGATGGCCCATTTCTAAAATTGGCCTAGGTCAACAGCCAGTCAAAACCAGTCTGGACTGGTTTGGTCTTCAGCAGCATGTGCATCGTGGCAGCCAAACCGGTCTAGGCTGGTTTTCTACTTGTTTTGCTCAATTTTTATACATATTGATCCAAAATTGATTTTTTTTATTTGATCCTCAAATCTGAATGCAACTTCTCTGAACTCTTTTTGTCAAACACGGGAAATAAAATAAGCTTGTGAAGTTGTGAGTGCTAGTCGGTGAAGAACTACTTCTATTCATATGCGTATGTGGATACTGCTTCGTAATTCAATATCCCATCGGTCGGCGAGCGATCATATAGGGCGTATTTGGGGCGTGTTTGGTATCTCGCCTCGCCTCGCCTCGCCTTGCCTTCCTGACGCAAGCACCGAGACGCTCGCCCAGCCAAGCGAGCCGTCTTGGCTCTCCCACAATGGCGAGGCAATTCTGGCCATCACAGGTTCCATGGCACGCAAGCAAGGAATCCAAAGGCACTAGCTTGCTTGAAATCGTTTCTCAGCCAGATTACACAGTGTCCAGCAGAGAAACCAAACGCGCCCTAGGTTTCTTGGGTGCTTGCATTACATCTGCACTAACTTAAATCTTATTGATAGCATTGGTGTTTTCACCGCTATCGCTGCCAGATCCTCATTATCTGCTTAAAAAGACTAGCAATTGTTTTTACCTCTTCGTCTGGGGCAAATGCTAAATATCTAAATGGATGAGATAATATTACATTTATTTAATCTAGCCACTTAGTGACCTTTGGCTTTAAGAGATACGGAGTATGATTCACTGATTTGAGAATGGAGAAAAAAATAAACTAGTACTACTAAAAATAAACTAGTACCTTGCCGCTTTAGCGTCTCTTACAGGTTCTAGCTTGGCAGCTTGAAGGTTTCTGACCGCATGTTCGGTGCTCGTTCACCAACTCTGCTGAGAGTGCTACATAGGGTGCTGCGACAGGTAAGAACACTCACGGACGGAGAGCCGAAGAAAACGACGGCAATCTGAAGCCAGGCTTAGCAGGGACTGTTTAGGGTGATTATGTAGGACATCTAATGAAGCCCATGGAACATTAGGGGGGCCAGGCCCCCCCTTGTCTCCGCCCCTAGGCACATAGGAGTATGGCGTAGCCGCAGCCCGCAGAACTGGAGAAGTGGCAATGTAGCACCCCGCGTCAAAAACTGTTTATATGGAGCATACGCGTAGTACATTTGTTACGTTTTTGTCCTAGCTCGCTTCGTGTAAAATAATTAACCTGGAGACGCTTTCTTTCTCTTTTCGTGTAAAAGGGTTAATCCGGAGGTGGTACGTTTGAAATGTGTTGGGGGTGTTACATCCCCCTACACCCCTCTACGAGCAAGTGCGGCAAGGGTTGATGCTCCGAATACTATTTTCAAGCTCCGCACGTGGAATGGCTCTACATTTGTAACCAGAAGAATTATAAGAGCATCTCCAACAGCTCTCATTTCTCATCCCCTATATCCATGAACTTGTCATATTAGGGAGATAAGCCAAATTTGATGCTCCAACAGCTCCCTTTCCCATCCCCTTTTTATGATGATCACCAATATCTTTTCCATCTCCCCTCAAATAAAGGGGAAGTTATATCTCCCCCAATAGCTATGACCTACCTCCAACTGCCACTTTTCACTCCTACGACGCTCGTCGGATATGGCTTGGTGGCCGGTGGAAGACGCATTCACGAAAAGCTTTGCTCCGGCGGCCATGATCATCATGGACCCGAGGTGGAGGGAGGTGGGCCCCTATATTAGGGGAGATTATTGGTGATATGTTGGATCATCTCCCCTAATAGCTAGGACCTACCTCCAACTGTCACTTCTCTCTCCTACGATGCTCGTCAGATATGGCTTGGTGGCCGGTGGAAGACGCATTCATGAAAAGCTTTGCTCCGGTGGCCATGGTCATCGTGGACCCGAGGTGGAGGGAGGTGGGCCCCCTATATTAAAGAAGATTATTAGTGATCTGTTGGAGTATCTCTCCTCATAGTAAAAAAACAATATTGATGATAACCAATATCATTCTATTAGCAATAAAATATTAATTGTTAGAGATGCTTAGCTCTCGCCATCCTAAATTTCTAGAGTGGTACACAAGAGCCACTTGACTAAGGCACTATTTGGATGCCAAAATTTTTGGCAAAACGCTACTGTAGTGTTTTCGTTGTTATTTGGCAAATATTGTCCGATCATGGTCTAATTAGGCTTAAAAGATTCGTCTCGTCCATTTCGTCTAAACTGTGTAATTAGTTTTATTTTTTATCTATATTTAATGCTTTATATATACGTTTAAAGATTTGATGTGACGGAGAATCTTAAAAAATTTAGCATTTTGGGGTGCAACTAAACAGGCCCTAACTTTACTGCGGTTACGTGCTACACATGGGCTGGCGTGTTACAGGCAAGCCGCGGATCCGCACTTGAGATGATGGGCGCTCTCCGTCCGTGCCTTTGGACATGTTTAGTTCCCGAAAAATTTTAGAAAACGTTACTGTAATAATTTTGTTATTATTTGATAAATATTATCTAATTATAGACTAATTAGGATTAAAAGATTCGTCTCATAAATTTCGTCTAAATTATATAATTAGTTTTATTTTTTATTTATATTTAATACTTTATGCATGTGTTAAAGATTCGATGTGATGGAAAATCTAAAAAATTTTACAAAATTTTTTGGTAACTAAACAGGGCCACACTTCATTACTCGACTACCGTACGTTGTACTACGTGCTCGCTGCTCGTCGTGTCGTCGTTGTGGAGGGAGGACATCGTGGTAAATATCGGTGGAAAATCGCAGAGCACAGTGAATGTCTTGAATGCAAACAAACAGGGGGAGCAGAGCGGTAGGAGGGCACGCGTAGCTACACGATTTAATGCACGCATCAGAAGGATTCCAGCTGTTCAGCCAGAGCCCAGAGAACCGCACAGCACTACACTTCAGGTCTTGAGCAGACGACCGAGCCAGCTGCTGCGTTCAGCCATGGAGAACGGCGAGGGAGGCGGAGGGGAGTACACCAAGGACGGCTCCGTCGACCTCCGCGGCAACCCCGTCCTCCGCTCCAAGCGCGGTGGCTGGACCGCCTGCACCTTCATCGTCGGTACGCACTCTACATTTTTCGTCGTCAGAGAGATTCAGAGCCAGCTAGCGGCGCTCTCTCGTTTCTCCGGCCGGCGGCAATGTTTCGCCGCCGGGATTTGCTTCGCGTGCCCATGGGCCATGGATCTATGCTGTTGCCGCGCATGCATATGCAGTGTACGAGCTGTTCGAGCGAATGGCGTACTACGGCGTGGCGGCGAACCTGGTGGTGTACCTGACGGAGCGGCTGCACCAGGGCACCGTCCAGGCCGCCAACAACGTCACCAACTGGTCGGGCACCGTCTTCCTCACGCCGCTCCTCGGGGCCTTCCTCGCCGACGCCTACCTTGGCCGCTACTGGACCTTCGTCGCCGGCTCCGCCGTCTACCTGCTGGTATGTACGTCATCGCTAATTAGTAACTACCCCTCCTCCTGAGTCCTGACTAACTAGTTATTACGTTCTTTAATTTGTTTGCCATTTCGTTTCAAAAATAAACGTTCCCAAGTTAATTCTTGGATTCTTTATTTCTAGCCGTTGGATTTTTTTTGTTTATGTGGATCCTAGAAAAGGGAGTGAACCTCCTGTTAAATTTGAAAACAAATTACCCTGCAATAAAATGAGATATTACTTTCATGTTTTGCGCAATAATTACGTGTTGAATGCCTGTCACTTTTGGACACATCCATCCATTCCAACCAGCTGATGAGCAACTACTTTGTGGGATAAAAAAAAGTTACAGGTTGAGAAGGCAGAGCACCAGATGCCTTCTATTTTCTATATAAAAAAAAGCGCATCAGATGCCTTTCTGTCAAATACTCCCAACCGTCCAAGAAAAAGCATTTAATGTTTAAGTTTTGTCCTAAGTCAAACTACCAATTTACAGAGAAAATTGTTAACATTTATGACACCATATACATCTGTTTCGTTTCATACAGATTATTGGTAGTCTTTTGTGTAAAATTGGTTAAATTTTAGACAAATTGACTTAGAACAAAATTGGGATGAAGGTAGCATGACTCAATAGAAGCTTATCAGTTTATATTAACAGTAAATATGATATCTCTGTAGAAAACTTCGTACAAACATACAGATTTCAGACAGCTACTCTTTTTTTTTTGGAGTATCATTCAGAGAGCTACTACTGTATAGCTGTTGTAGTTGTTGCCCGCGCAACTTGGGCCCAATAAATAGTTAGAATCACACGCAATGGCCCAAGTATAAGTCTTTTGATAAAGCCAACTAAGACTTGACCCAACCGAAGCGTAAGGCAAAGCCCATTACATACAAGCTGGGCCACAACGCTACCCGTTCGTAGTTTTTGATCCGCTTTTTTCCATGGAGGATATTTTTTTTTTTGAGCAAATCCATCGAGGATAGTTCAGGGAGGTGTCATGAGATCTCAATCATTATGATTTGCGGGCCATTTGCAACATGGGCTGACCACGAAAACGCAGAAGCTGGCGCCTGAATTGCCGAATCAATCAAACGCAGGGAATGCTGCTGCTGACGCTGGCGGTCTCCGTGCCGGCACTGAAGCCGCCGCCCTGCGACCCCGTCGCCGGCGCCACCTGCCCGCGCCCGTCGGCGCTGCAGCTGGGCGTCTACTTCGGCGGGCTGTACACCATCGCGCTGGGACACGGCGGCACGAAGCCCAACATCTCGACCATCGGCGCCGACCAGTTCGACGACTTCCACCCGGCAGAGCGGCTGCGGAAGCTCTCCTTCTTCAACTGGTGGATGTTCACCGTGTTCACGGGCATCCTCTTCTCCACCACCGTGCTCGTCTACCTCCAGGACAGCGTCAGCTGGTCGTGGGGGTACGGCGTGCCCACGCTGGCGCTCGCGGCCTCGGTCGCCGTCTTCCTCGCCGGCACGCCGCTGTACCGGCACAAGCTACCGCAGGGCAGCCCGATCACGAAAATGGGCAAGGTGGTCTGCGCGGCCGTGTGGAAGTGCCGCGTCGCGGTTCCTGGGGACCTGACCGAGCTGCACGAACTGGAGCTCGAGCACTACGCCAGCAGGAAGAGGTTTCGCGTGAACCCAACGAGCTCCATGGGGTTCCTGAACAAAGCGGCGGTCAAGGTGGAGGAGGAGGACGCCTCCCCCTCCCGGTGGACGCCGCTGTGCACGGTGACTGAGGTGGAGGAGACGAAGCAGATCGCGAAGTTGGTGCCGCTGCTGGCCACCATGTTCGTGCCGTGCGTGCTGATGGCGCAGGTGGGCACGCTCTTCGTGAAGCAGGGCGTGACGCTGGACCGCCGCGTCGGGCGCGGCAGCACGTTCCGGGTGCCCCCCGCCAGCCTCGGCGCAGCCGTCACGCTGACGATGCTCATCTGCGTGGCGATCTACGACCGCGCCCTCGTCCCCGCCGTCCGGAGGCGCACCAAGAACCCGCGCGGGATCACCCTACTGCAGCGCATCGGCGCCGGGCTGGTCCTGCAGGTCCTGACGATGGCGACCACGGCGGCAGTGGAGAGCCGGAGGCTGAGCTTCGCGAGGAGCCACAGCCACAGCCACGGCGCCACCACGGCCATGGCCGGCGAGCCGCTGCCGCTGACCATCTTCATCCTGCTCCCGCAGTTCGTGCTGATGGGCGCCGCCGACGCGTTCCTGGTGGTGGGGCAGATCGAGTTCTTCTACGACCAGGCCCCCGAGAGCATGAAGAGCCTGGGCACGGCCATGTCCCTGACGGCGTACGGCGTCGGCAGCATGCTGAGCAGCGCCGTCCTGTCGGCCGTGGCGCGGGTGACGGCCGCCGGGAGGGGCACGCCCTGGGTGACCGACGACCTCAACGCGTCGCGCCTCGACTGCTATTACGCGTTCCTCGCCGCGCTGGCCGCCGCGAACCTGGCCGTGTTCGTGGCGCTGAGCTGCAGGTACTCGTACAGGGCGGAGTCCACGGAGGCCATCGGCGTCACCGCGAGAGTGCACTCGGAGCCGGTGCCGGCGGTGGCGCCATGATAAGACCTTCGTCCATGCGCCGTTTCTCAATCGGCTCGTGTTTGATTATTACGTATAACGGACTGTAATTTAGACGAACGTAGGACGTGATTGTGACGATCAACTGAACTCACCATGCATATCTGGCAGTTCTTGCCGTTGATAAGTATTTTGTGACGATTGTTAGTAGCTTTCGCGAATCGGCGTGCCAAAGTGTCATTGCCAATGCATGCAAGGCCTTTAGCCCAGTCTCAATGGGTTTCAACAGGTTTCATTCTTCAGCATTTTAGTTGAGTTGGCAATGTATTGGTGAGGAGAGAGTGGAATAGAGTTTCATCCGGATGAAACCCGAGCAGCACGTGTACCCAAACTATGAAACGCGGATGAAACCCATTGAGAGCGTGGAGTTTCATTTTATCCGATCCGTGCGGGATCTCCTGCGAGCGCGTGCAGATTTCCCTCCCCGCATCGCTCCCGCCTTCCCCTTCCTTTTCATGCGCCGAATCCAATTCTCCAACTCCGATTTGTTTCCTAGGCCGCCTCCTTCCCTGCCGTCCAGTGTGTGCAGCTTCCTTTTCCCAGGCCGCTCTCGCCTCCTTCCTTTTCTCGGTCTCGGCGGCAGCGACAGCGGCGGCGGCGGTGGCATCTGCAAGCGAGGGCGGCATCGGCAAGCGGGGGCGGCGTCGGCAAGCGGTCACGCGAGCAGCAGCAGCAGCATCAGCAAGCGGAGGCGGCGTTGGCAAGTGCCAGATAGGATCGGCATGGCGGGCGATGCAGCAGCGCCTCCAACATCACGCCGCAGCAAGAAGGCCGCCAACAAATCCACTTGCTATCTGAAACCTGCTATCTTTACTTTAGTCTCAGTTTGAAGCCACTCGTAGCAATGCTTTTGCCTAGCATTCAGTTTTGAATGCTTCTGCTTAGTGGCCCTCATTTTCAGTTCAATGCGGTTTAGACATTTTAGTTGCAGATCCGATAGTCCAGAAATTTTAATTTCTCCAAGCTTTGATTTTAGCAGTCAGATTCAGAGTAGAAAGCAGTAGCAAATCAGCAGTTTCTGAATCGCTAGAAGCAGTAGCGAATGTGCAGTAGCCTTTCTAAATTCGATTTGTAATAGATAGTTGGATATAGTTGGATCATTCCTGCTGATATACATTTCAGTAACTTGGTACTTGAATATGCTTCTACTTGCAGCAGCTAGTTTCTTAATTTTATTTCTGTATCAGCAGCTATTTTGATGCATGTGTGAACCTGTGATAACATTTTGTGCAGGATAACAGTACCCTGACTTAGGCAGTAGAATTTTGAAGAACAGTTACCTGCAGTGCAGCAGCTAGTTTCTTAATTTTCTTTGTGTCAACAGTGTCTACTCTTTCTATAGTCCCTGTTTTAATTCCTTTTAACTGAGTACCATAGTCTCTGTTTTAATTCCTTTTCAGTGTCACTGTATTTCTTCAGTAGGGCAGCAGGTAAGCGGCCAGCCTGTTCCTGACTTTGTTCAGCTCGGTGGTGGCAACGTAGCTATCTGTGCATGTGCTACATGGGTTGCTTGGTACATTTGATCACAGCGATATGCATCCATTAAATGCTGCAAGTTCTCCATAAAGTGAAATGAAAACCCCACTGAGTAAGGCAGATTCATTTCTCAATTCAATTATGCAAAACTGATGTGACAGTCCTAAGAGCAAGGCTAATAATATAGTCCGCTGCTGGCTGCAAGGATCTTACAGCTTATCTCTCAGCCCACCTATATAGTAGTAAACTCTTCAGCATTAATACATGGTCCACCTATCTCTCACAAAATATTTCGATTCTTATATCTAAGCGCTGTAAGCTTATAGCTCGTTTCTCCTCTCTCTTCTACGTCAGTATTCAGCCTGCTATTATACTTGCTCGAAGGCATGCATCTACTCTTATCTCACCCAATTATTGAGATCGTTGTGACATCGAGGGCTAGGCATGCATCTACTACTCGTTTTTTTTCCCAAACAAGTTTCGCAAGCATCGTATCGTCGACCGGTGGGGCCGGCCGCAAATATTGATGATCTCCTCTTGGCGCCTTCCTAATTCCCATGCACGCGGCGCCAAATGTGGGCTCGGGTCTACTACTAGTGGTACTTTGACTACCGGTGTGGGGGGTCACTCTCTGCGTTTGACTTGTGGCTGGCTGCTAAGAGTTGAAAAATACACGTGACAGTACCATACATAAAGATGCACCTCCGAGAGTAGCAGCCAAATCTACGGTCGCTCTTCATTACGTAAGCAGCCAGAGTCGTCTCGTCAAAGTTTGCTGCTCTCTACTATTCGTGCTACTAGTAGTTAATTTTCTCGCTGGATCCATTGACGGAGACGGCCGTAGATGTGTGTGTTATCTCTCTCTCATGCAGCGTACAAAAAGCACGCATGGTCTACAACTTTGCACAGCCTACGCGTTCTGGATAAATACTGTACGTAGCATTATCTGATCTAACAAAATTTAGGTCAGTCGTCAGTCAAATTCTTCAGCTCCACACGAACAGATTGCCAAGCGAATTTAATGCGACCTGTGCCAAACTGCCAATCTAAACTTCCAGCGAGGCCTTGTTTAGATGGTAAACTTTGGAGGCAAAGTTTGCATAGTAAGTGTCCCGTCACACTATAGCAATTTTGTTTTTATTTGGTAATAATTGTCCAAATATTGATTAATTAGACTTAAAATGTTCGTCTCGCAAAGTACAACAAAACTGTTGATTAATTAGACTTAAAATGTTCGTCTCGCAAAGTACAACAAAACTGTGTAATTAGTTTTTGATTTCATCTATATTTAGTACTCTATATATGTGCCGGCATTTTGATGTGACGAGAAATAGGAATTCTGCATAGTGAATTTGGGAGGCAAACTTTGGAATCTAAACAAGACCCAAGTCAAAGTCGCCAGTATTACGGCGACCAGCTAGATAGCCCAAGACGACTTGGGAGCCATTCATGCCATCAGCGCTTCCACACGGTGAACTTACCGTTCCGGCCAGGCTAGCTAGAACAAGCTGTCCTTGTCGTCCTTTCCCTTTGTGTTACTGCCGCTGTCATATCACTGACTTATCGCACTGTTCGCTTGAACTACTTATCAGTCATTATACAGTGTTTTTCTCTCATAATAAAACAGTATTAACTGGCTTATTAACCATAGAAACCATCAGCTGAACAGGACAAGTAACTTTGTACAGATCGAGCTAAAATTCAATGCTAGTTGCCGTTAGTTTCAACCTCATACACAAGCTATGGTCAAGAACAGCAACTCCCTGCACCCTCAGCCATGGAAATTGAGAGTGAAAATCTGTGGCTTGAAGGCGGCGAGACTTGCAATTCGCCTTTGGGCATCGAGCAAGTGGATATCCATCCTGGTGATGGCGGCGACCTCCAATCGACCAACAATCCTGCTGTGGAGTCAAGGTGCCCTATCCAACAGACCACGTTTTCAACCTGGGCTTTGCTCTGATTCCTATCCTCACCGTCAAGCTTCAAGGGCTTTGGCGCCAGCCCACAAGGCGCCACGGGCGCCATGAGCCTACTCGCGTGGAACTGCCAGGGGGCGGGCGGGAACCTTGGCAGTCCAAAGATGTTGCATCTCACCCGGTTGATCAGATCAACTAACGTGCAGGTAATTTTTGTGTCTGAAACACGCAATTCACGTTTTACTAGAACTGACCTGCTTAATCGTTTTAATGTTGATGATGTGCATACTGTGCCAGCGCAAGGTCAGTCTGGTGGTTTGTGGCTACTTTCCAAGCATGATGTCCAGTTAGATGTCCAAGAGTCTAGTCACCACTTCTTCCTTGCTTTGTGTGTACATAAGCAACTCCTGAAGAAGTTTGGTTTAGTGTGTGTGTATGGTGATCCCCATCACCTCCATACTATTTGGGAGCAAGTTCAAAATTTTGTTGTAAAATACCCGAGCTTGCCTTTTATCTGTACGGGTGATCTAAATAATATTATGCATGTAAGTGAAAAACTGGGTTCTAGACCTGCTAATGATCGTATTATTTCCGAGTTTTGTTGTCTAGTGAAAGATTGTGGTTTCTTTGACTTGGGGTACAATGGGCCGGCGTATACTTGGACTAACAAAAGGTTTAACACGACCCCTACTTATGAGCGTCTTGATAGGTTTCTGGCTAACACTAAATGGTGCTCCCTTTTCCCTAATACTATGGTTTATAATTTGCCTATGATGAAGACTGGCCATGCTCCCATTCTGGCTATTCTCAATGCCAAGTCTCGCAAGCGAAATAAATCGTTCAAATTTGAGAACTGGTGGGTTTTGGAAGATGATTACAATAGCACTGCGAAGAAAAGTTGGCAAAAAACTGTTAACTGTCCTTTCCATGTTATAACCTTTATCTTGCTAAAGATCTCCAAAGATTGCGCAGAGGTTATCAACTCCAAGCCATTGAAAACCAGATTGCTCAACTGCAAATGCGCCCTCTCCATCTGCAAAATTTGGGTCTCCAAAAAGAACTTGAGTTTCAAAATCATTCTACTCTTGCCAAAGATGAAGCTTATCATAGACAACGTTACAAAAAGAACTGGTCTGTCTTTGGCGATAGAAATACCAGCTTCTTCCACCAACCGATTATCAAAAGACTAGGAGAAATACCATCACTCATTTCCAAAATCCTGATGGCTCTTTTTCTACCACCCAGGAACAGTTTGCTTACACCACCAACAACTATTTCTTTGACATTTTCATATCTCAAAGTTCTAGTGTTTCAGGAACTGAATTGTAGGAATGGAGGCTTGAAACTGAGCACAATCATGAAGTAATGGAGGATCCTTTCACAAACTCTGTCCTAAGTATGTAGGAAATTCACAGCATAGTGAAGAACATGAGAAGAAATGCAGCCCCGGGTCCTGACGATCTGAATGCTGCTTTTTACAAATCTTCATGGGACTGGACAGGTATGGATGTTTTTAATCTGGTAACCTCTTTCTACCAGTCTGGTTCTCTTCCTGCTGAAATTAACAGCACCCACATGTATACGTGAAATGACTAATAAAGAGATAGCTCCCCTCATATACTTATGTTCTGTGCGTTCCCATGTGCTGTTCTTGAGGATTAGAAAAGGAAACGGGATCTGCATCTATAACTTTTATACGTCTCTTTCTTGAGATTGGAGATAGGAAAACGGATCTGACAATCCGTGAATAGGTCGATTCTCAACTTCTTTTTCCCTAATTGCAGCTACCTGCTGCTAATAATAAAGTTGTTTCTGGTGTGAAAAAAAACTCATACACAAGTTATCAAGACATGTGTGCGCGCGTCTACATGTTCATTTCATTTTTGAAAAAAAAAAAAACAAAAACAACGAAAGGTTTTACAACGGACATTTAAAGACAAGAGAGCGTTTGGAGCCGACGCGGCCTCAGCATGGCCACGGTAGCAATAAAAATTTGGCTCGTTCGATTCGGAGATCAACGGTCCTGCTGTCTCCTCTCGTACCAATATATACCGGCTTCAACCCTAACTCACTCTCGCGTCCGCATCCGCGCCTCCTCCCTCTCCCTTCTCTCTCACGGCGGCGGCGCGGCGGCACGGCGCCCCAAGTGCTCTTTCCTTCCTCTCTCTCTCCCTCTCCTCATGGTGGCGCGGCGCGACCCCAGGCGTGGCGGCACGGGGCCAGCGAGCCCCTAGGCGCAGCGCTGCGGCGGCGTAACGGCCACCTGGTGCGGCACCCCGCCCCCCGCCGTGGCGCTACAGCCCACGGGCGAGGGACTCCTCCAGGGGCTGTGGCGTGGGACGAGCGCCCCTCTCCCCGGCGCGGCGGCGCTGGGTGACCGCGCCCGCTGGCGGTGACGCGGACCCCCTCCCCCAGCGCGGTGGTGTGGAGCAGCGCGGCGGTGCTACAGGGGCGAGCGCGCCCCGGCCTAATGGTGCAGTCTCTCCCTTGCTCCTCCTCTCCTTAGCTCGCCGGCGCTAGAATCGAGCGTCGGTATGTTCTTGTCGCCGTTCTTTGCTGGATCGATTTGGGCCCTCCAAAATCAGCTCCAGTGCCTCCATGGCTGGATCTGTTTGTTCCCCACCGGATCTGGCCTGGTGGACACCGGATCTGGCCTGGTGGAGTCCTCGCAGCGTCCGGCGTCCAGGATTTTTCTATCTCATCCTTCCCTCTCCTCTCCTCCTCTCTGACGTTCCTCTTATCTGTGGTCTGGCGTGCGTGTGCTCAGATGTGTGCTCCGGCAACTCCACGACCTCCATGACCGGATTTGTCCATCCCACCATCGGCGCGTCCGGATCCGGTGCCTCCGCGGCTAGAGTCGTCCGTCCCCTCATCGTTTCTTTTCTGGTACTAGCTGGTGCTCTTTCTCGGTTTCTTTCTCTTCTACTCCTACTTCACAGTTCCTATGCTATTCATTCGCGTTTTGGTTTATTTGATTTGCAGTGCATGACGACATATGGGGAACACCAGGTGCTTTGCCAAGTCGAAGAGGCAAGGTGCCTTAGAAGACGCGTCCTAGCCTTGCCGATTCCTCTGCTTCCTCCTGCCTCCTGCACAGGTTGTTTAGCCCCTGCTCTTTTCTTAACTTTCTGGTCTTCTCTGATCATGTTTTCATTCTTCTCATAACACATGGGATGGCTGCTGGTATTAGCGCGGTTGGATGGATGGAAGCAGTTACGTGAACCAGTGCATGTGATTGCTTTTCTTGTGGCCTGCTTGCTGATTGTTTTTTGCATATACTTGCCGTTCACTTTTCTAGGATAAAGTAGGTGCCGCCATGTGCTGGCTGAATTACTGGCCGTGCGAGTCATTTTTTTCTAGGAAGTCATGAAACCAAATCCCATTTTTTCTAGGAAGTCATTTTTTCGCCTGCTTAGTGTTCTAATTTATAGTCCATTTTCCAGTGCTCCTTCAGCTTGGGACAACAAGAAGCTCGTTAGGAAATTCAGAGGGCCTTTCTCCAGATCAACGCTATCAAGTTGTTCATATTGCACTATCGGTAAGATACTCTCCACATGGTACTTCTCAGATGCATATTAGCTTGACTCAGCAGCATATGATTTTTAATTTATCTAGATGTTTTTTGTACAAACATGTGTTGTTTGGCTATGAATAGGTGGGTATACCTTTAGCAGGATTCCTTACAGGTATTGGGCACAGTATTTGTTGGTTTGTTAAGCTTTTGAAAGCCTACTGAAATATGTTACTTCAGTGTCCATGACATTTTCTGTAAGTTATTCCAGTTTTCTGAGAGTGCGAAAGGGTATCTCTATGAAATGGTCATATTCGGCTAATCTGTTTGTCTTACATATGCCTAATATTGCTCTCTTTCAGAGTTTATTAATATTCAAGTTTTTCACGTCTTGCATTTTGTTGTCTCCTTATATTTTCTTTTTCCCTTCCTGATATTGGCAAGGAGTATTAATACCTACCGCTCGCTTGGAGGTTTGCAATTTTTTTATGGTGCTTTACATTGCCTTTTGTTTCTGCAGGACTATTGGCATGACATGTGAATTCCTTGTTTCGAAGCCTCCCTACCTTTAGGTGAGTTGGTTTTTTTCCCTTTACCTGCATGCTTCCTTAAGCAAATATGTAGTGATTCTGCTCTGTCAAATTATATAATACACTTAAGATGAGAGTGCACATAATCTGCTACCAGAACAGACCAAACATGAAGGTACTTAGAGCTACCACACTTACTGATAGTGCCCGTCCTATATAAAATAATTCATAATTTGTATTCTTACCATTTGAGAATAAACAAGCAATTTAGCCTACGAGTTTGATAGCTCTTTAATCTCACTTTACACACCCTGACATTGCATCTCATAGTATTGCTGCACTGCACTAATACACTCCATATATAACAGATGAAAACAGCATGTTTGAAGTATACTTTTCAGGTATACTGTTTACAGATCTAACCGTTTGGTAGATCCATCAACCTAGAATAGTAATCGAGTCTTCATTCATACAAAATAGGAGCTCAATTTAGTTAATTCACATTCTATTTCCATCACAATCTCATAATAATTTATATTCAACAGGTTACTCTACGGGATGTAGTCACCACACCGTGTATGTGCCGATACAAAATGTCTGGTAGAATCCTTCCTACATATACAAACAAATTAGTCCTCTTTTCGTTTCAATTGATATAAATCTAAAATCGTACAATATTAACAGGTCATCCAGCAACTGAACCTCAGCAGTGGTCTTTTGATCGTGACCAAGACACTGCAGAACGTGCACTGTGTTAGACCCTGAAACTGCAGCGATCTCGTGGAGGTCGTCCTTTGGCTCAGGAGAGTGGCTAGATAAGGTAAATCCTGTCAGTGCTGCTTTAAGTTATACTTCTGCTGATTATGTTCTAAGTTTTGATAATTGGCCTTGCTGCCTTGCAACTATCCTGTGCTGCTCCAGATCTTTTGATTGGATGGACCCTATGCCATTTGCCATCCAAAGGAGACTTGTGCCTGCTTTTGATGGTGTCGTATCCTCTACACTGCAAACTGGGCTCTGTGATGTAGGCCCACGGTGAAAACTGGCTCCTGGTAGTGTAGGCTCGAGCCTTATATCGGCGTTTAGGCACAAAGAACTCATTAGTTTAGTCGGCCTTGTGATTAGGCCTGTATATATTTTTGTGTGCATCTTAGTGCATTGGTATTGCTTGGCAACGACGGCAACTCCACAGCCACACTTCGGTAGGCAGATGATCCTGCGGGATATAGACTCCCGACTGATATTATTGTGTGCTGGGAAAACTATGAACCTTGTGATTAAGTGACTATGTCAGACTCCTGAATGTAGCCGTGGATGGTAATTCTGCATGTTTGGTCGACTGTTTCCCTGATCTGTCCTCAGCTTCTTTGTTAAGATTATTCCATTCCCATATAGTCGTGGCCATGACTCGCGCGCATGGGCGCGCAATTTACTAGTATGCAAGCAACAACTACGCATATAAGATAGCTGGCTCTGAAGGACTTCCTTGTAATTTTCTTTTTTGCAGAGGGCCTTTCTGTAGTTTGGATGGGGCAGCTTTCTTCCCTGTATCCTTTGCGTATGCGTTTGCATGTGTACGCGTGCTTGTATGTTTTCCTTACATCGTAATGTATGCTGCGTACGCTCTAAAAAAACAATTACGCATATAAGATAGCTGATACTCCCGGAATCGTGCAAACGCATGTATCCCAAAAGAACCCCACCAACCAATTGAAAAACGGGCACTGATTGCTGCTGACAGGTTGTTGATCGATACGCGAACACATAGCTAGCTCATATATACTTAATGTTACATCTGCTTATAAAATTCTCCATGTTACTTGAGCAATCTATCTTCTTATTATAATGATTACATTATTGTCCGGTACTCCTAAGTATATGCATTCAGTTGATAGCTCCGCAGGAAACTTCTCGTGGTGGGACATGTCCACTCGAATTTGAGTCTTTTATCTCAACACATGTGTGGTGATATTTACAGCTATTTTGTTCTTTTACTTGAATTCGACTCCTCAACTCAATATTTGCCCAGATATAGCTAGATTATTAGAATATATATGCGTCTACGGGGATAATAAGTGTAATACATGTATATAACCTTTTGTGTTCGTGTTTCGAAAAAAAAGAAAAGGAATTCAGACCAAAGGTTACTGTCACGAATCAAGTCGGAAGACCACTTCTTTTTGACTAATTAATTTAGGCCGCTTACTTATGTGCTCCATCCAGTTCCGCGTTCTCACTGCTGCTAGTGTACGGTACCTGTTGCCGTTCGCTCCCGTCATATACAAGATTAAGTACATATTGAATATGGATACGTGGACTAGAAGCGTGTAGCTTTGATCATCGTTAGCTCAATCAAGTAACAGCTGAACCCGGTCTCTGTAACGTGGATGAGGATTGGAGCGAGCGAGAGGTCAATGCTTGAAACCACCCGCGACCGCGACAGTTGAAAAATCACCAGTGTTTTTTTAGTGGCAGATGTGGACTCGGTACGTTTGCCAGGGGCATGCACCCACTTGGACTTGGTCATACGGAAATCACGCTCTGATTCCGGTAGTGGTACCGGTAGAGCTACCACGTAGGAGTGTCCACTTGCATGGTCACTGAATACTGATGGCCAAGCCAGATTATTATATTATATGCTAATACTCCGTGTAACCGAGACCCTGGAGTCCGGACCCACGAGATGTAGACGACGAGGATTATTGGCGAAGGGGGGCGAGCAGGTCAATGCATCAAACCAGCTGCAACGCATCAGTCCAGTAAGCTACTCCCACTTGCATGGTTCTGTTGAAATAATAAAGCAAGTGTTTTTAGCAGCAGCTCGCTGTGGAGTTGGAGTGTGGGCTGCTCAGATCAGTCAGCCGTCGTGGGTAAGTACTCCATGGTCGTTATAGTATTGCCTCTCGCTTGCATGGATAATAAAACAAGGTGCGGACGGATTCGACGTTGGAGCGCGACTTCCCCGCCCCGGTGCCCGTGCCCCGTGGTGTGACGCCGCCTTGCTGCCGCGGTCGCGAACCGATTCTACTACTACTTCTAGAAGGCAACGTTCGGATGACAGCGACAGTCACTGTTGTTGGCTTAGGCGTGAACTAAAGTTCAGGGTGCCATTTTCCGGTGTTCGGATAATAATAATAAAATAAATTACAGTAGTCCTCAGTAATCCGTGAGACAAATTTATTAAGCCTAATTAATCTATCATTAGCACATGTTTACCGTAATATCATATTGTCAAATCATAGACTAATTAGGTTTAAAAAATTCATCTCATAAATTAGTCTTAATTTTTACATTTAGTTCTGTAATTAGTCTATATTTTACGCTCGTCACGTAAAAGGTAAAAAGCTGCTTCCTCTCATGTCCTGATCTACGTAGGGCCGGGTCACTGGATGGGATCGGATTGGATCGGCCGATTTTTTATGGCGCGCCATGTGACGGGTCGGCCGGAATCCTTCGGAGTCCTCCTGTCATGTGTCGCCGAAGTTACACTACTACGTGTGCCCGTAGCTAGATTCCTCCAGAGAACCGATTTTACCAAGGCGGCTTGTGTGACGCTGAGACAAATGAAGAAGATGTTGATTCTTGTTGGTTACCAAGTTCGCCCATCTCTTTGGTCAACTAAATGGCGATGGCCGGCCGCACGAGTCAAGGTGATACAAACCATTGCTGGGACCGGGAGCTGGATGGACTCGTGCGTTGACAAGTCTCGCGCCTCGGGCCAATGGGAGGGCTTGGATGGAGGAGCAGCCAGCAGGTAAGACGGGTGAGCCTACTGTACTACGTCGTGGACTTGGATACTTGACTCCACCCGACTGCGAGCGCATGAATACAGAGTACTGTACTGCTGGTGATTTGGTGAAAGGTACTTAGTCCTGTTGGATATACCAGCACACGAACAAGTCGGGACAGGGGTGTGTATTCCGTCCCCGGGCCCGGGAGCGTGCGGACGTGCCGAAACGGCCGAACAAATTCTGGCGACTCATCATTTGTCCCATGCGCGTGGACGTACGTACGGCAAAACGCACGGGACGCAGCAACCGGCACGATATACGCCTCGCGGTCCCGCGGCTGATTTCACACGGGAGCGCGTCGGCGAGAGGCTTGGACGACGACGGAGTGCGTGGGCAGGCACGCATGCGCGCGGCCGCCGTCGCGCAACTGTCCGTGATGCCGAGAGAAAGGGGGCCCGTGACCGCGAGGTCGACAGTCGCCTCGCTGGGAGACGCATGGCCGGGCGCGAGCGCGATCCATCCATCCGGAGAGCCACGCAAGGTGAACGGGACGTGTCCTTCCTGGTGTTGCTGGGCTGCTGGTCCTTTGTTGTAATAACCGTGACTGGTGGTGCTTAGCACGCCCGCAACAGTGTTGCGGCAAAGTCGCTTTGACATATATAGAAAGAAAAAGAAGAGGAAGAGAGTTGTGGCAGGCATCTAAAATTCGAGACGAAGATGTGTGCAACAAAGCTGCATATGAGCCTTTTAGGATGGGAGTCCCCAGTGCCCCCCACGCAAAATGTGGTGCCCGGCATCTTTTGCTCCCATGGTAGTTTTTGCAGGAGCCCTTCCTTTTAAGCACGCACGGTACCTAAACTAGCCGTCGATCGCTGAGGTTCCGATCCCTCACTTTAATTAATTGCCTTCGTCTACTAAAATGACGGTCGTTTTGGGCTTCTGGCCATGTAGACGACGTTGATGGGATTGGAATTGGTTCTTGTTGAGTGAACGGCTGCTGCTGCAGTTTGAGTTTGAGTAGTAGTATCGGCGTGCGTGCCCACCATTTGTCCACTTGAGCCTAAACGGAGACCTCACCTGACTTAGACGTGCACGTTGCTGAAATATACTCCACGTGGGAGCGTGCGCGCCTCTTTGGCAGCTGTGTCCCAATCCCGAGGAACCGGCCACTCATAGTCCTAGATAGGCATGCACCCTAATATAAATAAATGGTATAGCTAGGGTCCGGATTGGACGTCGCGTCTGAACGCGGCTCTGACACCTGCGCCGCTCCCTGCGTCCGAGGAACCGGCCACTCATAGTCATAGATAGGCATGCACCCTAATATAAATAAATGGTATGGCTAGCGTCCGGATTGGACGTCGCGTCTGGACGCGGCTCCGACACCTGCACCGCTCCCTGCGTCCGCATTCCGTCTCATGCCCCACGTCCCACGTCCCGCCCCAGCACCCGTGCCCACCATGCGCCGTGCACAGGGATAGCCACCGGCCGCGCCATGTAATACCCCGATCCACTTTTGTAACATACGTTTAAAACATGTGCCATATCCAGATGAAACATTTGCAACGTACGTTTAAAACATATGAAACATTTGGAACATACAGTTGAAACACCATTGAACATGTGCACCATCCCGATCTACTTTTGAAACATCGAGATGCAACACTTGCAGCGTACAAAAGAAAATAGATGAAATACTTGAGACATGCATCTGAAACGCTTGCAACATACGTGTAAAAAAACAGATAAAACATTGGGGATAGACGCTTGCAACATACGTGTACAACCATTACAATATATGCAACATCCCAATCTACTTTTGCAACATCCTCTTGAAATAATTAAAACATACATCTAAAACAATTGAGACACTCTAAAACAACTGAAACACTTAAAACATAGTCTTGCAACATGTCTGAAAAGCGTCAGGAAACACTTGAAACACAGCATCGCCGCGTGGCCATGACCTACCTGGTGGGCAACTGCGGTGGCGTAGGCTCGCGGGATGGTGCGCGCCTGCACGCCCGCCATGCCCGCCGCCAGCCGAGGGAGAGGAGACGCTGTCGGATCTAGAGAGGACACCGCCGGCCGGGGTAAGGGAGGGTCAGCGGCTTCCTTGATCTCATCGGGGTGAGGGGGAGGGCCACCAGATCCACGAGTATTGGGCGCTCTCGGTGGGTGAGAACACTGGGGTAGGGGGAGGGGCGCTGCCGGGGTGGGGTAGGGGTGGGGGAGGACGCCGCACAGACAAGGTGAGATGGGCGGCCGGGGGGTGCGTGGATGCGGTCGCTGTGGACGGACGGCTCCGTGGAAGTAGTGGCTGCGACCAAGCGAAAGAGTAGGAAAATGTTACAGTACCTGGGGGAGTTGCCTGGGTGGTCCTAGCCCATTAATCGAAGCGTCCGTCTGCTGGATGCCTTGACCCTATCATTATCATAATATAAACGCTTTGTTGTCGTTGCTGCTGCCCCTAAGATTAATTTTGTCGTCATCGTTTCTCTGTAGTAATAGTACTATGACTGAAAACGATGTGCTCAAAGCGATGATGCCCTACACACGACGCCACGTCCCAATGCTACGTACATCTGCTGGACGGCCGGAGTAGAAAACAGGGCCTTGTTTGAAACGTAATACTAGAGCACCCACTCAGGATTGATTTTTCACATATACTTTTTTTTTAAGATCCAGGTTGATTATATTAATAAGAAGATGAGAGGTTTACGCAAGATGCGCGCAATCCTAGTAGACCATTAGAGATTATTATTAGGGGAAAATTAATTTATATACTACACGATGGCATCAAGAGCGCCAATACTGTCGGATTTTTTTGCCTCAGCAAATTTCCACATGAGGGTTTCATCATGTATTTGAGAGAAGATGTATTCTGCCGGCTTCATCATGTATTTTACATATACTTGTTGCATTGATTCATTGAATTGATCTTTCAATTTCATATAACTTACATCCCTTATATCTTAGAACAGAAGAAATATGTTTTATTAACCCATAAATAAATGATTTATATTTGAAGTCAACAAAAACTTGAACGAAAACTCAAAAGTACTCTACTTAGACCTTGTTTAGATCCAAAAAGTTTTCACGAAAAACTACAGTAACGAATCTTGCGACACATGCATGAAGTATTAAATGTAGACCGAAAAAAAAACTAATTACACGGTTTGGTTGGAAATCGCGAGACGAATGTTTTAAGCCTAATTAGTCCGTGATTTGACACTAAAGTGCTACAGTAATTAGTCCGTGATTAATTAGACTTAATAAATTCGTCTCGCGGTTTTCAGGCAAGCTATGTAATTAGTTTTTTATTAATATCTAAAAACTCCTTTCAACATTACACGGAACATCCGATGCGACATTTTTTTAAAAAAACTTTTCGCATCTGATGAAGGCCTAAGTCCCTACACTACAATCCCAGTCCACTCGGGCCTCTCCGCTTGTTGACCCGGTGGAGGACCGGGCTTATAAATGGGCGCCCAGCTGCCAGAGCTCACAAGAGCTAGAGCGGCCTGGAGCTGTGCCTGTCATACCCATCCATCTGAGTCTGGGTCTCGGCTCGGAGAGGCCACGGCCACCCACGACCCACCCATGGCGGAGGAGAGGCTGGAGGCGGCCGCTGCCGACGAGTACACGCAGGACGGCACGGTGGACCTCCACGGCCACCCGGTGCTCCGCTCCAAGCGGGGAGGGTGGAAAGCCTGCGGCTTCGTCGTAGGTACGCAAGCAGCTAGCTACCCTATATATCATGAATCCTTATGCTCCTGCCATGGTTTGTGTTTCCGAGCTCCTCAAAGCTAGCTAGCTCGGCCTTCTTCTCGACACACCTGCCTGTCATGGAGAGGCTCAGTAGAAGCACACATATCTATTTCATGTTGGAAATAAATAAAATTACATTATCGGGTTATTCGACGGCGGTAAAAGTAGTTTCGCAAAATGAAACGAACCAAAAGCTCTGTTTTTCCTCACCCACTAATTTAAACCAGGCTTGGTCTGGGTAAACAAACACTAAACACGCTAATGTTAAAGTACTAGCACAGGCTTGTAGTTTAGCACTTTAGCTCTGGCGACCGCACATGACAGAAAATTAGGGCCCTGACGGTGACGGTTGGTAGGAATAGGATCGATGGTAGGCAGGCTGGTAGCACCGCGCTGAAGCCAGAACTTTGGTAGTTTGGGTGGACCAGTGTCCATCTCAATCAATGTGATCCAAACAAACCCGTGGTTGCTTAATTTGATCTCCACCGATTGGGCACTAGGGCGATTCAAATCCTAGGCTCTGTTCGGCTGATTGTTTCCACAGCTGTTGCTATTGCTGATTTGTTATGAGAGAAAAACACTGTTGAATGGCTGACTGATTCTGGTTGATAAGCTCAAGCGAACAGGGTCCTAGCTGCTGCCATCGTCCGCTGATTTATTGTGCATAAGTTCAACCAAACAGGGCATGCCCCTTGTTTTTGGAACTGTGGCAGCAAACAACAGTGTCCTAACTTCCCCTGCAGGCTGATTGATTCTGAAGCTTGCTGAGAGGAAAAGCACAGGTAACTGCTGGGGAATTAGGGGATGCTTGTCCTGTCACCAAGCGTTTGGAATTATTAGCCTTGTACCAATCGAGGATTTTGCTGCCGTGCTTCCATCAGATTTCGACTTGGTATTGTGCTACCCATGACAACGAAGGCGTGCCGTTGTGTTCTGTTTGTCCATTTCCAATTTTTTTCAGACATATAGATGTCGTGTGCCTCTGTCATAGAGTAGGATGCTATTTATACATACAGTATATATATGGGGGGAAAGAAAGGGTTGAAGACCAACACGAACGGCCTACTTGTTCAGTGATTTTGTCGTCAAATTTAATCAGTTCTCCCTCCGTCCCAAAATAAGTCTTTATCTCGCATTTTAAGAAGTCAACTAATCTCAATTTTAACTAGGTTTATAAAAAATAGTATCGATATTTTTATCTTAAAATAGGTTTACTATAAAAATATATAACGTTATTAATCTAATAATATTTATCTTTTATCACAAATATTATTATTTTTTGATATATATTTGGTCAAAGTTAATATTGTTTGATATCTCGAATACGAGATGGAGACTTATTTTGTGAAGAAGTACAGTAGGAGTATCTTTTTAACACGGAGTTGCTCCATCGGAGATTCGTTTCTTGAGATATACGTATGGAAGACAGCCCTTGGTGGTTTGTTGACAAACGCTAAGAGTCGTTGGAGCCGGGCGAGGTCGGCTAGGCTGGGGTCCAGCTACGGGAAGAAAGGAGTATCTTTTGCATGCCATCTCTTTCGTACGTGTCGTCGAGTTTTGCTCCTGGTTTGCCGATCCTTTCTGGTTCTGTGCAGAATTAAATGCAAACAGTTATATAAAGAGAGATAGATAGATAAATGAATAAATAAATAAATAAATAAATAAAATAAAGCCAGAGTCTGACTAACCAGAAACTCTGCTTCAAAGTTATTATAAGCACATCGCACTTGACATGTACACGGGAAGGGTCTATGCCCTCATGTACAATTTATTAACCCTTTAGGTACCACTAAAACGTGTTGTATTAAACATTTTCTATATCTTAATGTAAAGATGTGCAAACCTTCTGCGCATGAGAAAATAAGCATATTGCACTTGACATGTACTCCTATTTGAAGTTATATGTGCATGGTGCAGTTGAAGTACTAGTTGTGTGTAGCTATTATATGTGCATGGTGCATTTGAATATCACACTTGACATGTACTATTATGTAGTTATATGTGCATGGTGCATTTGAAACAGAGCCTCCAATATCTGATTTCTTGTCTTGGATTTGCGCACGTACGCAACGCAGTGTACGAGGTATTCGAGCGGATGGCGTACTACGGCATCTCGTCCAACCTGGTGCTGTACCTGACGACGAATCTGCACCAGGGCGTGGTGCCATCCGCGAACAACGTCACCAACTGGGTCGGCACCATCTGGATGACGCCCATCATCGGCGCCTACGTCGCCGACGCGCACCTCGGCCGCTACCGGACCTTCATGATCGCCTCCGTCATCTACCTCTGCGTGAGTCGCCGCCGCCGCCGCCTCTCGTCGGCGTTTTGTTTGTCTCAGCGTCATCCGTTTCCTCTGTTTGCTTCTTTCTTGGAATTGGATGCTGGTGCTTTTCCTTCCCTGTGCAGCTTGCTTTGTGTGGTAGCTGTTGTTTTCAGTCTGCTTCTTGTTATCTTTAAGGAATCAAAAAAAGCCCACCACAGCGATGTTTAGTTTATATGGGCTGTCAATCTTGTGACAAACTGAATTGAAGCCCACCATTTCGCAGGGCATGATCCTGCTGACGCTGGCGGTGTCGCTGCCGGCGCTGCGGCCGCCCAAGTGCGGCGCCGGCACGGCGGACCCCAACTGCGTGCAGCAGGCGACGACCGGGCAGCTAGGCGTCTTCTTCCTGTCGCTGTACATCCTGGCCGTGGGCACGGGCGGCACCAAGCCCAACATCTCCACCATCGGCGCGGACCAGTTCGACGACACCCACCCGCGGGAGCGCAGCCACAAGCTCTCCTTCTTCAACTGGTGGATGTTCAGCATCTTCTTCGGCACGCTCTTCGCCAACACCGTGCTCGTCTACATCCAGGACAACGTCGGCTGGACCGTCGGCTACGCGCTGCCCACGCTGGGCCTCGCCGTCTCCATCGCCATCTTCACCGCCGGCACGCCCTTCTACCGCCACAAGCCCACCTCCGAGAGCCCCTTCGCCAAGATGGCCAGGGTCATCGTGGCGGCCGCCAGGAAGCTGGCCGTCTCCGTGCCCCTGGACCCGCGCGACCTGCACGAGCTCGACGACGAGTACTACGCCAAGAAGAAAACGGTCCCGCTCCCGCACACGCGCAACCTCAACGTCCTGAGCAAGGCGGCGGTGAAGACCGGGACCGGCGGTGAAGAAGACCGGTGGTCGCTCAGCACGGTGACGCAGGTGGAGGAGACGAAGCAGATGCTCAAGATGCTCCCCGTGCTGGCCATCACGTTCGTGCCCAGCGCGATGATGGCGCAGATCAACACGCTGTTCGTCAAGCAGGGGACGACGCTGGACCGGCACATCGGCCCGCGCTTCGAGATCCCGCCGGCGAGCCTCCAGGGGTTCGTCACCATCTCCATGCTGGTCGCCGTCGTGCTCTACGACCGCGTCTTCATGCCGTTCGCGCGCCGGATCACGGGGAACCCGCGCGGCATCTCGCTGCTCCAGCGGATGAGCGTCGGCCTCGTCATCCACATCATCATCATGGGCATCGCGTCGGTGACGGAGCGGCACCGCCTGGCGGTGGCGCACGAGCACGGGCTCTACGACAGCAAGAACACCACCATCCCGCTCACCATCTTCGTGCTGCTCCCGCAGTTCGTGCTCATGGGCGTCGCCGACGCCTTCCTGGAGGTGGCCAAGATCGAGTTCTTCTACGACCAGGCGCCCGAGGGCATGAAGAGCCTCGGCACGTCGTACGCCATGACCAGCCTCGGCATCGGCAACTTCCTCAGCAGCGCGCTGCTCTCCACGGTGTCGCACATCACGGAGCGCCACGGCCGAACCGGGTGGATCCTCAACAACCTCAACGCCTCGCGGCTGGACAAGTACTACGCCTTCTTCGCCATCCTCAACTGCGCCAACTTCGTCGCCTTCTTCTTCGTGTGCCGCTTCTACGTGTACAACGCCGAGGTATCCCGCGTCGTCGACGCCGGGAGCACCAAGCAGAAGCGGGAAGTGGCGATGCAGGCGCCGGCGTCCGTGGGCGCAGTGGAGGCCACCCTATAGGTGAAGGTGTAGTAGTGTTCCATTACAAATGTAGTTATCATACTCATACATACGTGATAACATGAAGCTCTGCGTGTACACTGCGTAATCTCTGCATGCACATGCATGTTTGTGATGAACAAGAACTCTGACGTTACGTTGCTTGGAGTTGTATTCCTATCTCCTAGCAGCTTGGGCCATTCCAGCAATGGAAGCTTGATTGGTAGAAATGCGGAATCGTAGCACAAACCTCTTGAATCTTGACGGGAAAGCAAGATATTCAGTCGACATGTTTCATACTTTCATTCTTTCCACTCGCAATACAGTTTAGTCTTTAGTGATGAGAAGCTAAGAGCATCTCCACCACCACCAGTTTGGTGGATAAGTGGTTTTCTTTTCCTATAAATCAATGCTAAAAGAAATTGAAGGAACAAAAAAAAAGCTCTACTAACAGATCCCCTTTATAATCTTCCTTTTTTCTAGACTCGATCTTCTATCAGTCCCTCGAAGAAGGGAGGGCAAATCAATCGCCTTTCCCTTTCCCTCTTCATGCCAGGCACACGCATGGTGTGAGCAGGTCGTCATTGTCGCGCCGAGCCACCGCCCTTGTGCCAAGCCCATCGATGTGCATGTTGAAATAAAACTTAGACTAGCAGGATCTTAATTTAGTCTAAACATGATCACTAACTCATTTTAAGGCGGAAACTAATCTTAGATACTAACCAGAGCCTGTGAACGCCATCTGTGTCGCTGGAGATGTGATGAAGTTGATGTAGATGAAGTAGATCTTAGTCTTCACCAGATCGGGGCTTCATACTCCTAGTTGGTGAAGAACGCGTTGTAGATCTTACAATACCTGGATGGATGTGGGTAGACGGCCTTACTGAACCCTCCAGCGCCTAATCGATAGGTTATGTGAATAGTCACGTGATTTCAATAGATGGTGACGCCAGGGGTGCCTCTCTTATTTATAACCGCGCTGTGGGCCAGGGGGCTGAACCCTTAGAATTCTAAGGGTTGCCGCCGATCACGACAGTTCTTATTTAGTTGGAAATAAATGACGAGTGGGTGGACCAAAAGCTTAACGCTTAATTAATCTCGTATTTAAGTTCGGGATTAGCCGAACCGATCACATTCCAACAGTGCCAACCATGCTGCCGTTGCGCGAGCGAGCGTATAGGCGACCACTGGATGAGCAGGCCACCACCGCCACACTGAGGCAGAGCGGGCGGGCGGGGGGCGGGGGTGAGCAAGTGGGTGGCCAGTGGCCACGATGCGCTAGCCATGCTGCCGCTGGGCGAGCGGACAGGCAACAGCGTCGGGCGAGCATGCTGCCACCGCAGGGCCGAGTCTTCGTCCCCGCGTTGGGCTGCTGCCACCGCTCTTGGCCGCATGTGTCCAGTGTGCTCAATGCAGAGCATGAGAGGACAGTGATAAGAAACAGTGGAGAGAGGACATTTTTTGTCTTTAGTCTATAACATGTTGGTCCCTCACACTATAGGGGTTTCTCTGTCTTTTGCAGTGCACCTCTCCTAATAAAACCTAAAAACTTGTTTTTAATCCCCTGTAGAAGATTTCAAAGGGAAAAGGGAAATGTGATCTAGTGGAATTGCTCTAAGGATACAACATAGCTCGTGTTGTGGAAAAATTGCCTCCTTCTCAGGTTACTGATTCAATTGACAAAGGTTTTTTTTATATAATTTCAAGACTCCTCCAAATGGCATTTGGGCCTGCATAGGGGTAGAGTAGTAGAATTAAACATCATTGTATCCCGCCTGGTGCGTGTCATTCCACTATCACCCTTGTTTTGCTCATTGAGAGGGTTGGGCCAGATGTGACCAATAGCATCATCGCATAGTGTCTTGCTCTTGGTACTTGGCACATTACCCTGTTCGTTTGATCTTGAGATGAGAGGGATTCAAGGGGGTAAAGGAGGATTTTGATTTGTAGGGGTTTGAATCCCTTTCAACCCCCTTGGGTTTGTGATCAAATGAACAAGCTCTAATAAGAGTAAATATAAAGATCGTGGCCTCTACGAAGAGGTACCCGCTATGATCTTCTAGTGATCTAGTTTGTCACGATATCTTGCCTTTTAACCTACACAGTTCAACATACGGGTTTAGTTGAGGGCAGACACAAGGGCGTAGGCCCTTGAGTCTAGTTACTCGTCCATATGGTTCCAATGAGCACTCCAAAGATCATGGTCACATGTTCAAAGTGGGAATGCTCGGTCCATTTTGCTTTGTCTTTGGTCAAGTGGCGAGGGACTCCTTCTGCCCTAGAGTGGTGTAGGGCCCCTTCTACCCTAGAGTAGTGCAGGGCCTTTCTGCTCTAGAGTGGTGTATTTGTGTCCCCAATTAGTCAACAGTAATATTAGCTATGAACTTCCTTTTCTCCGATTAGCTTTGGACTTTTGTTCTCCTTCTGTGCAATCTTAGTATTCTAGCTATCTTTATAGCAAGCTTTGCTTTGTATTAAAAAAACAAGATTTGTTGGCTTCCTATTAAAGTTGGATTACTCTTGGCATGCTTGTATATAAAAATCTGGCTAAACTTTAACTTGAAGCTTAAGACATTAAATAGCTCTTAAAATATTTAGTTTAGAGATAAAGAAAATAGTATGATAGATGTGTGTTGAATGGGAGTTGCTATATTTTAGGTGTCTAATTTATAAAAAAGCTTTAGACAAGAATCTTACAATCAATTAGTACAATTAAAATAACAATGAAAGCTTACGAGAGACAATTTTTCTGGAGCCAAAAAATCAGTCACATATAGGAGAGGTGAAGTCATAAACATCGTATATTTTTTATCGGATGGAGAATACTTCTCGAGAAAAGGTTCACGTATATATTCACCCTGTTCGCTGGTTCGTTTTCTGGCTGGTGCTGATTTGTATAGCTGATTTGCTGTGAGAGAAAAATACCGTTCCATGGCTGGCTGATACAAGCGAACAGGCTGATTAGCTTGAAAGTGCAGGCTTGTATAGCTCAATAACTCATATACCAGGCCGCGCCGCGGCCGGCCTTCCTTTATTGTCTTGCAAAGAAGAATAGGCCATGGCACCAAATCGTGATGGCCAAGAAAGTGAATCAGGGGCCGGCGGATGCGGCGAGAGAAATCCCAAGCCTAAGCTCCCTCCCTTCTCCTCCCAAAAGATCGCACTCCAACACCATCCCAGATCCAGTCTGTTATTCGATTTGTTTTTGTTCGGGCTGGATTCAGGAAGATGTGACGGCGGCGCTGCTGCATTGATTTGATCGAATGATCGGACTCCGACTTCGATACCAATTCGCTATGCTATGTACTTCGATATAGTTTTGGAGAGCCCCGACGCCGCACGCCTTCAGTTGCAAGAGCCCTCTCCTCTTCTCGCTTCTCGAGCGCGTGCCCAGGTTGGAGCTTGGAACCGATCTCATGGCGGCGGTGACCCACAAGCGCCCGGCGCCCATGGCGAACTGCTGTCCCGCGGTGGCCGGCAAGAAGCGGGCGCGCTACGACTACAACCTGGGGAGCATCTACAACTACAAGAATCTCGAGACGCTCGGCGAGGGCACCTACAACACCGTGGTGAAGGCGCAAAACCAGCGCACGGGCGAGATGGTGGACGTCAAGTGGATCCGCCCAGACGACGAGGGCGTGACCGACCTCGGCGCCGTCTTCCACGAGGCCGCCTGCCTGGAGGCGTGCCTAGGCGACCCCTCGATCGTGCAGATGAAGGAAGTCGCCGCCGCCGAGGTCACCGGCCACGTGTTCATCGTGACGGAGTTCGTGGGGCCTAGCCTCGAGAGCCACTTCCCGCGGCGCTTCTCCGGCGCCGAGACCCGCGCGATCATGCGCCAGCTCCTGCGCGGCGTCGAGACGCTGCACGGCGCGGGCATTATCCACCGCGACATCAAGCCGGACAACGTCCTTGTCGGCCCCGGCGGCGTGCTGAAGATCTGCGACCTCGGGATGGCGGCGCGGATGAGGCCCGCCGGTGGTGAACTGTACCCGGAGGAGACCGTTGCTGCGCTGTGGTACCGCGCGCCTGAGCTGATGAGGGGATCCCGGTCCCGGCGGACCTATGGCACTGCCGTGGACATGTGGGCGTTGGGGTGCATGATGATCGAGCTACTCATCAGCGAGCCCCTGTTCAAGGACGCGGAGACGGAGGACAACGTCCTCCACCGGGCGCGTGACCTGGAGTATCAGATGGAGTCTATGATGGACCTGGCGTCAGATTCCGAGTTCCTGCCTGAGCTGTCCAAGGCCAGGCGCGAGGTCCTGCAAGGCCTGCTCAGTTTGGTGCCAGAGAAGAGACTCACTGCGGCGGATGCGCTCAGCCACCGGTGGTTCGAGAAGGAGGACGCGCCCCTGTTCCCTGTTCTATCTTCTCAGAAGGATCAGCGTGGTTTCATCAGTTTCTTGTAGAGTGCAGATCGAAAGGCAGCAGCATCTAACCCGTAGTCTTTTAACTCTTTACTAGTTAAGTGTTTGTGCGTTACTACGGGTATACATAGAATCGCATGACAAATAGCCACACGTGTAGAACATATGTAGAATCTCATCCATTCATTAACAATCTCCTTTTTTCTTTTATATACTTCTCATTATTTTTTATATTTTTTTCATCATTTTTCTCTTGAGACATTGCGAGTCATCGGGCCTTATCTCTTTCTCTCTTGCGTTCTCTAGCATCACTTCTTGCAATGTTACATCCATATACTTTGATTATCATTAATAATGTAAACAATATGTTGAATTTATAAGGTAAAAGAATAATTTATTTTGTTTACCTTCATTAATAGTGTTAGTGTTAGTGTTAGTCTTGTCACCCAATGGTGCAAGAGAGCCACTATTTTCCATTGAATTAACCCACAGCCACAATTGCATAGTGCGTCTTTTGTAGTATTTAATTATCCAGGAGTCATATGGTAGCCATTAGAAGTACTAAAGATAACATATATATTTTTAAATATTCCCAAAAGTTAAACACAATTTAACCACTCGTCTAATATGAAGCAAATAACCTGAATCTACGGTATAAAGCAAAACAACTATAGTCTTGTTATACATAGGTAGGCTAAATGAAACTATCATGTTTTCTTTCTGGCTATTGTTTGTTGCCTGGTGCTAATTTTTAATTTATGAAGAAGATAACATCTGTAAAACTACAAAGAGGAAAAAAAAGCAGAAGCTATGGTCTTTAACTAACATCCCATTGGTCTCACAAAACAGTCATTCAGTTCTGATTTTTTTTGGTGGCGAAATATCCAGTGCTAAAATATCTGTAACTGCATTAAGCAAGAGCAGAGAAATGAAATCTGGTCTTTTTTGAATTACAAACCAAAAACCAACATGCTATGTCATCAATCAGCAAATTTGGACAAACCCACACCTAAGAACTGAAACCAGCATCATGAAATTTGAGGTAGTAGCTGTTGCGGGCTAACATCAATTAAAGAGCAAAAAGAAATAAATGCTCAGCAGGAAAGCTAAATAACAATATGCAGAAACTAAGAAACATGAGACCAATCCAAGTCAGGACATCGAAGATGAAAACCAGCAACTAAAAAACATGGCACTAATCTAAAGAGGCTTAACAGGGAAATGAAATGTGGTCTTTTTTGAATCACAAAACACAATTCTGCTGAATGGCATGCAATTCTTTTTTGAATCACAAAACAAAAGAAAGATTGAACTGCATAATACTAACCTTGCTACTCTAATTTAATTGTCAAACAACTCAGGGCAGATGTACCTGCACATGAATATCACCTCTTAGTAAATGTTCTACAATCTCAAGGAGTTAGCTCTTAGGGAATGTAATGATAGAATATTTCAAGTCAGCTATTCCATTAGGTTATAGGAACACATTAGATGTGGCTACTGACTCCAACCGCTAAGATGTGGCCACTAACTCCAATGCCCAAAACAGAGTAGAGTGAAAAGACCATTGTGCAAACACCACCATGGCACCATCGCCATGGGACAAGCTACAATATTAGCTTTTGAATTTATTGACCTTGAGGGGGAGGCTATCGAGCATAGCTGAGTGCTGCAGGTGACCAATCCCTCCAGTTTGTTTTACGTAATAGTAGAATCATACAAAAGCCTACAGTGAAATCGGCATCACCCGGAGGCTAGAGGAGGTAGATATAATACAAAATACCTCTAACCACACCACAGCTCCGGTGCGAGCTCTGCATTAGTGGAAAATAAAAATGTCATTGCAAACTGTAAGGCCTGATTTAATCCTAATCAAACCAAAGTACAACGTGGAAAGAAATTTCAAGAAACTAACAGCTGATATGACATTAAGCAAACCAAATATTGGCGGCTTGCAGATCCATGAGGACTAACAAAATCACCTCAAGAGCCCTCTTTTGACATAAATTTGGGGAAACAAAATCTTGAATGTCTAACTAAACTTATGAAAGAAGACATGAAACAACTTATTTGACAGAAATGCTAACTACGTCAAACCTTCAATCCAAAAATTCTGAAATTTTGTGAGCATAAATTTGAACTAATGGTTTTTTATTTGAAGTCATTCTTATCCGGTAAAACCAAAGGGGGTAAAATCGTCTCAACTTAGCTAAAATTACCTGAGCACAAATTTCTATTCCTAAAAACGAATTCATATCAGGATTCCAGAGCTCTCTAAAGGTCTACTGTGCCAATCTAGAAAGCTTAAGAAAAAACCTATAACTCTTTAGGAAACCAAAAAATAATTTGAGGTCCTTAAAGGCATCTAACAAAAGGTTTAGTACAAACTGTCAGATGTAACAGCAAAGGTTGGTGAACACACAACTTGCTGAAAATTCAAAGGAAGGGAAACCCCATTCCCTCCACTGATTCCCCACACCAAACTCATCTAAACATGAAAAATCCTCTCCTACATGGCAGTACCATGGATGTTAATATGACACCCTATCTTAAAGTTGAGTTTACTATTTTAGTTAGAGTTGCAGCAGGTATTCGGTTGATAAATTAGAAAAAAAAGGTTACAGTATGGTTTGAAATTGTTTAGATCCTACAATAATGAGTCCCGAAAGTTCAAGTGTTGGGACCACTGTTGCAAGATCCTACAGCATGAACCTCATGTTAGAGTAAAAAATGGTAATCACTGCAATGTTGAATTGCCCTCATACACAAGCAAAAAGGAGATCTCAAACTTATCTAAAACAGCGCAAAACACTGAAAGTTTTCATCCACACCCACAAACTCAAATCCTCATCCTAGTATTTGCAATAATAAAACGAACTTGTTTATTACTTACCACGGGTGGCCACTTCAGAAAAGATGACTTGTTATCAGGTAACGAGGCAACAGCTGGCAAAGTTCCTTCATTTGGAGTACTCAAAATTCTGCATTAACAGAAGAGAATGCACATCCCAAATAAGGTATTTTTTTCTACACTATACAACAAACTAACAAAATAATGACATGTTCTTCAAAGGAAAGGAGCAGATATAGAGCATCATGTTAACGACGATTCTTCCATATAAATGCCAGCCCAGACAAGATATTTTGAATCAGTGGAGCACTGACTCATCTCATCGGCGAGGGTCAATGCAACAACCAGTACAGAACTGCTGTGATTGAGTTTAAGGGGGCATTTCATCAAATGGCTTACCTGCACATGAGTTGAGTAGGGTAGTGCAGCAGATACAATCCATCCTTAATTCCTTATTCCGCTCAAGTCTAGCAAATAAAGATAGTACAATCCAACACGCCTAGCAGGTTAGCTTGTACAATCAAGGAAGTAAGCAATATATACGCAAGCAACACATAATGATAATAAATCACGATCAACGAACTGGATGCATGGAGTGGGCCGTGACAAAGAGAGCAGCAGTAGTACAATTACTCAGTAGGCTGCCGCCTGGTCCAGGAAGAAGTGAATGTCCTTCTCCACCAGTCCACCCTGTACATGGGCTCCAGCTACAGCGCTAGATGGATGTTGATGCCGCCGCGGCCAGGGTACAGGACTACAGGTACACCAGAAGGGATGGGTGCTTGGTTTTGCACAACAGGAAGGGAAGAGAAGGGGTTGGCACACCTGGTGGCAGCAGCGAGCGAGGAAGGACTTGAAGAAGTTGTGGCTGCTCGACGTGCTTTGGCCGCTTCTCGCCGACTGCACCTGGAGCCCCCGCCGATGGGACAGTCTTGGCGTAGGGTTCCAGTCGAGTCCGAGGTCCGGGTGGCGGGCTTCAGCAGCGTCGCGCGATGGCTAGGGCGGGCATCGGTTTCACCGACGTGGCACCATCGCTCGCGGCGAGTGGGCTTCACCAGTGATGCACGATGGCTGAGGCGAGCGTCGGGCTTCACCGGCGTCGCGCCGTCGCTCACGGCGAGCGAGCTTGACTAGTGCCACGCGATGGCTGGGGCGGGCGTCGGCTTCACCGGCGTGGCGCCGTCGCTCGCGGCAAGCGAATCTCCTTCCTCCGTCGTGCCCTAGCCGCTGCGGCCACCAATTCACAAAGCTGCGGTTGTGTGGGCGAGAGCGAAGGAGCTCGGAGTCGTGCGCGGGCCGCGGGGGTGAACTGGGCGCGGGCAGCGGTTGCGGACACGTGGGATACAGGGAGCGAGGCGCGGATTAGCACAGGGCGAGGTGATTAGGAGGGGAGCGGTCCGATTAGTTGGCGATGACGATAACAATCGGATCTTTTTAGTTGTGGATGGATGGATGGAGATTATCTTTGCTTGACTAGTTTGTGCCCATGCGTCGTAGCGGTCAGTGGAAGCCCAAAAATTTTCACCACAACATATCCATTTACTCCTGAATATGCCCTGATAAGAGCATCTCTAGAGTTTCCTAAATTCCTTCCTAGTCCTTGATTTTTAGAAAGATGAGAAAAAACCCTCTCCAACAACTCCTAATCCTTTCTCCTAATATTTAAGTACTTTGTAAAAACCGAGCTATTCCACGTAAAGTTGTCCCAAGATTCTCATTTTGTAGCTATCACAATTTTCTATCACATCTCTATTAACTTTCTAATAACAATCGAGATACAGATGCTTGTGCCAGCATCTCAAAAGTTTTTTCTTAAACTTACTCTCTACTAGCAAAATATGCCCGTGCGTTGCAATGGGACGTACAATTTATTAAAAGTTTTTTTCTTAAACTTACTCTCTATTAGCAAAATAAGCCCGTGCATTGCAACGGGGCGTACAATTTATTACTCGGTGATCATACATTTTTTGTAAAATTTAAATGAGTTTAGTCCTGAATCAAATAAATATAATCCTATATGAAAAATTGACAAGAGTACGTTGAAGAAAACAGAAGAAAAAAATTGCCAAAGAAATTAGAAATCATCATGTACGTGTAAAGTACGTTAGAGATTATCTCATTACTTCTAGTTTACCTGTTTCATGAAAAAACAATTTACAAAACTGAACAAAAACACTGATCTCCATACGAGAAACAAATAAAAATCACCACAAATATCGGAAACTACCTTGAGAAAAAAACAGAAAAAAATCATGTCCGAATAGGAAAGGAATTGCATATATAAGTATTCGAAGACCGCATATTGAAATAGAAAGGAATTGTACAATCTAGAGATAGCATGAGGTAATTGCGTATTTGAATAGGAAAGGAATTGTACGATTCAAGAGAGATAGCATGAGATAATTGTTGCCGTATACGTCTGCAAAACCAGCCCATGACAAACCTATTCAGGGTAAGATTTATCTTATTTTTCTAATTTTCCTTTTCTATTTGATTAGGACTTATATTTCTATTTTGTTTAGGATTAGAATTATAGCAATCCAAGTTATCTAAAGAGTCCAGGCCACATACACGACCCAATATGTTTTGAAATCGAACTTCGTATCGTGCTAGACAAGAGCTATTATAACTCATATGAGCACGAGTTATATATAAGTTCGGACAAAGGAAACTCTCAAATTGTCTGATAGTAAGAGGGGGACAGATCAAAAAATGGATGGACGAAAAAAGGCTGAAATTTTATCTCTTTATTATTAGGTATAGATATAGAAATACTTATTTAAAGAGTTACTTTGAATATAAAAAATGATCTCTATATACTCCGTATATGTATTTTGAAGTGCATCTCCATTGTCTATCTTTGACTAGCGAGACAACAAAAATAAATAATGACAATATCACAATATTTGGAATACTCTCTTCGTCCGGGAAGAAAAATACAATTCTAACATAGTACAAGTCAAAATATTTTAAATTTGACTATCTATATATAAAACAACGACAACAATACTTATGATATATCAAATAAGTATCCTTAAATTTTGTTATAAGATACATAATTATAATATATACTTATTTTATGTTATAAATATTAATATTGTTATCTATATATTCGATCAAACTTTAGGCATTTTAACCCGTAATAATACACTTAGTGTCCATTTTTTTCATGGACAGAGGTAGTACAATATTATAAACAGCAACCAAAGACAAGTAAATCTCATGAGATCTCCTGACAAAAATGGTTCTATTGCCATGACCAAGTTGTAGGAAGTTCCGACTCTGGTCGTGTAAAAACTTGTCCAAAGTTTGCACAACTGTCCCCTGTTCTATCTTCTCAGAAGGATCAGCGTGGTTTCATCAGTTTCTTGCAGAGTGCAGATCGAAAGGCATCAACATATGACCCTTGTAATCTTTAATTAACTCTTTGTCTTTGTTCTCTCTCTCTTTTTTTGCTTGACTAGTTTGTGCCCATGTGTTGTTGTAGCGGTCAGTGGAAGCCCAAAATTTTTTCACCACACCATATCTGTGTAGCTGAATAGGCCTTGATAAGTTGCCATAGGAACTGATCATATATCAGTTGGTTAGGATTCTTATGGTAGAACCTACCTATCTAGGTTCAAGTCCTCGACTTGGCACAAGAGTGTTGGAATTTATATGGGCTTGGCCCAATAACCAATTGTGAAATTTCTAATAAATCTCAAAGGCCCATCCATGTGAGCAAGAGAGGATGTGGGAAATCTTTAATACCACCTTTCTTGTTGAAGTGGAGGTAGTCATACTTAAATATGGAAGTCCTCTCCACTTCCTCAAGTCTAGTGTGAGGAGAAGTAAGAGAAGTCCACACGCGTGCGCTCGCTCGCCTCGTCAGGCCGAGCGGGGCGGGGTGGGGCGAAGGGCGCGGGTGCGCGGCACCTGCGTGAATGGTCCGCCGAAATCCGACTCCTCACCTTACGGAAGCGCAATCTCCTTTTGTTGTTTTCGTTTTTTGGTTTCTTGGCCTTCAAGTTGCATGAGTCCTAATCGATTACAAATTAAGAGTCCTAAATCAATTTAGATCATGATCGCGACACAAGATTGGTTGGACAAGACTATATAAGTAACCTGCCGGCCACGCTAAAACATATCCAGTTGAGCTAGGGTTTTTGCCTCTTCTCGCTATTGCGCCGCCGCTGTAGCTACTCCAATCTGATCACTTGCGTGCACCGGCGACCGGGTGCGCGGCACCTGCGTGAATGGTCCGCCGAAATCCGACTCCTCACCTTACGGAAGCGCAATCTCCTTTTGTTGTTTTCGTTTTTTGGTTTCTTGGCCTTCAAGTTGCATGAGTCCTAATCGATTACAAATTAAGAGTCCTAAATCAATTTAGATCATGATCGCGACACAAGATTGGTTGGACAAGACTATATAAGTAACCTGCCGGCCACGCTAAAACATATCCAGTTGAGCTAGGGTTTTTGCCTCTTCTCGCTATTGCGCCGCCGCTGTAGCTACTCCAATCTGATCACTTGCGTGCACCGGCGACCGGATGAGCAGGTCTCCGGAACCCTCGTCTTTGCGATCCTGCACCGGGAGAAGGCAAATAAGGTTTTTGGGAAGCGTTCTTCGCGCGACTGCTCCCAAAGCTTCCACAATGGCTCGTCTTCCAAAGGGTGCTTCGGCGCGTTGGCTTCGTCGTGCTACAGCTCGCGGGATCGTCATCTAGAATACTCCTCCGCCTCTCATCGACGACTTCGATGACGACTTCAATATCGACGACATCGACATCAGCGATCTCGCTCCATCACCACCGCCAGCCACATCTTCAACATCATCTACTGCTACAATCGAAAGGTATAATTCTCTTGATCTAATCTTGACGTACGTATAATCTAATCTATCTGCTGGACTATCAATGCTTGCCATGTTGATGCTGTGGAATATGCTGATCTGCTATACTAGTATGTCATACATGTTTAATCTAGTTCATATATTTGCCATGATTTATGTTCTAGATTTAATCATGCTTTTAATCTAGAAATTGCCTAATTCTTTAACAATCCAAAAACCTTATAATAGGTCGTTTTCAGACTTATCTATGGCTAGTTTTGTTGACGCGCTGAGGCCGAAAAAGTTTTCTGGTACGCATTTTAAAAGGTGGTCTGTTAAGGTCACTGATTGGCTTACTGCAATGAAAGTTTTTTGGGTCAAAGACGGCATGCTTGAGGAAAACATCTCTGATGAAGATCAGAGAAAATTCCAGGAAGCTAATGATATCTTTATGGGAGCTGTGCGTAATATGCTTTCAGATTATCTATTTGATTCTATGATGCACTTAAGAGACGCAAAGGCTCTATGGGATCATTCGAATGCTACTTATGGTGCTTCAGATACAGGCAAAGAGCTGTATACCATGGAGAGCTTTAATGACTACAAGATGGTTGTTAACAAATCAGTAGTCGAGCAAGCTCATGAGATTCAGCGCCTGGCTAAGGAACTTGAACTCCTTAAATGTGTCTTACCCGATGAGTTTGTGGCTAGGTGCATTATTGCTAAATTGCCTTCTTCATGGAGGAATTTCGCCGCAAGTCTCAAACACAAGAGATAGAAAATATCAGTTGAAAACCTGATAGCATCTCTTGATGTTGAGGAAAAAGCTCGGGCTAAAGATAACATTGAGAAGGGGAATGAGGAAAAATCTAGCGCCCACTTTGTCCAGAGAAACCATGGCAAGAACAAGGGAAAGCCTAAGCAACCTACTTTCAATGCCAAACAAAATACTGCCTTTAAGAAGAAGAAGAAAGACAAAGCAGGGCCACCTTGCTTCGCGTGTGGAGAGCTAGGTCATTTTGCTAAAGATTGTCTGGAGCGAGCGGACAAGAAAGAGAAAAAGAAAGTTCACCTCGTGACTGCTAGTAGTGCTGATGACGGGTATGGTAATTTTCCTACTATACTTTCAGTGTTTCAATCTCTAAGTTGGTAGGTTGATACAGGTGCCAATATTCACGTGTGTGCTGATATCTCTTTGTTTTCTTCTTACTAGGGGCTCCAAGGTTCCTCCGTCCTGATGGGGAATGGGTCACATGCTTCTGTTCGTGGTGTTGGCACGGTAGATCTGAAGTTTACTTCAGGAAAGATCGTGCAGCTGAAGAACGTACAACATGTCTCTACTATTCGCAAGAACCTTGTTAGCGTCTCCCTTCTATTGAGAGATGTGTTTAAGGTAGTGTTAGAGTCTAATAAAGTAGTCATGTATAAGCATGGATAATTTATTGGTAAAGGCTATGATTGCGGAGGCTTATTCCGCCTATCTTTGGCAGATTTTTGTAATAAGTCAGTGAATCATATTTATGGCACGATTAATGATAATTCGAGTGTTTGGCATTCTCGCTTATGTCATGTTAACTTTGGATTGATATCACGTTTGTCTAGCCTAAATTTAATTCCAGATCTCACTATTGCCAAATGTTCTAAGTGTCATAGTTGTGTACAATCTAAGCAACCTCGAAAGCCTCATAGGGTAGCGGAGGAGAGAAACTTGGCATCTCTAGAACTCATACATTCTGATCTTTGTGGGATGAATGGTGTGTTGATAAAAGGTGGAAAGAGATATTTCATGACTTTAATTGATGATGCAACTAGATTTTGCTATGTTTACTTGCTTAAAACTAAAGATGAAACGCTAGACTACTTTAAAATCTATAAGGCTGAAGTTAAAAATCAACTAGAGAGAAAAATTAAACATCTAAGGTCAGATCATGGTGGTGAATATTTTTCTATATTATTTGATGAGTTCTGTGCGGAACATGGTATTATTCATGAGAGGATAGCTCCCTATTCGCCCGAATCAAACGGGATTGCGGAGAGGAAAAATCGCACGCTGATTGACTTGGTGAACGCCATGTTAGACACTGTTGGTTTATCTAAGGCATGGTGGGAGGAAGCTCTATTGACTGCGAGTCATGTCCTGAATAGAATTCCAAACAGAAATAAAGAGACAACTCCATATGAGAATTGGATTGGAAGGAAACCATCACTTTCATACTTGCGCACGTGGGGATGTTTGATGAAAGTCAATGTCCCAATTTCTAAGAAGCGTAAGCTTGGACCGAAGACTATGGATTGTGTCTTTCTAGGATATGCTCACCATAGCATTACCTATAGATTTTTAGTAGTAAAATCTGAAGTTCCTGATATGCATGTGGATACAATTTTTGAATCTCATGATGCTACATTTTTTGAAAATATATTCCCTATGAAAGATATGTGTAGCAATGCTAGATTTTCCTCTAAGATAGCTCCTGATTTTACTGTACCTATTGAATCTTCTATTGAGTCATTTGAGCAACCACCTGAAGAAGTCCTTGAGGAGAATGGCAATGACGTTCCTGTGAGGAACAAGAGATGAAGGATTGCAAAATCCTTTGGTGATGATTTCATTGTGTATCTTGCGAACGATACTCCTACCTCTATTACAGAGGCATACGCATCTCCAGATGCAGATGATTGGAAAGAAGCTGTTCGCAGTGAGATGGACTCAATTCTTTCTAATGGAACTTGGGAGTTATCTGAGCTACCTTTTGGTTGTAAACCAATTGGATGTAAGTGGGTGTTCAAGAAGAAGCTTAGGCCTGATGGTACTATTGACAAGTGCAAGGCTCGGCTTGTGGCTAAGGGTTATACCCAGAAGGAAGGCGAGGATTTCTTTGATACTTATTCACCTGTTGCTAGAATGACCACTATTCGAGTGCTACTTTCTCTGGCTGCCTCGTATGGTCTTCTCGTTCATCAAATGGACGTGAAGATAGCTTTCCTTAATGGAGAGTTGGATGAGGAGATTTATATGGATCAGCCAGATGGATTTGTAGTAAAAGGTGAAGAGCAGAAGGTGTGTAAATTACTGAAGTCTTTGTATGGCTTGAAACAAGCACCTAAACAATGGCATGAAAAGTTTGACGCTACTTTAACTGGTGCAGGCTTTGTTGTTAATGAAGCTGATAAGTGTGTGTATTATTGACATAGTGGGGGCCAATCTGTTATATTATGTTTATATGTTGATGATATTCTAATCTTTGGAACAAACATTGATATTATTAATGAGGTCAAGTCTTTTTTGTCAAAGAGTTTTGACATGAAAGATCTAGGAGAAGCTGATGTAATTCTAAATATTAAGATGATTAAGGAAGATAGTGGGATTACCTTGTCACAATCTCACTATATTGAGAAGGTCTTGAGCCGTTTTGACTTTATGGATAGCAAGCCTACTCCAACACCTTATGATCCTAGTGTGACATTGAGAAAGAATAAGAAGATTGCAAGAGATCAATTGAGATATTCTCAGATAATTGGTTCACTCATGTATCTAGCTAGCGCAACTAGACCAGATATATCTTTTGTCGTGTGTAAGTTGAGTAGGTACATGTCCAATCCGGGTGATAATCATTGGCATGCACTTGAGAGGGTCTTACATTATCTCAAAGGTACAATGAGTTTTGGGATTCACTATTCTGGGCACCCAGCTGTGCTAGAGGGATATAGTGATGCGAACTGGATTTCTGATATTGATCAAATCTATACCACTAGTGGGTATGTATTTACTCTTGGAGGTGGCGTAGTGTCTTGGAGGTCTAGTAAACAGACTATTTTGACTAAATCTACCATGGAAGCAGAACTTACTACTTTGGATACAGCTTCTGCAGAGGCAGAGTAGCTGCGTGAGCTCTTGTCAGACTTACCGGTGGTTGAAAAACTAATACCGGCTATCCTTGTGAACTGTGATAACCAAATAGTGATCACTAAAGTAAATAGTGCTAAGGATAATGCGAAGTCAACAAGACACATTAAAAGACGTTTGAAGTCTGTCAGGACGTTGAGAAACTCTGGAGTAATCACTGTGGCTTATGTTCAAACAGACAAGAACCTGGCAGATCTCTTTACCAAAGGGCTATCACAGAATATGATAGAAATAGCATCAAGCGAGATGGGTTTGAGACCCATATGAGTTTACAGTAGTAGTAACCCAACCTTTTTGATCGGAGATCCCGTGACTTAGGATCTGGGAAGAACAAACTATTGGTAAACTGAGGAGAGTATAATTATAACCCTCTCTATGTGAAGATGCAATAGTCTCAAAGCGTTGAGGCACTGTATGGTAGGTTGGCTAATGCCTTAACATGTTCTATTGGCTTTAACAAGCGAAGATGCTGTCCTACAGAGCATTCTTGAAAGAACATACCTATATGAGTTCGACTGTATAATATCGCAGTCTATGAGACTTGGGTAGTTTCTAGTAAGCTCATGAAGAGACCAGGGAGTACGACGTCTATGCTCCACCCACGGAGTAAGGCTATTGGTAGTCAGGTACTAGTTTGATTTTGAGCAAAGCTTATTCGCACAAAACTTGTAATTCAAGGCGTAGTCCATTGTTCAAGTTGTGGATGAGTGTAGCTTGAGGTTCTAGGCGGAAGTTCAACTTCAGTCTCTGTCGAAACACTAGTATATCAAACAGTAGTGAGAACATGCAAATCTCTAAATGGGTATTTGAGATCTGATAGGGGATTGTTAGAATTTATATGGGCTTGGCCAATAACCAATTGTGAAATTCCTAATAAATCTCAAAGGCACATCCATGTGAGCAAGAGGGGATGTGGGAACTCTTTAGTATCACCTTACTTGTTGAAGTGAAGGTAGTCATACTTAAATATGGAAGTCCTCTCTACTTCCTCAAGTCTAGTATGAGGAGGAGTAAGAGAAGTCCACACGCGCGCGCTCGCTCGCCTCGCCTCGCCAAGCCGGGCGGGGTGAAGGGCGCGGGTGCGCGGCACTTGTGTGAATGGTCCACTGAAATCTGGCTCCTTGCCTTGCGGGAGCGCGATCTCCTTTTGTTGTTTTCATTTTTTGGTTTCTTGGCCTTCAAGTTGCATGAGTCCTAATCGGTTACTCCCTCCATCCCAAATTATAAGGCATTCCAAGAATCTTGCAGAGTCAAAAGATCTCAAGTTTGACCAAATTTATATGATAAGATAATAATATTTATGACACTAATTAAGTTTCATTAGATTCTTCATTAATTATATTTTTATAGTATATCTATTTGATGTTATAAATTTTTGCAATTTTCTCTATAATTTTAGTCAAACTTAAGATGCTTTGACTCTCCAAGATTCTTGGAATGCCTTATAATTTGGAATGGAGGGAGTATAAAGTAAGAGTCCTAAATCAATTTAGATCGTGATCGCGACATGAGTTTGGTTGGACAGGACTATATAAGCAATCTACCAGCCACGCCAAAACGTATCCAGTTGAGCTAGGGTTTTTGCCTCTTCTCGCTATTGCGCCGCCGCTGTAGCTACTCCAATCCGATCGCTTGCGTGCATCGGCGACCGGGTGAGCAGGTCTCCGGAACCCTCGTCTTTGCGATCCTGCACCGGGAGAAGGCGAATAAGGTTTTTGGGAAGCGTTCTTCGCGCGACTGCTCCCAAAGCTTCCACAACGGCTCGTCTTCTAAAGGGTGCATCGGCACGTCGGCTTTATCGTGCTACAACTCGTGGGATCGTCATCAAGAATACTCCTCCGCCTCTCATCGACGACTTCAACATCGACGACATCGACATCAGCGATCTTGCTCCATCACCACCGCCAGCCACATCTTCAACATCATCTACTACTACAATCGAAATGTATAATTCTCTTGATCTAATCTTGACGTACGTACAATCTAGTCTATCTGCTGGACCATGTTGATGCTGTGGAATATGTTGATCTGCTATACTAGTATGCCATACATGTTTAATCTAGTTCATTGCTGGACCATGTTGATGCTGTGGAATATGTTGATCTGCTATACTAGTATGCCATACATGTTTAATCTAGTTCATATATTTGCCATGATTTATATTCTAGATTTAATTATGCTTTTAATCTGGAAATTGCCTAATTCTTTAACAAGGAGTTCACATTTTTCTGGATTTATTCCAAGATTTAACGACGCTATGCTTTCAGTGGTAGGCGACGTCCCCGTCGACAAGCGAGACGTCTATGGTGACTTTGTGAATCTCAAGATCTACCGGCTTAGTCCTTCGGAGGTACTCATAGGGGTAAAGTTTGCCTACCTGTGTTCATAGGGGTGGGTGTACGTGCGTGTTGTGAGCATTTGCGTTGTAATGTGTAATTCTAAAAACAATTCTCATTTTATAGCTATCAATTTTTTATTGCATCTCTATTACTTTCTAATAACAATCGAGATACAAATGCTTGTAAGGATGCTACGAGTATCTCGAAGAGTTTTTCTTAAACTCACTCTTAAAATCCTCGTTTGGAGAGTTATTTGAATATAAAAACACTTTCTATATCTTTTCACTACAGTTTCTCTATCTTTTATACACGTATTTTGATGTGCATGTCCGCTCTCTATCTTTGACTAGTGAAAAACCAAAATAAATAATGACATAATGACAATATTTGGAATACTCTCTCCGTCTAGAAAAAAATTACAATTATAACACAGTATCAAGTCAAAGTATTTAAATTTGACTAACTATATATAAAATAACAGCATATTTATGACATTAAATAAGTATTATTAGATCTATCATGAGATACAATATCATAATATATACTTATTTTGTTTTATAAATATTAATTTATATATAATATATAATCGATCAAACTTTAGGAATTTAACCAATACTAGCCAATATACACGTGCGGCACACACATGTTTTTCAAAAACATCATTACACAATTAATTATTACGCTAGAAAGACTAAATCATTAGCTTCAATGAGATTCAGACTCCATGAATTTTTATTCCTTATTTCTTAATGCATATATCAGTCAAGACGACAATCAGATCAATAGTGTCCATGAGCATGCACGGAGCCAGCGGTGGGGCTAGGGGGCTCTAGCCCTCCTATCGCTGCTGGCCTAGTGGAGCCCCTGATGCTCCCCTTCTAATTTTAGACAGATGTACGAGGTAGGGTGGGCTGAGACCTCTATTTTTATAATGTATTTTGTGAATTTCATAGTTAATCGATGTTTTCGATATAAAACTACTTCAAGCTATTATATTTTTTCTATTGTGAGGGGTTATAATAGAGCTAAGTCGTTGTAGCATTTTTGTTCAGCCCCTCTAAATTTTTTTTCTGGCTTCGTCCCTGTTCATGAGCTTAATCTCTACAACTAAAACATTGGTAAAGGAATCGTTCACCAGCGCTATCGCATGCTCGCTCGCTTCATCGCTCGCCCGGCACTTCCCTCGCTCGCCCTGGCGTGCGGTGGACCCGGTGCCGCGCTCCCTCGCATGCTCTTCCCCGCCCCGCACGACAATCACGGCCAAAGAAGGCAACAGAATACGGTGGATCTGGCCCCTCGCGTCACGTGCGCTCTCTCCTTCTCACCTACCGGATCCGGGCGTGCCCTCCATTGCTGGCAGCGGTGCCTACATCGACTTGTGGCGGGCTATGGGAAGTATTGGGGCTGTGTTCCATGGAGGATGCCCCGCATCGCCAGCCTCGCCTACCTCCACCGTTCTCTGCCCCGTCTTCCCCTCCGTCCCTTCCCCAAGGCTCGGAATCCCCACCACCGGCGTCCACGGCATCCACTTTGCAAGAAAGGTGAAGGAAGTGGCTGTGTGCGCACATGATCCATTGATTGTTGCTGCAGGGTAGAGGAACATGCCGATCTCTGTTTTGTTCTTCAACTCACCGTTTTGTCTATAGATTTGCAGGCTGGCAGCAAGGGTGCAGCAGTAGCTCAACTAGATTGACTTTTCCTCTGTGCTCGGCTCATGTGCAACAGCGGCAGCCCAGGTTATTTTCTAATACAAATTTCGTTGGCTCAAGTTATGCTTTATCTTATTAGTCAATCACTAGATTTTAACTCCATTCTTGTCTTGATTTTTGATTTAGATAGCTTGTCAAATATGTTTGTGTGGTTGCAGTAACTTAATCAAGTATTTATTTGATTGCTCTCTTCAATCGTGGTGTGTTTAGTGGTGAAAGTTAGCACTTGGTTAATATTTTCATAGTTGCGGAAAATTGTGTTGCCTCTATTTCTGTGCTTTCACACAATAAAATCATCATAGGTTGTACGACGCTTGAGGCATACTGACAGTAATAGCAGTTTGCTAGCGTTGGCTTCAGTTCGCCTATGTTTTGCGGTTCCAGTCACCATTCGATTACCTGCTGGCCTGGAACAGAATTTGCATATAATTTCTGCTGTCTGGCTTAGTTTTGATTGCAAGTTTATATCTTAGTGCTATTATTCATTCAACCACGTATTTTATTTCTGGGACCTAGCAGACCTCAATTGAGATCCTGATCTCCTGTTTCTTCTGTAAGCTTGCCGGAGCAGGAGCGCATCCTGTTAGTGTTATCGGCCTCCTATAATGGCAAACTTCCATAAGGATCACTTGTTATATTGCTAGGAAGTATGACCTTTTTGATTGTAGGTTTATATCTTAGTGCTATTATTCATTCAGTCACGTAATTTGCTAGGATGAAAGGGACACGGCGCCAACGGAATCTACGACCACAAGTTTCCCTAAATACGTCCTTTGCTTCCGGTATGTTCCCTTATCTAATACCAATTTTTTTATGTGTGTTATTGAGCAGATTTCAAATGAGAGACACCACTTTGAGTTTTAATTAGGGACCTCTCTCTATGCTTGGTGATCCATGGCATGCAGTAAGCTAATATTTCACTTGTTAGTTCTGAGATCCAAGTCTATCTATAATCTAATTGAGACACATATTGTTAGTTATGCTTTCTTACAAAAATGAACCCAATCACAAATTATGGTATTGACTCTGTCAAGCACATCTAGGCTAAGAAGTCACTTGATTCAAGCCTTGAACATGCTTAAGCAGCGGATTGCTGTTCCTGCTCAATTCAAGCTACCATGACAGAGACATGGGCATCCTTTTGTTATTTCTAATCTAGGGAAACGATTCTAGATTTCCACTCGTTCTTGATCTGTTTCGTTAGTAATTGATCAAGATCCAATTCTCTTTTATCCAGATCCCCTCATCTATCGATATGTTTGATTTAATTCATAATTATTAAGAATAATTTGAGCATAAGTTCTTGTGTTCTATACATATGGATGTGCAGTCACGTGTAGAATTCTGGCAATGTGATTATAGTGTTGGTTAGAAGTTATTTTTTCTTGATTTCAATTATATTTACATACCTACTTGAACCTGATAAACAATGTATTGATTTTTCAACTCATTGACGGGTTGAGAAACATCATATAATCCAAGGCATTTCATTTTGTTGTTCTTAAGTTGATGGAGTTTTAATCCTACCAATACTGGGTTCACATCATGCCGGTGGTGGAAGACAACGAGGCGGTTGTGGCCAAGATCAGGGCCAAAGGTGCCCCCTTTTTCTTTAATTGGATTCGCCAGGGAGCCAAAGGGCTCATTTGCGATGATCCACACTGTGGCGGAGTCCGCCTGTGGCAAAGGCTCATGGCGGTGCTCCGGCGGGCACCCGGCTGCGGCGGTAGAGGGGCTCCGGTGGGCTAAGGGCACCATCCAACCGACGGCTAGGCTTGCATGGTTACGGTGATCATCCTTGGCCCTTCCTCGTGACGTGAGGTGGTCGGTAACGGCGGGAACTGTATGCCACGGTGGCGCCATGGGGGCTTGGTGACTCAGGCGAGGCAGAGTCATCCAACGGCTCCCGGGCTTTCCTTCTCCCTTTCCTAGCGCACAACGTGTTCCGTAACGAGGCGACATTCGCGGTGGGGGTGACTTTACCTCTACCTACCGGAGTTGGTCGGAACGGTGTCTTGACGCGGTGGAGAATGGCCACGGCGAGCGCGCGCTCATGCAAGGTGCCGACGCAAGCGTTCTCGAGCTCGGACGGCTCAACCTCGCTGCACTGGGGCCTACGTGTGCGCACGTGCACGTGTGGTGTGCAGTGAAGCCATAAGACTTGGCTCTGCGCCCTTCTAGGTGTGAAGGCACGGTGGTGGTCATGGCGTTGGTGTGCACGGCGAGCGGGGAAACGACACGGGGGCTCACCGGTGGCGGCGGTGAAGAAGGCTAGCGGTGTAGGGCGAGGCATTGCCGTCACGAGGCAGTGCAGTGCAGTGTCGTGCCGATCCGTGATGGTGACAAAGACGACGGCGTTGTCTCCGGCTCCAGCATCCATGGGCGGCACTCCAACGGCTCCGGCTTCTCTTCTTCCTCTTCCTTCTCCCTTTCCTCCCTCTTCTCCAGCTGGTGCCATGAAGTGGTGGCGGGGTCTGGAGAAGGCGCTTGGGCGCTGGGACTGCCCTTTTATAGCGTGGCCGCGGTCATGGCACGCGGCGAACAGCGGATGAGGGCAAAGGGGGTAAGTGGAGGGCGATCGGAGCCTCTGGGCTAGGGTTCAGGGAGCGCAGGGCGGTTGTGCGCTCGCTGGCGCTCCCAATTGAGCGACGTCCGGTAAAAGGGTGGCCATGGCGTCAGTAGGCAGGGCCACGACAGCGACGTCACCCCGGCCAACATTTGAATCAGAGAAAAAGAGAGGGCGAGGGAGCGGATCATGGACGTGGAGTCCACTCGGTCGTTGATGCAGTAGGTGGCGAGGGCGGACGGCCGGAAGCAGTGCGACCAGCCTGGGATTCCTCCTCGGGCGTCGGTGCTCTGCTTTTGTCGAAACAAAGGAGGGCGAGGGAAGGGGACAACGCGCGGGCCTGAGTGTCAGCGGCTGCGGAGGAAGACAATGCAGCTGGCTTGGCATGATGCGGTGAGCGAAGCAAGCCGCTCGCTGGCCCGCACGCGTGAGCGGGGCGGGGCGAAGCGCGCTGGGCAGCTGGCCTAGCTGGGCCGCTGCGTGCGAGCGGCGCAGGCGCGGGGCGGGCCACGAGGCAGGCTGCGGGTTGGGCCGGCTGGGGCGCTCGGGCCAGATTGGTTTTTCTATTTCTTTCCCTATTCTAAAACCCTTTTCTATTTTCTATTTCTAGCTATAGTTAAATCATGGGCTCCTATGTGCATATGTATGTGTTGCCAACATACATATACCCTAGTGGGATCCACTAGAGGTCATCTAGGGTTTCAAGCTCCAAGCCAAGGGTTGGCAACGCACACAAAATTTATCTATTTAAACAAAGGTTGTTGATTTTAATTCAACACATAAAATCCTGAAGAAGCATCACAATTTATAATTAAGATGCAATGCTCAAACATGCTAAGTAGGATCTACTTGTGCGTCTACATGGTGATTTCCTAGCATGTCACTCACCTCACATGGGTTATTTTAGAAGAGAAAAATTTGTAGTTGTGATTTTTGGTGTTTGAAATTTCTGGGATGTTACACACATCCAGGAGGTGTTTGAGATCCTGAGAGCCAACAAGCTATATCTCAAGGCTTCAAAATGTACATTTGCTCGAATAAGCCTGGAGTATCTTGGATACATAATATCAGACAAAGGGGTAGCCACTGACCCAGCTAAAACCCAAGACATGCTTAATTGGCCCACCCCAACCAATATGATTGAACTCAGAGGATTCTTGCGGTTAACAGGATACTACAGGAAATTTATGAAGAATTATGGAATCAGAGCAAAGCCATTGACCAATGTCCTTAGACTCAACCAGTTTCAGTGGAATGCACAAGCTCAAGAAGCTTTTGACAATCTGAAGGTATCCATGACATCTACTCCAGTGTTGGCCCTACCCAACTTTCAACAGCAGTTTCAGGTAGAAACAGATGCTTGTGGTGATGGCATTAGGGCTATGCTCATGCAGCAGGGGCGGCACTGGGTGATAAACATAAGAACCTATCCATTTATGAAAAAGAGTTCCTTGCATTGATCATGGCCATAAAGAAATGGAGACCATATCTATAGAGGCAGGAGTTTCTCATTTTAACTGACCACAAATCACTATCATATCTCAATGAGCAGAACCTCCACTATAATATGCAAAGGAAGGCAATGACAAGGTTGATGAGCCTTCAATTTCGCATCATCTATGAGCAAGTTAAAGAGAACTTAGCAGTTGATGCCCTTTCTAGGGTAGCCCACATGATGGCATTGCAAGTGGTTTCTCAATTACAACTTCAGTGGATTCAGGAGGTGATGAATTCCTATGCCACTGATGCTCAAGCTCAGGAACTCCTCTCACAATTGGCTCTCTCTAGCCCCAACGGCAATGGTCTCACTCTAGACCAAGGCCTCATCAGAAAAGGACATTTGATTTGGATTGGCAACAATTCAGCTCTACGAACCAAGTTAATTGCTGCCTTCCATTCATCGGCCATTGGAGGACGTTCTGGAAGAACTGCAACATATCAAAGGCTGAAGAAACTTTTCTTTTGGCAAGGGATGAAGAATGATGTGGACAATTATGTCAAGCAATGCAATATCTGTCAGCACAGTAAGCATTCTCATACTCATCCTGCTGGGTTACTGCAGCCTCTACCTATACTAGCAGGTGTTTGGCAGGATTTATCAATCAATTTTATTGAAGGTCTTCCAAAATTTGAAGGATATAATGTGATCATGGTAGTAGTTGATAGACTCACGAAGTTTGCTCATTTTATACCTATGAAGCACCCCTATTCAACAACTACTGTGGCCCAGCTATTTATGGACAACATTGTCAAAATGCATGGCTTACCAAACAGTATTGTGAGTGATAAAGACAGAATCTTTGTCATTGCATTTTAGAAACATCTCTTCAAGCTTTACAGAGTTCAGCTCACCCTCTCAACAATATACCATCCTCAAACTGATGGCCAGACAGAAAGATCAATTAGTGCCTTGAGATGTATTTGAGGTGTTCAGTTCAGGGTTCCCCCAAAACATGGAAGTCTTAGCTATCTTTGGCACAATTGTGGAACAACTCCTTTCCACAGTGCTCTAGGCTGCTCTCCATTTAAGGCACTTTACGGCTATGAACCTAATTTGGGAGCCACATCACAACCTACTGGAGACACACCACAAGCAGTCACTGAGGTTATTGCTGACAGAGAAGCCCATCTTCAATTACTGAAAAAGAGACTTGAGCAAGCTCAGAATAGAATGAAGATGTAGGCCGACAAGAACAGGTCTGACAGGCATTTTGAGGTAGGTGATCAGGTGTTGCTCAAGCTACAACCTTACACTCAATCTTCTGTTGCCAACAGACTTTTCCCAAAGCTGGCTTATAAATTCTTTAGACCCTATAAGATTCAGGAGCAAATTGGACCTGTTGCTTATAAACTGGAATTACCTCCACAGAGTCAGATCCATCTAGTGTTCCACATTTCCCAACTCAAACCATATACACCAGACTATACACTAGTGTTCTCCGTTCTATCTACTGTTACTGATCTCCAGGCTAAAGCAGCTGTCTCTGAACATATCCTTCAACGTCGTCTGGTAAGGAAAGGTAACACCGCTGTTCCTAAGATACTGGTCACTTGGACAGGGTTGCACCCATCATCTGCTACTTGGGAAGATTATCATGTTCTGTAGACCAGGTTTCCAGAAGCTCCTGCTTGGGGACAAGCAGATTCTTCAGGCGCGGGAGATGTCACAGTCCAGGAGTGAAGGCATGAAAGAAAGCGTAATCCGCAAAGGAAGAAAGCGTATTCGGTAGTGGTTATTTTGTATTAGTGTATGACCAGTGGGCCTCGTAGACAATGGCCGAGTGCCTTATATTTTCTGTACTGTTTTCTTGTAAGACAATCATCGAATATTGTTGAACTTAATAGAACAGCGAGAGAACCTGAGGTTCCTCGCTCTTGGCGGAATCCGGCGATCACCGTGCTGCTCATGTTGTCAGCTCGTCGCGGCCAAGGGTCGTTACAAATACACTTAATGTCGAATTTTTTTCATGGTCGGAGGCACGGAGGTAGTACAATTTTATAACAGCAACCAAAGACGCGTAAATCTCACGAGATCTCATGACAAAAATAGCCCTCGTTTAGTTTCCAACTTCTCCCCCAAATTTCACTATGCAAAAAGAAGATTCCCCGTCACATCGAAATGTCGGCACATGTATGAAGTACTAAATGTAGATGAAATTAAAAACTAATTACACAGTTTTATTGTACTTTGCGAGACGAACATTTTGAGCCTAATTAGTCAAAATTTAGACAATTTTTATCAAATACAAACGAATTACTACAGTGCGTATTTAATGCGCAACATAGCGAATTTGGATGTCCCCAGGAACTGAACAAGGCCATAGTTGTATTGCCATGATCAAAGTTGTAGGAAGTTCCGACTCTGGTCGTGTGAAAACTTGTCCAAAGTCCAACACGAAAAGCCCCACGAAAACCCTCCGGGCCGCGGCTCCTTCCGGTCCCACCAGGCGCCGGACCTAAAATATCTCCCCAAACCACCCTGGCCCTGTTTAGTTCCACGAAAAAAACACTATGCGAAAAAAAGATTCCCCGTCACATCAAACTTGTGATACATGCATGAAGTACTAAATGTAGATGAAATCAAAAACTAATTGTACAGTTTGGTTGTACTTGACGAGACGAACGTTTTGAACCTAATTAGTCAACAGTTGGACACTATTTACCAAATAAAGCCAAAACGTGCTACAGTACTTTTTTTACACCAATTTTACAATCTAAACACACCCCCTACCCCCAAACCCAAATCGGCACCCCGGAATCCCCAATTCCGCTCTCTTCCTCTCTCCCTCTCTCCCCCACCGCAGCAGCAGGCGAGCGCGAGGCGGAGGCGGAGGAGGAGAGATGGAGTTGGACCAGGGCAAGGTCTTCATCGGCGGCATCTCCTGGGAAACGACGGAGGAGAAGCTGAGCGACCACTTCTCCGCCTACGGCGAGGTTACGCAGGCCGCCGTCATGCGGGACAAGATCACCGGCCGCCCCCGCGGCTTCGGGTTCGTCGTCTTCGCCGACCCCGCCGTCGTCGACCGAGCGCTGCAGGACCCCCACACCCTCGACGGCCGCACGGTATGGCAACCCCACCTCTTCGCCTGACGCGAAACCCTAGGTCGAATATTCGCAAACCAGCGCGGATTATTCGCTTCGGTCGTCTTCTGATCTGCCCCACTGTCCGAGCTTGATCAGGATTTCTATCGGTTTTGCTGGTGCTTTTGTTGCTTCAGGTCGATGTGAAGCGGGCACTCTCGCGGGAGGAGCAGCAGGCCTCCAAGGCCGCGAACCCTAGCGGTGGGAGGAACACTGGCGGTGGAGGAGGCGGCGGTGGCGGGGGCGGCGATGCAAGTGGTGCTCGGACCAAGAAGATCTTTGTGGGCGGGCTGCCCTCTACTCTGACTGAGGATGGGTTTCGGCAGTACTTCCAGACCTTCGGCAGCGTCACTGACGTTGTTGTCATGTATGACCAGAACACGCAGCGCCCGCGTGGTTTTGGATTCATCACCTTTGACTCTGAGGATGCGGTTGACCGCGTGCTGCACAAGACCTTCCATGATCTTGGTGGGAAGCTGGTTGAGGTGAAGCGCGCATTGCCCCGTGAGGCGAACCCTGGTGGCTCTGGTAGTGGGCGTTCTGGGGGAAGTGGGGGCTATCAGAGCAACAATGGCCATAACGCCAGCTCTGGTGGCTATGATGGTAGAAGTGATGGTGGCAGGTACGGGCAGGCACAGCAGGGTAGTGGTGGCTATCCTGGCTATGGTGCAGGAGGCTATGGTGCTGGGGCAGCTGGATATGGATATGGTGCTAACCCTGCAGTTGGGTATGGAAATTACGGGGCTGGAGGATATGGAGGTGTTCCTGCTGCTTATGGTGGACATTATGGAAACCCAGGTGCAGCTGGTTCTGGCTACCAAGGTGGACCTCCAGGCTCAAATAGAGGACCTTGGGGCAGTCAAGCTCCATCTGCATATGGAACTGGAGGGTATGGTGGCAGTGCTGGTTATAGTGCTTGGAACAACTCTTCTGGTGGTGGCAATGCTCCCAGTAGTCAAGCACCTGGTGGACCTGCAGGCTATGGAAGCCAGGGCTATGGGTATGGTGGATATGGAGGGGATCCATCGTATGCTAGTCATGGAGGATATGGGGCCTATGGAGCACGTGGTGATGGTGCTGGCAATCCTGCTACTGGTGGAGCATCTGGATACAGTGCAGGCTATGGAAGTGGGGGTGCCAACTCTGGCTACTCAAGTGCTTGGAGTGATCCTTCACAAGGTGGTGGATTTGGCGGTTCAGTCAATGGAGGTGCTGAAGGGCAATCAAATTATGGCACTGGCTATGGCAGTGTGCAGCCAAGGGTTGCTCAGTAAAGAGAGGCATTTTGAGTGTCTGAAATGAACCAGCGCATCTGGGCAGTCTATGTATTGATTTGTCATTCCAGTCTCTCTGATTGCTCTCAGCATTCTGAAGATTGCCCATTTGCTGGTTAAATCAGTATTTCTCCGGGTTGGAATGCTTGATCCTTTAGTGGCTTACTACTAGAACTTCTAGTGAATAAGTAGCTATAATGTGGAGTAGCAGTATCTTGCAGAATGCTTTTATTAATTTTTACATTTAGCTTTATCCATCTGTGTGCTTTGCCATGAGTGGAGTTTCAGGTTGCTTCATCTCTAGTTATAAGCTAGAGTAGCTTGACTGCTTATGGACAAAATTATCTAGTTGTACCTCTATTCTACAGATCATATATTTGTGTTTGATGGTAGTATTTATGCTGGATCTTGCTCTACCTATATTCTGTAATGTTCAATATTTGGTGGTTGTATTGACATGTGGAATCAACAATTCAACATTGATGGTTTGAAACAGATGCAAACCCTGAAATATGCAGTCATAGTTGCTTGATGCTGTAGCTGCTTCTAACAGTATGTTCAACTGTAGTGCAAGTGTTTTTATGTAGCTGGAATGGTACATTCTTCAAGTATATCATCAAGCTATGAATTCCATCCATTTGGCCCTAGATTTCGATATTTTTCAAGCAGCAGTAAGCTTATTAGCAGCAAAGATTGTAGCGCCAAGTTTCTGAGGTAGTATAGATAACTGGGTTATCTGTGAAGCTACTTGAATGTTTAGGTGTACAATTGTATTGTAGAACAGTCAAGGCTCGGCAAGTAAAGTAATTGTCCTTCCTCCTACCTTCCTTTATGTACAGGTTGAATGGGATGACATTCCTTTTTAGAGATGCCCAAGCAAGGTCTATGAAATCAGGCATCTGAAAAAGGCATGTGACGCAGCGATTTACATGATGAGCTGGCGAAAAGTTTCAATATCGGGGTGCTGACAGAATGCAAGATACCAGCTTAAGTGCTTCATTTTCTGAAGGGTCTTGTGCTGTGCTACAAGATAGTGGGTATGTGGAATCAAAGATTCTATATTCACGTTTTGTCTGGCAAAATCTTTTTGACTCTGGTACTTGTTGAAGCGAAACTCTAGACGATTCTTAGCTTTGTTCATTCAGATTTACTGTGTACCATATCCATTAGGAAAATTGACGGTAAACGTGTCAGTTTTAACTTTTGAGCAATAATATTGCGCTAGACATTTAGATTGACCACACAAACAATGTATTTATCATGAAAAGTATTATATTTGTTTACCTTATCACTATTTATTTAGGTGAAATTATTGATTTTTTTTAAGTAAAGAAACTTGCTGGATGAGGTATGATTAGGAGGGTTAGTTTTGCTTGTTTATTTCTTATAAGGCTGTGTTTGGTTCGCCTTCTGGAAAGTGCTTCTGTTACCAAAAAAAGCTGCTTTTCCAGAAGCAGCTACTTTCGCGTAGTATAATTTTGGCAGTACCTTAGAGCCTGCTTTTGGCTTTCAGCTCTATGCTTTTCCAAATGGGTGGAAATAGAGATGTTTTACAACTGTTTCAAGGGAGATAAAGAGAGGGGGTAGGTTTCATAGTTGTTTTACCAAACAGACCCTTATAGCTGCTTATAATCAAGGCATACACAGATGGGCGCAACATCATAATTAATTTCCCTTTGCTCTGTTTTTTATGTTGATGACCAGTTGACCCCTGATAAGTTTTTATGAAGTGCATACTTTTTTTTTTGGTAATGATCCTCTTATCGCTTATATTATAATAAAAAATATGGTTATATCCCTTGACACGGAACCTTTTTCACATAAGTTGCTGATGTTCTCCCCTTGAGAATAATGTCAGATGAGCATTGTAATTGTTGAAACAGCTTATTCTATGTACTATAGAGGCCTGGGTTAATTTGCATGAGCACTTGTCTGAAAACACCTGGATCTAGTGCGATGTTAGATCATGTTGTAGAGATGATGCAGATTGATCTAGTACCCATAATCAAAACTCTGAGATGCTCAATAAAGAGTTGAGAAAACTTCAAATATGATGAATTGCTACAATCTGGATCGATGTATTTTCTATCCCAATGTGTTTTTTATGTTTCTGATACCAGAATGCATCATGTAACTCTTTTCCATAGTACTAGGTCCGTGCCAAAAATTGTGACATTCTAGGATTTTCCAGACGGATTAGTATAGAAGGGAAATGATCTTGGTATCCCTATTTATTAGATGTGTTTCCCCTAAAACTTGACATTTAAGGATACATTGGTTGGATTCTTTCAGCATGTCTAGCACAGGTTCGTGAATTTTCGAGAGTCTTCTCTTGGAAATAGGTATATATGAAGGTTCTTGTCATCATTAATAAGTTGAAGATTAGTTATCCTATTGTTTTTTTCCTTCAAGTTTTGCTAAGTTAAACTAAGGATCTTGAAACAAATGTGTAGCTTTATGTGCATGTGGTACCTTTCTTGGTATGATCTAGTTCAGATTTGTGGTTAGAAGTTAAAGTTAAATTTGAGTTTTAGGTGCAAGCTTACACTCGCTTCCCAAAGAGCATGTTTTAATGGCAAACTTTTATCAACAGACGAAGTGCAACATGTTGGCTGGAGCCGCTGTGGCTGGGTCTGGGGGAGCATGGGCAAGGTCTCGGCTGTGTGGCGCAAGGGCGGCTTGTCTGCATACTGGTGATTGTGGATGCTTGTGATATAGCAATGTCCCAATGCATAGGTGAACTTTTAGTGCTAGAGGCATCCTTTAGTTGCCATGATGTCTATGCCCTATAAGTAGTTGCATAACACATAGTATACTCAATATAGTTCTACCCCTGGGTATGGAAGCCATTGGTGCTTTTCTTTTTGTTTAGCATGAATGCCATATAATTGTACATTGAGTTGACTATTCAGTTATTGCTAAACCACACTCCAGTGAATTCTGTAAATGAAAAGAAATGAAATGCATATGTATAACTCCCTCGCTCACTATGCCATGATTGGAGTTCTGGTATCTCTGATTTGATTCAATTTCATGTAAAATAAATACTGAATGGGTTGTTTGACTTGGTTCTTATAGTGAGCAGCTTTGCTGCTTGCCGGTTTCCCTTCTCTGGTGACCCCCAGCTTCACCGGTGCCTCTGGTGTTGGAGCGAAGGGGAACTGGGATCTGGTGGCTGGTGTATATCATCTTCCTAGCATCCTACATCTAGGTTGGTTTGATTAGTTTCTAACTCGCACCATGTTCGTTTGAGCTATTTAGCCAAATCAGCAGTCATCCAGCAGTGTTTTTCTCTCAGTAAATCAGCGAACAGTACTTTCAGTCGTAATAAATCAGCAAAATGAACAGGCTGTCTATCTGTTGTAGATGGGGGCTTTTGGCTTGCACCCGATACTCTCCGAAGATTGCGCTGGTGCTGCTGCTCCGTATGGTGAGGATTTTACTTATGACTCGAAACTGAACCGGCGCTGATGAAGCTGTCTTTTTCCTTTTTCTTTTTGAAAAAAAAATTGTGAACCGGTCTGTGACGGGTTCGTGTGAAGAACTGGTCTACCTCGCTGCGGAGCTGTTCCCGTTGAGCTTTCGGGCCATTCGTTTCTTTGCCCACAGATGCAAGGACCCTGTATTAGCACGTCCATTTAACCCTCAATTCGTAGTTCTTTTTGAAATATAGCCCTGCGCATGGGAATTGTTTTGATATTTAGGTTTAGAATGGATTGATCTCATTTTCTAATTCTAAATGCATTTGTTCACTATTTAGGACACGTGAAAAGACGTTACTGCCCCTCCCTCTAATTAGAAGTCACGCTCCGCCGCTCGCATCCCCTTTCTCCGTATCGCGAGTCGCAGAGGCCGCGACTGCCCCGCCGCCCATCTGCTCGAGCTTTGCCGGCTAGTGCCCGCCATCGCCCTCCGTTAGCCAGCGCCTGCCACTGGCTGCGCCTCCTCCTCCCGATCCCTGCCCGGCTCCTCTCGACCCCCGCCCCAGCCGGCCTGTAACCAGAGGCGGGAGCTGGAGCTGGCGGCGCTGCTCCGCTCCCTGGGCCTCCGCCCCGCCGCCGGGGATGAGATCCACGAGCTCACCGCCGCCATGGACGCCGACGGCAACGACACCGTCGAGTTCGACGAGCTCGCCTCCTCCCTCGCGCCGCTACTCCTGGGGCCCTGCCGCCCCGCCGTAGCCGTCGACCACGCGCAGCTCGCCGAGGCCTTACACGCCTTCGACCGCGACGGCAACGGGTTCATCTCCGCCGCCGAGCTCGCGCGCTCCATGGCGCTCATGGGCCACCCCATCTGCTACGCCGAGCTCACCGACATAATGAAAGAGGTGTCATCAGCTTCCGGGAGTTCACCGCCATCATGGCCAAGTCCGCCATCCGCTTCCTAGGCCTCGCTGCCTTCTGACTTCTGATTAGATGGAGACGCAATAATGTCTTTTCGCGTGACCTAAACAGTGAACATATGCATTTAGAATTAGAAAATGAGATGAATCCTTCATGAGTCCAAATATCAAAACAATTCGCGTGTAGGGTATATTTCAAAAGGCCCGTGAATTGGTGGTTAAATGTTGAGGGGCACGTGAATACAAGGTTAAATATCAAAATTTCTCACAGATGCAGAAGTTGTTTATGGCTCGTCACCATTGGTTGAGCTGAGGCCTGAGGGTGATGGTGCTAGAGATGTATTTCCTCTATTGAATCGGCTGGGAATGTCAGACTCCTCTTGATGGGTTTGAGGCGCTGGTTCTTAAGGCATTCAAGTCTGTTTGGAACAAAGTAATTGAAAATATAGGAATGAGAGAAAATAAATGAATAGAAAAGGAATGTAGTGGTAAAATAGAGGAATGAAAAAAACATGAGAATTTTATAAGAGTGAGTGTTTGAAATGGAGGAATGAGATAGCAGAAGAATCTCATTTTGTTTAGACTAATGGTGTGCATGTTTTTGCTAAACTTGATAGCTTGAGATTAGCTTGGGTAGGTCATTAATTCAACAACGGAGCACTGAAGCGTAGATCATTGATCGAAGTTCTAGAGTTGGTGGATGACAAGAACACAAATGATGTGTATAAATAAAAAAATGTTTCCTTGACTCTTGCCTTTTTTTTCACCGATGCTCATAGAAGTTCGTGTTGGCTAGCTCGGACAACAACGCATCATGTCATAGGAAGAATTCCTTTAGCTTAAGGATGTTTCCTTTTCCTTCAAAATGCTTGGATGATGAGACTTTCAACACGAAAGGATATGCTCAATCCTATGCTCCAAACAAATGAACAGTACATGAAATGGAGGAAAAAGTTTACTTCACCTCCCACTGTGAGGGGGGACTACTTAACCCCTCAACTATGAAACGGTCTATTCTACCCTCTGAACTTTCCAAAACCGGTCAAATTATCCCCCAGGCAGTTTTCAGACAGTGGTTTGCTACAGTACCGGTAGCATTGTGACACTAACTGCGGTCTTGCTACAGTGCCAGCGGTTTTGTCTTTTTCTTTTTTATTTATTTCGGCTGAATCTTTGAAAAATCATAGTAAATCACAGAAAAATCATAAAATAAAAAAAAATCTAATTTTGTTAGACTCCACATGAGTAGATCTACATAGTGAATATATAATATGGTATGCTTTAGTACAGCAAAATTGGAGTCCAAATTACAGAAAAAAATAGATTAAAATCTATAGCAAAAACTTTGTACTAAACCATATCATATTATATGTTCACTGTGTAGATCTACTTATGTAGAGTCCAATAAAATTAGATTTTTCATTTTATGATTTTTCTGTGATTTACTATGATCTTTCAAAGATTTAGCCGAAATAAATAAAAAAGAAAAAGGCAAAACGATGGAACAGTAGCAAACCCGATGTTACTGTAGCAGCCCGCGGTTACTGTAGTAACCCGCCGTTTCAAAACCGCCTGGGGAGTAATTTGCTTGGTTTTAGAAAATTCAGGAATAGAATAGACCATTTTATAGTTAAGGGGTTAAGTGGTCCATCCCTATCGTTGGGGGTTGAAGTAGACTTTTTCCTATATTTTGCTTTAGGAATTCTATGATCCAAACGGCCGAGTCAGGCCCCGAAGGATTTGGTAAGTCGGTAGCAGATGTTTGTTCAATAAATTCGATGCGCCATTTGGCTAGACAAAGCTGGAGTGAAGCTATTTTTTTATGTATTTGGAGGTGCTGACCTGGAAGAATGTTTTGGAGGTGCTGGTCTCTTAGGCTCTGTTCACTTCCCAAAATATTTTCTTTGTCATCCGTCACATCGAATCTTTAAACGCATGCATGGAACATTAAATATAGGTAAAAAAATAACTAATTGTACAGTTTGTCTATAAAGTTCGAGATGAATCTTTTAAGCCTAATTAATTCATGGTTGGATAAATTTTGCTAAATAACAATGAAAGTGCTACAGGAATATTTCCCCCAAATATTTCGGAAGTGAACACAGCCTTAATATAAAACAGATTTACTCGACGGCAGTTGCCTGCTATCATGCAAAACCATCCGGCACCTCCCGATTCAAAAAAAAAAAAAAATCAGGCACCTCCCTCCACCGTCCGATTTTTTCCTCCTCTTGTGTGTTCACTGTCCATCCAACCGTCCGTCCATCTGTCGGTCTTCTTCCTTGGCTTCTCCCTCCGATCCCCGTTGCCCACCTGCCTTCATATTCAACGGCCAACGGGCTAGCTAGCTAGCTGTGCTTTGGTTCGCGCCATTGCCTTCGTTGCGATTCGCAAAGCGATGGGGGAGGGAGCGAGCAGGAGGCGGTGATCATGCTGGGAGCGAGTCCCAAGAGCAGGAAGGCGCGCCTGTGAATCTGGGGTCGACGAAGGAGGCGCCGGCAACTGTGGCCGCAGCCGGCGGCGGTGGAGGAGTGGTGACTGATGGATGAACTCCCATCAGTCACCTGCTGAGGAGATATACTAATCTTTTGCGTGATCGAGGATAAAAGAAAGTAGCAGCTATCGCAGATTTATATTGTGACTTTTTCTCCTTTTTTTTGCTTCCTCTTCTTTTTTCCTGGTGCAAAGCACGCAGCAGGATGAAAAATGAAAAATGAAATTCTGGCAGAGTGGTTACCCTGCAAACGCGGCGCGAAGATAGTTGACTCAATTTGGGCGCGGCATGCACCGGCCGTCTCTGCCCTTGCAATTTTTTATCACTTCTCCCCCGAGTCCTCGCGCGTCACCTCCCAAACTCCCGAATCCCGATCGCGCGCGAGCCCTGGCTGTCTCTCTCGGTGGCTGGGCCGTGCCGGGACGAGATGGGGGGTCACCAGCGCTCGCGCTCCGCCTCCGCGAGCTCCACGGCGACGCGGTCCGACATCACCGAGCTCGACTTCGCTGCGGTCGGCCTCGACTGCCCCTTCGGCCGCGTCGATGCACTCGGCCCCGTCGAGCTCCGCGAGACCGCGTACGAGATCTTCTTCATGTCCTGCCGCTCGTCCGGCCCGGCGGTATCCATCAGGGGCAGCGCGGCGGAAGGAGAGGTGTCGTCGCCCGTTGCCGGCGCTGGCGCGAGGAGTGGCACCGGGGGCGGCGTCATGGGCAGCCGAGTCAAGAAGGCACTCGGACTCAGGGCAAGGCGGCTGTCGTCGGGGGCGCAGCCGATGATGGCCCGCACGCTGAGCCAGACGTCGGGCCCGGCGTCCCCTGGCCGCGTGCGGCGGCCGATGACGTCGGCGGAGATCATGCGGCAGCAGATGCGGGTCACCGACCAGAGTGACGCGCGCCTGCGCCGCACCCTCATGCGCACCGTCGTCGGTCAGGTCGGCGCCCATGGCGGCATCGATCGTTTTCGTCTACATCTTTTCCTTGACAAGTCTGGTTTGCACAGGTGGGCAGGAGGGCGGAGACGATCGTTCTCCCGCTGGAACTCCTCCGGCAGCTCAAGCCCGCAGAGTTCGCCGACGCCGAGGAGTACCACCAGTGGCAGTTCCGGCAGATCAAGCTCCTGGAGGCAGGACTCATCCTGCACCCTTCCCTCCCCCTCGACCGCCTCCACCACGCCGTGCTCCGGTTCCGCGAGGTCATGCGTGCAACCGAGATCCGCGCCATCGACACCGGCAAGAACTCTGACGTCATGCGCGCCCTCAGCAACGCCGTGCACGCGCTCTCGTGGCGCTCCAGCACCGCCGGTGCCGCTGTAGAATCGTCCCACTGGGCCGACGGGTACCCGCTCAACGTGCTCCTCTACTGCTCCCTCCTCCAGACCATCTTTGACCTGAGGGAGTGCACCGTGGTGCTCGACGAGGTCGACGAGCTCCTAGAGCTCATCAAGAAGACGTGGCCGACGTTCGGCATCAACAGGATCCTGCACAACGTGTGCTTGGCGTGGGTCTTCTTCCAGCAGTACGTGATCACAGGGCAGGTGGAGCCGGACCTTGTCGCTGCAGCGCTCACCGTGCTCGTTGACGTGGCAGCCGACACCAAGCAGGGGAGCCGTGACCCGCTGTACGTCAAGGTGCTCCTGAGCGCGCTCGGTGGGATGCAGGAGTGGTCGGAGAAGCGCCTCCTGGACTACCACGACAGCTACGAGAAGGGCATGGGTGGCGCTGCGACGGAAGGCATGGAGATCCTGCTGTCCCTGGCGCTTGCCGCGGGCAAGATCATCGCTGACCGGGAAGGCGCCGGCGACGGGAACTTTGCTGGAGACCGCGTCGACTATTACGTCAGGTGTTCGATGAAGAGCGCCTTCACCAACGTAATAAGTTCATGTTTCTGCTGTATCATGGCAACTGCCGGCAACTGGTAGAGTATTCCTCTGTTCATCCATGACCATTTCTCTTTTGATCCGGTTGCAGATACTTGAGAACGGACTCGGCGAGGCTGACAGCGTGATCATCGACCGCGACAGCGACCCTGGGTCCGTCCTGATGCAGCTCGCCAGGGACACGGAGCAGCTGGCCATGTTCGAGCGCAGGAACTTCAGCCCGGTGCTGAGGCGGTGGCACCCCGCGCCCGTCGCGGTGGCCGCGGTCACCCTGCACGGCTGCTTCGGCGTCGTGCTGAGGCAGTACCTCGCCAAGGTGACCATCCTCACCGAGGAGCTCGTCCGCGTGCTCCACTCGGCGAGCAGGCTGGAGAAGGCCCTGGCGCAGATGACGGCTGAGGACGCGGCGGACTGCGACGACGGCCGGGCCAAGGCTGTGGTGGGCGACATGGAGCCCTTCGAGGTGGAGTCCGTCGTGATGGGACTGCTCAAGGCCTGGATGGACGACAAGCTTGGGCTTGCCAGGGACAGCCTCCTCAGAGCCAGAGACACTGAGGTACTCATACACTTGGACGGCAGAGCTCGAATTTTTTACTTACTGATCCCTTCTCTGCTGCGTGTTTTCGATCTAGAGCTGGATACCCAAGTCCAAGGAAGAACCGTTTGCCGGGTCCGCAATGGAGCTGATGAAGCTGGCTAGGTTGACCATCGATGAATTCTCCGAGATCCCAGCGAGTGCGAAAGACGAGGTGGTTCACGATCTCGTCGACGGCCTGGAGTCCATCTTCCAGGACTACATCTCCTTTGTGGCGTCTTGCGGTAAGCTTCAGGTTGTTCTGTACGTCGAGTGCCAGAGAAGTTTGTTTCTTATTGGAACGTGGTTGATGCAATGGTCCGACGACAGGTTCGAAACAGAACTACCTCCCTCCGCTGCCGCCGCTGACGAGGTGCAACCAGGACTCGGGCTTCTTCCGGCTCTGGAAGAAGGCGGCGCTGCCGACGTGCCAGGCGCCGGAGGGCAGCCCGCGCGGCGGCGGTTCGCACCACATCCCGCGCCCGTCCATCAGCCGGGGCACGCAGCGGCTCTACGTCCGCCTCAACACGCTCCACTACGTGCTCACCCACGTCGAGGCCCTCGACACCTCGCTGTCGTGCTCCTCGCCGTCCCACCTGGACCGCGCGCGCGCCGCGGCGCAGTCGTCGATCTCGACCATCGCCGAGGTCGCCGCGCACCGGCTCATCTTCCTGGACTCGCGCCACTCCTTCTACCAGGGCCTCTACGCGCGCAGCGTGGCCGACGCCCGCATCCGCCCCGCGCTCCGCCTGCTGAAGCAGAACCTGTCGTTCCTGGTGTCCGTGCTGGCGGACCGCGCGCAGCCCGTGGCGGTGCGGGAGGTGATGCGGGCCTCCTTCGAGGCCTTCCTCATGGTGCTCCTGGCGGGCGGCAACGAGCGGAGCTTCGCGCGCGCCGACCAGGCCACGGTGGAGGAGGACTTCCGGAGCCTGAAGCGCGCCTTCTCCACGTGCGGGGAAGGGCTGGTCCCCGAGGACGTGGTGGCGCGGGAGGCGGAGACGGCCGAGGCCGTCGTCGACCTCATGGCGCGCTCCACGGACTACCTCATCGACGCCTTCAGCGTCGCGACGTGCGACTCCATCGGTGGGGCCGGCGGCGGCGCTGAGGACGACGGCGGGTGCACGCCGCTGCCGCCCACGACGCGGAGGTGGGACCCCGCCGACCCGAACACGATCCTCCGGGTGCTCTGCCACCGCGACGACGAGGCCGCCAACCAGTTCTTGAAGCGCACGTTCCAGCTCGCCAGGAGGCGGTGAGGCCACGGCCATAGCTTGGAGGAGCACTAGAGGGTGTGACGGTGTGTGGTGTTGTCGCATTTTCTTGCTGAAAATCGCATAAAAACAGTGTTGCTCGCGTTCGAGGGGAAGGGAAGGCAGGCTGCGTCGCATGTTACACTTGTTTCTGTACGATGCAGCAGCAGAGAAGTTTTGCAGTTCAATCACCGGAACCGGATCAATCATCCTCCAAATTGAATTCGTGTGATTTTGCTTCAACGCTAGCCGTTCCGCAGAAGTTGGGAAGAGAGCTGCCGGAAACTCCAAATATATACACCGAAAAATGCAAAAAGAAAATGGACAATAAAGGCCCTAAAGGGGCCGTAAATATTGGACTAGTTAGGTGGCCCGGAAACACAGAGGCCCATCAGCCCATTCGCTTCTAAATCCAGGTACATGGTAATACGCCACGGGCGCGGCTGGCGCCCGGACATCCAGACGCTAGCCCTCCGTCCGGACGCTCGTGCCGCTGCCCTCCTCTCGAGTACCACGCCTGCCGACCTATGTCTCGCCAGTTGTGCTTGCCCGCAAGCATGTGGGGCCCGCTCGCGCCAGTGGGGTCGCCTCCGTCTTCCCGCACCTGACATCGAGGCGAGACAGCAGAAAGGCGAGGAGGGAGAAGCAAAACTCGATCTAATTTTGAAACATCCAGATACAACAAATTACAACATATATCTGAAAACAAATGAAACATGCGTCTCAAACACTTGCAAAAACACTTGAAAAAACTGGAAACCATTGTAAACATACACAACATTCAAATAAAACACTTGCATCATATGTGTGAACACATATGCAATATCCAAATAAATACACTTGCAACATATGTTGGGAAAAAAACAGATGAAACATTAAGAACATGAGCTTACAACATACGTGTACAACCATTGCAATATGTGTAACATTTTGATTTACTTTTGCAACATCCGTATGAAAACACTTACAACATACCTCTGAAACATTTAAAACACTTGAAACAGACGCTTGCAACATGCGTTTTCACCCTTCTTCCGTACAACGCAGCGCAGAGCGGGGGACGGCCAGTTTCGGTTAGCCGGCAGTCGAATATGGTGGCGCGGCCTGGCAGCAGCCAGTTGTGCCTGCCCCTGGCCTAGGCCTGGTCAGCGATGCTCCCATCTCCTAGGTGCCTGGCCTGGGTGCGGCGAATGACGGAGCATGGTGGTGCGACGGAGGACGGAGGCGCTGCTTCACTCGCTGAGCACGCGCGTGGAGCTTGGAGGCGGCGAGGCGCTGGCGACGGGGGTCTGGTGGCAGCTACAGTCGGTGGGGCGGCTGGCAGCGTACCTCACGCGAAGGATTCCTCCTCTCTACGGAAGACGGAGGTGCCGTGGGAATAGGACGCACCGTGGGGGATGACAGCAACGGCGTGGAATGGAGGCAGCGGCGCGGCGGATTGGGACAGTCGGACGGCCACACGGCGCCGTGAAGCCACAACGCACGAGTGCGGAGTGGGAAGACGAGCTTTCGTGAGAATTTGATTTATTTTTTTAGTGAGCGGCACATGCGACAGTGAGTGGAGCGAGACGTCCGGACTTCCTGACGTGTTAATGGCAGCATTACCGCCGTACTATCAAGCAACATAATAACCATTAATAGTACCGGTCTCCACAATCTGAGCCGCCCAATGATGATCCAACGTCTCGCGTGGACGGAGTAACGTCACGTGCGTGCACGCGCACACACACATCCGGGTCCTCTCGACCGCAAGCCTCCCGGGCCAGGCCCGGCGGCCGCTGGCGGCGGCCACCGTGGAGGAGGGGAGATGCCGTGCATCGACAGTTGCCCTCCTCGGCTTCCGTTTCCGGCATCTAGGGCGCCGTTCGTGGAATCCTTCGAGCCGTCTGCGCGGCCTTGCCTGCTCCGCCCGTCGCTGCCGTACACAGTAAGATGTTTTCGCTCTCGGCATTCTATGTTTTTTTTTCCCTGCTACAAGCGAGTTTGTTGTCTACTTCTATTAGCTTCACACTTCCTTCTTATGAGAAAACCCGAGACGTACAGCAAGTTCCAATTCTGAAATTTGCTGTGGTAAGGAGAACAGAAAATGACGAAAATTTTAATGTGGAATTTGACAAGGATGAAACGATAGGAATTTGGAGTCGCTATCAATGACCGCCTTCGCAGTACAGTTATTATGTGTTGCAAACCGAAATTAGATGGATTACTGGCAAGCAGTTGATAAATGAGTAGGATTACAACACTGTGATAGGGTTTTCGAAGTTCCCCATTTCAACAATGTTGTTTGTATGATAAGATACCATAAATCCATCATTTCAATGATTACTATGCAGTGCTATAGTATCTTATAGGTTCTAGAAGAGCTTATGCGATGCTACTCCATTTCTGTGTCAGCAGAGCATATGTTGGTCATGGTTTTGCATTTTGTCTTGGGCAATATGGGGTCAGTATTACTGAATATATTATGTCAAAAAAGTCGTTACATGCAATCTCTACTTTCTCTGGATCATGAACAAAATGAAGCATTGAACCGGATCTTTCATCCACATATCTACATGGGGAGTGAACAACATTTCCCATACCGGTTTCTTGTTGAAATATGCATTGATGCATGGAGAAATACGGATGCAGAATTAATTCATCATGTGTCTTTAAGCGTAGGGTGTGAATAAAGTAGTAAACAGCTAGCAGTAGATCAGAACACTTATATGCTACATCCCATCCCTGCTTATCAGAGATGGAATTTTTTTTATCCTGCTTCCACAGAATGCTTTTACAAGAAAGGAGTTCATCTTAAATTTTAGATAGCAAAGGTCTTAAGTGATAAGAGGCAGAGCATGCATGGAGAATAGAACATCAACATACTACTATGTCTGTAGCATAGTTCTCGTGAGCATATGACATAACTTTCAAGAACTTATTGCGCTGCCTTGCAATTGCAACCGGAGAATCAAACTTGAGCCACAGGGCGGAATCCATGCAGAAGAGCACCAGACCACACTTTCTCCATGTCTAGCACGATGTCCCCACACTCATGCTCGTTCCATCCCTCCAATGCATGAACCATTCCAGCAATGCGCCATGCACTCATGACCCTCCTTGGCAGCCAATTCTGCAAAGTTTTCAAATTGGTAGACCCAATGAAATCATGCATTAAAGTGCTTGCAGAGTTACAAGTTCAGTGGGACCTCGTTTACCTCACAGGAGTGCACATTCTGTAGTGTTTTAGGCACAGCCATTGCAGGAGTTATCGAGTAGGTGCAGGTGTCCTTGCGTGCCATTCTTGGTGGAAACTGTGAATATGGGATAAACTGGGTCCCTTTCCGTGCCTTAAACTGCTCAGAAGCATCTAGACCTTCCCCAATTAACCACACCTACAAAATTTGAGGCCAACAGCTGATGTTATTTGACAATTGGATTTGATGGCCTTTTATATGATATCTCCTATCCATTTCTTAAGAAAATGTATGACAGTCAGAAGTCTTTTTAACCTTTGCAGTAGCTGTCTTTGAAAACAAAAGGTTCTCAGCTGCATCTTCTGCCATGTTGGGCTTAAGGAAATGATAATCCAGATTGTTGGTCATTACTACCTGAGCAATATGCGTTGGGATTACATATTAGTGCAAAGTTTATTTATGCAGGTGATTAGCATGAAGCAAATGTGCAATTTTTATTTCTTATTACCTTGATATTCTTCCTACACAATGCTGCAACAACAGCACGAGCAACTTTTGAAATATTTCCTGCGAGAACAACTTGATCTGTGCCTTGAGGAACACTATTCATAACCACTGCAGCAGCTAAGCTGGTGCCATCTACGAGTCTTACCCCCAACTTTGGGTACTTCTGAAGATAAAGTTCTCCATTTCCATTGAGGTTATGTGCCTGTCGACAAATATATTATTGTTAATTATTATTTCTATTCTTCCGTCTGTTGCTAGTATAACTCATTACTTGCCTTGCATGTGGATGGTAATTACACTGAATGAGCACTATCATGAGCAAGCGAACAAATGATAAAGAGATTTCATGAGTTTGTGACTCGGATGAATGTGTGTTTAGACTTGAGATAACTATGTGACCATGCTATGCTATTTCCATATAGTTCATTAGCATGTAAGCACCATTGGAACAAGTGCCTATTTCCACCTTTCTGATAATTTTCTTATGGAAAATCATATGGCGCCCGTGGGGGCTGGTGCCCTCATTAGCTAAAGGACTAAAATACCATGTTACAATGTTTGAAAAATCATGTATGTAGTACACCTAAAGTTAAGTGTAGCTGCAACAATTCAGATTCAGAAGTGTCAGTGTCAGCACATGATGAACAATGCTGTCGGTGTTCGGACCCGAGGGGGTCCTAAACCAACGAGTAAAATGCTGCGTGTCCCTTTCCTAGATGGTGATGCAAGGAGAACACACGGGGGTTTATCCTGGTTCGGGCAAAAGAAGGCCCTACGTCCAGCGGGGGAGGGGAGGTTTGTATTTCCTTGCACCGAGGTGCTTGTGTAGGGGCTACAAGCTTGTGAGAGAGGGCGACGAGCCCAGGTCTCAAAGGAGAAAAAGAAAGAGTACAAGATGATTGCTTGAGATGTTGATCGCTACGTCGTATATGACTGGTTGCCCGTTGTCTTCTCTAGGGCCCTGGCCTACCCTTTTATAGGATGAGAAGAGGCCAGGACGACGGGAGCCTTGAGATGACGTTTTGTCGATCCTGTTGAGGTGGTTGTAGCGACGTGCCTCAGGAATGGGAGGCCATCCTCTGGGATGTGATGTCGTAGGCGTCGAAGTGACCCGGAGCGCCGTGCCATACCGTCCTTCCTTCCCTGTTGCGCCGAGGCCGGGGGTCGAGGCCGGGTCGAGGCCAGGTCGAGGCCGAACGGATAAGTCCGAATCCCTGAAATCGTGGTGTACGGACTTTGTCGCATCTTTCCTCGAGGGTAACTAGTGACGCACAGTGTGAGGTAAGGTGGGTACAGTGACGTTTTTCACCTCCCATCACGGGATGGGTGGTTTAAACAGTGAGAACTGACATGGGTATTGTTCCCACGTCGACCCAGGCCGTGGCCATGCCGGTAGGTGGTGGTTGGTAGTTTGCATTAAATGCTTTGACTTTTCGTCCCGTGGTAGGTGGAGACAGAGGGGGTCGAGCGCCTCGACTTGGGCTCACGCGAGTCGGAACGCCCGGGGCGGTCGAGCCCCGTGCGGGTCGGAACGCGGTCGAGGCCTCCCGTCGAGGGGGCCTCGTACGAGTCGGAGACAGGACGCGGTCGAGGCATTTCGTCGAGCCCGCCTCGTACGAGGCGGACCTGTCGCACGTAGTGGGCTGTGCTTTATCGTGACCTAATCGTTTTAGTTTTTATTATTGTTAAATGTGGGTACCCCTATACTATTGGTACCGACAGTAGCCCCCGAGCCTTTAGGTGAGTGTACGTTCACTCTCCTAGAGGCTTTTTACCGATGAACTGGAGTCATAGCGCCGTTTATCTTTTTAGTAGGGATGCCTAGGCGTTCTCAGTACTTCTCCGGTGGGGGCGCGCGAGCGCACCCGCCGGGTGTAGCCCCCGAGGCCTCGGTGGAGCATTGAGAAAATCTCCTCCGAGGTCTTGTTTGTACTTTATCAGGGAGTAGTTGATGCGGCCGAGCCCCCGAGCCTCGCGCGCACGAGGTCGATCAGAGTCCCTGCCGTCTTTCGTTGTCCGTCCCTCGCGCTCTTCCTTCGGAAAGGAAGAGGAGGGGTGGGGAACGTCGTACTACCCCGTTTGGGCGAGTCCGGCGATCTCCGGTGAGCTGCTAGCGGGGAGATTCGAGCGAGAGTCCGTGCTCCAGTCGTTAGGAGTCGGCTTGTGGCCCGGAGGCACTCTTCAAAAATGCCAAGGAGTGGTCGTGCGGATGTCGGTTCCCTTCGACGGGATCCGAGGGCTCGATGCCTCCCCCGAGGGGATTCCTGCTTCGACCTCGTCCTCTGGCCTCGAATACGTCCTGGGGTGCCTCGAGAGCGTGGCTCGAGCCCTGGCCATGTATGAGCGCATCCCTGGTCGTCCCTTGCTCTGTTGCTCGAGGGCGGCTGCCGAACCCAGGTCGAGGGCCAGCCTCTGTTCCCTCGAGACTTAAGGCGGGCCCGGAGCCCGTTAGCGGAATCTCGGAATATCCGTCCGCGGATTTCGCTCCGCCCGTTTAGCCAGGCGCGCCTTTTTAGGGCGAGATCGGCGCGGTAGTGGGCGGCGTGGCGTTTGGTTACTGCGTGGGAACGGCCACGTGCCCTGCTCCTGTAAGGCGAGAAGGACGGTTAGGTGAGCGCATTTATTACGGGAAACTGTTCCTACCTTTTCGCGCGGCCGTTGAACTTCTTCCCGGTCTATAAAAACAAGGCCCGGGGGTCCGTGTTCCCCTCCGGTTCTTTGCGTTCTTGCCATCCTTTGCCTTAGGAAACCCTAGCCCCCTTGCGCCTTCCGTCCGCATTGCTGCCGCCGCCGCCTTTTCCTCCACACTTTCTCTTCCCGTCGGCGCTGATGGCTGGAAAGAGCCAATTCCTCGCTGCCGACGATTGGGCCTCCTCTTCCGTGACGGAGAAGAAGCTAGAGGAGCTGGTGGCGGATGGGTTGCTGCGGCCGAGGACGAGTCGGTCGCGGCCGGAGTGGATCGCGCCGCCGTCGACCCATCGGGAGCCGGCCCCCCCGGCAGGCTACGTGGTGAGCTTCGTAAGTTTCCACGAGCGGGGGTTCGGCATCCCGTCGTCGGTCTTCATGCGGGCGCTTCTCCACTACTACCGGGTGGAGCTCCACCATCTTGCCCCCAACGCCATCGCGCAAGCCGCCATCTTTACGGCGGTCTGCGAGGGATACCTCGGGGTGGAGCCGCAGTGGAACCTGTGGCTCCACCTTTTCAAGGCCGAGCTCTTCGCGCGGAACGCGGGAGGGAAGGGCGCCTTCTACGCAGCGCGGGTAGGGAGCTGCGTTCTTCAGTTGAGGTCGAGCCGGGCGGAGCAGTACATCCCGGCTCGCCTCATCTCTTCGAACAGCGGATGGCACGCGGGCTGGTTCTACCTTCGCAACGACGACAACCAGCTGCCGAGGTACACCGGCCGCGTGCTGACCGCCCGGGAGGACCACTGGGTGTACGGCGTGCCGGACGTCGAGAAGCCGCGTCTGGACCCGTTGCTGGCGGCGCTGCAGCAGCTTCGTGCTCGAGGCCTGACGGCGGCGGCGGTAGCGACGGCGTTTCACCGCCGCCGGGTGATGCCGCTGTGCCGACGTCGCCTGCGCCTCGACCAGATGACCCCGGAGGCGTCGCTGGAGGGGAGCCGGATGTCACACGAGACCCTCACCCCCGAGGAGGGGCTTCGCCGAGCCCGCCGGATGGTGGGGACCTTCAAGGCGGAGGAAGCCGACCTGCTCCCCATGAGGCCCACTGAGGGGTTCGAGCCCGTGGTAAGTTCCTTAGTACGCTCGTATTTTAGTTTGGTTCGTCTTCGAGACCTTCCCCTGATCCGGTCGATGCCAATGCGCAGGACCTGTCGGCGCTGCGGGAGACACGACCGCCGGTTCCGGAGGACCGGCCTGCTCGGGATGCTCGACGGGAGCACGCCTCGAAGCAGAAGGCGGTCAAGGAATCGACCAAGAAGCGGGCGGCCCGGAAGTCCAGGGAGAAGGAGGCGCGGAAGAAACTTCGACGCCAACAGGCCCTCGACGGGCTCCCTTTGGAGCCGTCGCCCTCCGAGACCATGTCGGGGGAGGACGACGGCAGCAGCGGCGAGGATGATGACGCCCTGTCGCGGTACGAGGCCGCGACCGGGCTGGGGAGCCTTCCCGACATCCGTCCCCTGCTGGAGCCCATCGCGGGGTCGTCCTCCTCGGTCGTCGTGGTCGAGGAGGTCGAGGAGGACGTCGAGGAAGAGGAGAAGAAGAAGAAGAAGAAGGAAGAAGAAGAGAAGAAGGAGGCAGGCCCCTCGGCAGGCGGGGCCGCCTCGCCCCGGATCCTACAAGCGGGGTCGACGGGGGCGCCTGCCCCAGCCCAGGCCCCGCAAGCTCAGGCGGGGACGGGGGCGGGGGCGCCGACATCGTCGTCGGCGGCGCCTTCGCCGGGCGTGAAGACCCGAGGCCAGTTGGCCTCGGAGGCACAGAAAGCGCGTAGCGGCGCGCCGGCGAGAGCCCCGAGGAGCGCCCGGTCCGCGGGTGGGGCTGCCGCGAGGCCACCGCCTGCGACCTCGAGCGGCTCGGACCGTGGGGGGTCAAGGCCCCTGGTGCCGATCTCCGGGTAAGTTTTTGAGCAGAAGGGGACTTGTCCTATCCTTCGATTTTGTCGATCGACTTATCCTTTATTTTTCGGGCTGAAACGGAAGGCGGAGACCATGGGGCCCACCCCCGTGAAGTCCCTTCGAGCCAGCGCCGCCGTCCTTAACCGGTCGGCGGAACAGGACGCGGCCTGGGTCCGCGAGGTCGAGGCTGCGAAGGAGCGCCGTCGGCAGCGGGAGGCCGCGGGTGCTTCGACGGTTGCCGGCCCCGATCCCGAGGCGGCGGGGTCAAAGCCGGCAAGGGTGGTGGCGCCTGGCCCGGTCGAGGCGGAGCCTAAGGCGCTGCCCTCGGCTGAGGCCACCGTGGAAGTGGCCGTGGAGGGGGCGGCCGCCGATGCGACCGCGGGGGGAGCTGCACCGGCGCCGGAGCAGGAGGCGGCGCCGGCGAGGGAGTCGCAGCCACAACAAGACCTACCGGAGCAGCCGGTGGGCACGACGGAGGGCGGGGCCGTCGAGCCTTCTGCCGGAGCCCCGGAGGCAGCGGCGCCGGAGGTTGAGGTGCCGGTCGCGGGGGCACCGGCGGTCGGAGCGCCGGTTTCCGAGCCGCCGTCGGGCGAGGTGCCGGCCCCCGAGGCGTCGACAGCAGAGGCGCCAGCTCCGGAGGCGCCGGTTGCCGATGGGCCGGTCACCGCCGAGGGGCGGGCGCCCGTGGTCGTTATCCTCGTCGACGCCCCCCTGGACAAGGGAAAAGAGATAGTGGGGGCCGAGGAGGGCGAGACCACGAGCCGGGCTGAAGCCTCGGCCCCTGCCGGGGGGGCGAGCGAGGGCAACGAGGCCGGCCCTTCGACCGGGCCGGGAGGTGCCCCGGCTGCGTCGTCATCGTCGTGGCCAGACTTCGCCGCGCTGGCGATAGCGCGGGCCGAGGAGGAGATCCCGAGGTGGGGAGGGCCGCCCCTTCAGTTCAAGGATGCCGCGAACCTCGACGGCGAGCCCATCCTCACCCTGAACGACAGGGATGAGGTCCACCGCTGGCAGTACCTCGAGGGCGTCCGCCGACATCTCGCTCGGCTGCTCAGCGTGGCGTCCGACGCCGTTTCGCGGGGCATGCTGGATGCCACCGAGGTATGATTAATTTGCCGGCTTATTCCGTGGCTCTTTGTCTTTTTCTCCTTTGGATTCATTATGCTTTTCGGTTTTCCTTGAATTAGGAACTCAAGGAGACCTCCCGCCGAAAGTCGCTCTTCATCCGGGGTGAGAGCGGTGTGTGGGCGTCGCTGTCCCGGCAACGGGCCCTGGTCGAGGAGACTCAGAAGAGGCTCGCCGATCGGTCCGCTGAGATGACGGAACTGCGCACCGCCTACTCGACGGTGAAGGAAGAGGCGATCCAGGCATGGGCGGCTGAAGCCTCGATGCGCACCGAGGCGGACAAGGCCCGGGAAGAGGCTGCCCAGGCCCGCCGAGACCTCGAGCCCCTGTCGGCGCGGGTCAAGGAGCTCGAGGAGGACGTCTCCCAGGTTGGCCGTCAGCGGGACGCCCTCAACGTCCAAATCGGGCAGGTGACAGCCCAGCTTGGCGCGCTGAAGGGCGAGGTCTCGGTGCTGAATGGGGCCGTCCAGGAGAAGGACGCGGCGCTCCAGACCGCCCTCCAAGAGATCGAGGCCCTGAAGGCGGCCGTTCGTGAGAAGGACAGCGCCCTCCTGGGGCTCGAGCTGACGTGCGGGGGGCTCCGTGACGAGGTCGTGGGTTTGAAGACCCACGTTGGAGGTAAGTAGCTCGTAGCAGCTATGTGGCTGAGGCGGCGTGTCAGGTGCTAATCTGCCTTGTTGTATTTCAGAGCTGGAGCGCGAGAACCAGGAGGCCCACTCGACCGCGAACTCCCTGCAGAGCCTCCTGGAAGCCGAGACGCAGAGGACCCAGCTGCTCCAGGGCGCGATCACCTCGGTGTGTGACGGTCTGGGGGTCGAGCCCGACGTCGATACCGGAGAAGATGCTCCGGGGAACTCCTTCGTCCGTCGGGTAGCGGCGCTAGGTCACCTCGCCCGGGAGAAGATACGGGACAGCCTCCACCATGGCGTAAAGAGGGCGCTGGCCGTCGTTCGCTCTGGCTTTGTGTTCGACATGGAGCTCGTCGCCGACGGCTTCATCACAGACCCGGAGCGGACGGACGCGGAGAACGCAGACGCTTGCTTGGATCTGATCGAAGCCGCGGAGGGGCCTGGGAGCCGTCTGGCCTCGCTTTTTGAGCCCGAGGTGGTGCCGCCAGCTGACGACGAAGGCCTGTGAGCCAAATCTGGGCACAGAGGCCCGTGTAATAAGTTAGTTATTTTGAATTTTGGTTGTGGTGGCCTCAGGGGCCTTAAGAACTTCAAAACTTAAACTAGTTCGTGACGGATCTAGTTTTATTTGAGCCTTTTTTCCCTTTACGGCTTGGGTTGTGTTCTCGTACGATTTACTTAACGCGCAGTCGCGCCCTTTGGCGTAGGGGAGCGAGTGGAGGTACCGTAGCCTCGGAGGCGTAAGTGATCTCGCGGCTCGACTGCCCTCGAGCTTCAGGGTGCTCTTGCGGCCTCGCAGATCGCGTGAGAACCTGACCTAAGCGGCAGGGAGTGTGCTGCTCTCTTTCGAAGTTAGGAACCGTCATCTAGACCTTAGCGTGGAGTTGCGCCTCTAGCAGGCGTAAGGAGTGAGTGGAGGCGCCATAGCCCCGAGGGCGTAGGTGATACTCCTAGCTCGAAGGTCCTTTCGATCCTTGGGGTGCTCTTACAGCGCCGTTGATCTAGGGAGCGGTTCTTAAGTTTAAAAAAGAGCGCAAGTTTTTTCGGGGACTAGGGGTTCCCCCTGTAGCCCCCGAGGGAGGGTCGATTCTGGTACTGCAGAGTCGATCCTTCCTCATCGCGAGGCGAGAATTTTAACACTGCTGTATTCTTTATTGACGAAAAAGAAATTACAGAGCCTTGAGGCTTTCTAAGGAAAAAAGCGACGTAGCTGTTCAATGTTCCAAGCGTTGGTGAAGATTTCGCCCTTCTCGTTGGATAGCTTGTAGGTGCCCGGCTTTAGCACTTCTGCGATAATGTACGGTCCTTCCCATGGTGGCGTGAGCTTGTGGCGTCCCTTGGTGTTCTGGTTCCGGCGTAGCACCAAATCGCCGACGTTAAGGTCACGCCTGCGTATGTGTCTGTCGTGGTAGCGTCGGAGACCCTGCTGGTACCTGGCAGAATGCAATAAAGCCACATCTCGGGCTTCCTCGAGCTGGTCGAGGGCGTCCTCCCTTGCGGCGTCGTTATTTCTTTCGTTGTAGGCTTTTAACCTTGGGGATCCGTATTCTATATCAGTCGGAAGCATAGCCTCGGACCCGTAGACTAAGAAGAACGGAGTGAACCCCGTGGCTCGACTCGGCGTTGTTCTCAGGCTCCACAGGACCGAGGGTAGCTCGGCGGCCCATCTTTTGCCGTGCTTGTTTAGCTTGTCGAAAATTCTGGGTTTCAGGCCTTGTAGGAGCATGCCATTGGCACGCTCTACTTGGCCGTTCGTTTTTGGATGAGCTACGGCCGACCAGAGCACGCGAATGTGATGGTGGTCACAGAAATCCAGAAACTTTTTACCAGTGAACTGGGTGCCGTTGTCAGTGATAATGCAGTTCGGAACCCCAAATCGATGGACGATGTCGGTAAAGAAAATCACGGCTTGTTCGGACCTAATACTGGTGATGGGACGAGCCTCGATCCACTTGGAAAACTTGTCGATTGCGACAAGCAAATGGGTGAAGCCACCAGTAGTTCTTTTCAGTGGTCCGACGAGGTCGAGCCCCCAAACGGCAAACGGCCATGTGATGGGAATGGTTTGTAGAGCATGTGCCGGGAGGTGAGTCTGCCTTGCATAGTACTGACAACCTTCGCAGGAGCGTACTAGCTCGACGGCGTCGGAGACCGCGGTCGGCCAATAGAACCCTTGTCTAAAGGCGTTCCCGACGAGGGTTCGAGGCGCAGCGTGGTGACCGCAAGCCCCCGAGTGCAGGTCGCTGAGCAGGTCCCTGCCTTCCTTGTTTGTGATGCAACGTTGGAGAATGCCTGTAGGGCTGCGGCGGTACAGCTCCCTACTGTCATCAATGATCACAAAGGTTTTGGCCCGGCGAGCGATCCGTCGAGCCTCGGTCTTACTCGAGGGGAGGTCCCCTTGGATAAGATAGTCGAGGTACGGCGCGCGCCAGTCAGGCTCGATGTCAGATGGTGGGGTCGATCCTTCCACCTGCATGGCTTCGGCCCCGGTCGAGGGGGCCTCTGCCTCTGGTGGGGGGTCGAGTGACGACCCGTCGACCCCTCCGCCCGACCCAAGGTCGACAGATGGCCGTTGGAGATCTTTTGCGAAAACGTCAGGCGGGACCGTAGTTCGACTTGACGCGATTTTTGCGAGTTCATCGGCGGCCTCATTATACTTGCGTGCTATGTGGTTGAGCTCGAGGCCATGAAACTTGTCCTCGAGGCGTCGTACCTCTCGGCAGTAGGCTTCCATCTTGGGGTCGCGGCAGCTCGAGCTCTTCATGACTTGATCGATCACTAGCTGGGAGTCGTCTCGAACATCAAGGTGTCGGACCCCGAGCTCGATGGCGATTCTTAGCCCTGTGACGAGTGCCTCGTATTCGGCGACGTTGTTGGACGCAGGGAAATGGAGCCGGATGGTGTAGCGTATGTGAACTCCGAGGGGTGAGATGAAGAGCAAGCCCGCGCCCGCTCCTGTTTTCATCAGAGACCCGTCGAAGTACATGGTCCAGAGTTCGGCCTGGAGCTGTGCGGGAGGGAGCTGGGTGTCGGTCCATTCAGCCAAGAAATCTGCCAATACCTGTGATTTTATGGCTTTGCGCGGCGCGTAGGATAGGGTCTCGCCCATGAGCTCGACCGCCCACTTGGCAATCCTACCCGTGGCTTCCCGGTTCTGGGCTATCTCTCCCAGGGGGAAAGAAGAAACCACAGTAACTGGGTGGCCCTCAAAGTAGTGTCGGAGCTTGCGCCGTGTCAAGATGACAGCATAGAGCAGTTTCTGGATTTGAGGGTAACGGACCTTGGTTTCTGAGAGCACCTCGCTAATGAAATAGACCGGCCTTTGGACGGGCAAGGCATGAGCTTCCTCGGCCCGTTCGACGACCAGGACTGCGCTGACTACTTGTGAGGTCGCAGCGACATAAAGTAGGAGCGGCTCTCCTGGGGTCGGAGGGACGAGAACTGGCGAGTTAGAGAGTGTGACTTTGAGTTTGGTGAGGGCTTCCTCGGCCTCGAGGGTCCAGGAAAAACGCTCCGATTTCTTCAAGAGGCGGTACAGAGGGAGCGCTTTTTCGCCGAGGCGCGAAATGAAACGGCTGAGCGCCGCCAAGCAGCCCGTGACCCTCTGTACGCCCTTCAGATCTCGGATGGGGGCCATCTTGGTTATCGCAGAGATTTTTTCTGGATTGGCCTCGATGCCCCGCTTAGACACGATGAACCCCAAAAGCATCCCTCGGGGGACGCCAAAAACGCACTTTTCTGGATTGAGCTTGATATTCTTTGCTCGAAGGCATTTGAAGGCGACATCGAGGTCATTTACTAGATTATCGGCTTGCCTGGTCTTGACTACGATGTCATCAACGTATGCCTCGACGGTTGGTCCAATGTGTTCTCCGAAAACGTGCTGCATGCATCGCTGGTACGTTGCCCCTGCGTTCCGGAGACCGAAGGGCATCGTGACGTAGCAATACATGCCGAAAGGGGTGATGAATGAAGTCGCGAGCTGATCGGACTCCTTCATTTTTATCTGATGGTAACCGGAGTAGGCGTCTAAGAACGAAAGAGTTTCACATCCCGCAGTTGAATCAACGATTTGATCAATGCGTGGCAAAGGAAAGGGAACTTTCGGACATGCTTTATTTAAGCTAGTATAGTCTACACACATCCTCCACTTCCCACTCTTTTTCTTAACTAATACAGGATTAGCTAGCCACTCGGGATGGTGAACCTTCTTGATGAATCCGGCCTCCAGTAGCTTGTGGATCTCTTCGCCGATGACCCTGCGCTTCTCCTCGTCGAAGCGGCGCAGGCGTTGCTTCACCGGTTTGGACCCGGCCCGGATCTCCAAGGCGTGCTCTTTCGCGAGCTCTCCCGCCAAGTGCGCGTTCCGCACGCTCATGCTCGAGAGTTTGTTGGAGTAGACGCAGGTTTTCTCGTTCCTCGTCGAGCCTCTCCCGCAACTCGCGGATTTGGTCGAGCTGCGCCCCCTGATCTGCAAGGAGCTGAGCCTCGCCTTGCCCGGCAGGGCGCCCGTCGTGAGGGGGCGTGTGCCTTCCTCCGACCGGCTGTTCTTCCTGCGAATCCGACGCGCCTTCAACATCGACGTTGAAGCACTCGCGGGTCGGATCGTAGGTGTCATCAGCCGAGTCGGAGTCAGGGGCGCCGAAATAATAGTATGACGGGGGAATATATGGTCGTTGCGGGCCGCTACCGGGGTTGCGGCGTGGGGAAGCAGTCACACGGGGTTCTGCTTCTGGCGCCTCAGTAGAGTCCAGATAATCAGAAGCCGGCGTGGACGCGATGAGGTCAAGGGTGGAGCGTAGGTGGTGCCCAGGGAGTTCCTCATAAGCACTTATACAAGTGCTCACGGAAGAAGCGTACGCCTGGGCAGCCGGAACCGGCCCAAACGGAAACGGCGAAGGCGATGCTGCCGCCCACGCCGGGAGAGAGGTACGGGGCGGCGACGTCGCACTAGGCGGAGGAGCGGCGGGGTTCTCCGCTGGCATGCTGTCCTCGGCCAGGCCCATCCTGCCCAGACTTTCCACGAGGAAATCCGGGCCGGCGTCTGACTGGGAAGTGCCGAATCGGGGAACCCCATTGCCCTCCGTGAGGTGGAGACGATGGTTGCGCCGGGCTCGCCGCCGCCGAGCGGCTCGCGCCAGCCTGGAGCGACGGTACCGGCGGATTGCTCCCCCAGGCTGGGAGAGCTCGTAATCCTCGTCGGTAGGGTGTCTTGGCGGGAGCAGGACCATATCGTAGCCATAGCCGAGCGACATGAACTCCAAACTCCCGAACCAGATCACCGTGGCCAACGGGATAGGGCGTTCGGGGTCAGCCATCCAGGAAAAAGGCGGGAAAGCGACGTTAGCACGCAGCGTTCCCCTACCTGGCGCGCCAACTGTCGGTGTTCGGACCCGAGGGGGTCCTAAACCAACGAGTAAAATGCTGCGTGTCCCTTTCCTGGATGGTGATGCAAGGAGAACACACGGGGGTTTATCCTGGTTCGGGCAAAAGAAGGCCCTACGTCCAGCGGGGGAGGGGAGGTTTGTATTTCCTTGCACCGAGGTGCTTGTGTAGGGGCTACAAGCTTGTGAGAGAGGGCGACGAGCCCAGGTCTCAAAGGAGAAAAAGAAAGAGTACAAGATGATTGCTTGAGATGTTGATCGCTACGTCGTATATGACTGGTTGCCCGTTGTCTTCTCTAGGGCCCTGGCCTACCCTTTTATAGGATGAGAAGAGGCCAGGACGACGGGAGCCTTGAGATGACGTTTTGTCGATCCTGTTGAGGTGGTTGTAGCGACGTGCCTCAGGAATGGGAGGCCATCCTCTGGGATGTGATGTCGTAGGCGTCGAAGTGACCCGGAGCGCCGTGCCATACCGTCCTTCCTTCCCTGTTGCGCCGAGGCCGGGGGTCGAGGCCGGGTCGAGGCCAGGTCGAGGCCGAACGGATAAGTCCGAATCCCTGAAATCGTGGTGTACGGACTTTGTCGCATCTTTCCTCGAGGGTAACTAGTGACGCACAGTGTGAGGTAAGGTGGGTACAGTGACGTTTTTCACCTCCCATCACGGGATGGGTGGTTTAAACAGTGAGAACTGACATGGGTATTGTTCCCACGTCGACCCAGGCCGTGGCCATGCCGGTAGGTGGTGGTTGGTAGTTTGCATTAAATGCTTTGACTTTTCGTCCCGTGGTAGGTGGAGACAGAGGGGGTCGAGCGCCTCGACTTGGGCTCACGCGAGTCGGAACGCCCGGGGCGGTCGAGCCCCGTGCGGGTCGGAACGCGGTCGAGGCCTCCCGTCGAGGGGGCCTCGTACGAGTCGGAGACAGGACGCGGTCGAGGCATTTCGTCGAGCCCGCCTCGTACGAGGCGGACCTGTCGCACGTAGTGGGCTGTGCTTTATCGTGACCTAATCGTTTTAGTTTTTATTATTGTTAAATGTGGGTACCCCTATTCAGAAGTGTCAGTGTCAACACATGATGAACAATGCCTTGTTCATTCCTTGTCTATTTTGTTTCTTGGCATCTAAGATGAATTTCAAACTGAATTGTTGCGGCAATACTTAACTTTATGTATTCTACATACATGATTTTTGTGATGATTTTTGAAACATTGCAACATGGTATTTTAGCTAACGAGGGCGCCAGCCCCCCTGGGCACCAAATCTGCACTCTTTTCTTATTGTTAGGTTTTGCCTATTTCACCACATACAACTAAACCATTTTTGTCCAGTCACACTAATAATTTTCTTTCCATACTTCCAGATTAATAATGCATATTCATGCGACTTTCATATAAATGAGAGATCATCTTTTTGAGCTGTCTACTTCTAATAACCGAATAAATGGCATACCTGATTAAGGAGTCCGAGGCTAACAACTTTAGCTCCTTTCTTGTCAGCTTCACATATCGCCTTTTCAACCAGGCTATTGATTGCTTCCTTCTCCCAAGTCAATCCATACTGCAGAACAGAGAAAGTTGGTGATTCTGTTAGATTCCTTTCTGAAACAAGATGATTTGGTTGACACTGGAGATCCCACTCATTGTTATGAAAAATATCAAGCAGATATCGTATATTGAGTTAACCATGATTCTTACATGGAAACTGTATCTTGGGATGGCCCATGATTGCATTTTGAGTTTCTTCATGACGTTCCTCTCAACAGTAAATGAAGAACCATATGTCCATGTCAGAACCATGGAAAGCCATGACATGGGCCACATCATCCGCACATACCACTTGGAAGCGTAAGGTCTAGAAGCGTATTCTGCAAACCCGGGCCTCATATGATAGATGGAGTGCAGGCTAGTAAGATGGGTAAGATGAACCACATCTACTGTTTCTTCTTTGCCCTTGAGTGACTTCTCATACAACGTATCTGATGACTTGTCCATGGTGTTATATATGTAGTCATAGAATGGCATGAACAGGGAGTAGTTTGTCCTGAACTGAGTGTGGTGAAGAGAATGAAACCTAAGTCGCAAAAGTTTATTTATATACTCAGAACAACATATGGAATCATGGAAATAACTTAATTTACAAAATATAGTTTATTGAGTCAACCCAGCTTGCATTGCTTAACAAATCATATCAATTGTGGAGAGCAACAGTTATATGAGATACTTACGAGGGTGTGTACATGAGATACTTGAGAGGAGGGAACCATTTGAAGAGCCAATTGGGTACCAATTCAAAGTTGCAGTGACCCATGTTGTTCATGAAGTCGATGTAGACCAAGTAGATCTCAAATGCAAGAATGGAAGCAGTTCCATTCAAGGCGCACACAATCAATGGGATCCCGAACAGTAGTTCATATGCCACGAGCTCAGCAAATGGATGGATGACGGCTGCAAAAGAGAACAATATTTGATCTTAATATGCGCTAGTTGCTCCAAAGGGAATAAAAAAGCACCATTAGATGTGCATAAGAGGGCTGCCTGATAATTCTTGTAAGGAGATGATCTGTGATATATGATAACATCTCAAGGTTTAAGTTATCTTTATTGTTGCAGTCTTTCTGCTTTCTAAGGTCAGGGATTATGTATCTTGCTTGGAGAAGGATCATGAACCAGGTTAGGTATATTCCCTCAGAAATCTGTCGATCTCTAAATCTGACAATGTTTTTATTTGCCATGTGGATCGCTCTAGTCTCTTGTTTGTATGCCGCAGAAGTATCTCTCTGTTTTTGCATTTCTTTGAGGTGTAGACGCATGCTGTAAGTATGACCTTGTTTGAATTACAGCTTTTCTGCATCAGTTTATTTTACTGCCTATGGAAACCAATGGAGATGGGAAGAAGAAAACAGGCTATTATTCATTATTATCTATTAAATTGTGAGTTCTTGTGACATAATTTCCATGGCTAAGGCATGTCTAGTGCAAGTACTTTTCTCTGTTTTTGCACCTTTGAATGAGTGCCATAATAATTAGTTTGCAAAACTACTCTGCCCTTAATTCTGGTTTACCTACTTTCTCTTCCTCTCGTAACCTCCCTGGGTTACATGTGAATTACTGAACTGTTTCCCTTCGAAGTTTCATCTCTGATAGTTTGAATACTCAGAAGTACTATTATTTTGGTACTTCTTTTTAAAGAATCATCTTTATTCAGATGCTGTCACTGTGCTGGCTACAAAGACCAACATGAGTTCTCCAATCAGGGCGCCTGTACATATGGTTGAATTCACTATGCCTACAGCTGTTGAAGCCTAGCTGCATGCAGAGCTCTGCAACTATACTGAAGGTACACACAACACTCCCAGCTCAGCCATATATACGCTCTATGTTTCTAGATTTTACATGAGAACTAAGAAGCTTCTCTTATATTTCTTTTTTTATAAAAGAAATGAACTCCCATTTTACGAGTGAAGATATTGTTTTACAATCTTTTTTATTGGAATCAAGACTTTGACAATTACATCAGAAAGCGATGATGTCCCTAGAACAGCTTTTAAGAATATTGGTTTCCTTGCTGCACTAGAGGTCGGTTTTGAGTGTAAAGAAAAGATATAACCACGTACGGATTGTAGGACTGTACTGTGGGGGTTCTATCTGTCCGATGGAGATAGTGATTCGGTGGTAATAAGTACGTGTACGTGGTGACCGGCAATGAACGCGATCATGTTTCGGTTCTGTTCGGTTGTGGAAGCTGTAGGCATGCAGCAACTGTGCAGCATGGCTTTCGCATGGTCCCGGATTTGCTCGTCCTTAATCGGCCAGTGGTCGCTCTCCAGGGCTCAAATTCGGCATCAAGACGACAGGAGACGTGATGTCGAGGCAGTGCCGTCTCTGGTCAGTAAAAGTCCTTTGAAAGGGAAGGCGCAAGTTTTAGTGCCCTTTGGAAAGGCCTTTGTTCTAAGGAAAAAGTCTAGATCACCCCCTAAATTATTGGAGATGGTCTACTTAACCCCTCAAACTATGAAACGGTCTAATTTACCCTCTGAACTTTCCAAAACCGTCTATTTTACCCCTTGGGGCAGCTATTGACGGTGGTATGCTACAGTACCATTGTTTTGCTACAGTAACCTAATCTTTAAAAAATCATAGTAAATCACAGAAAAATCGTAAAATGAAAAATCTAATTTTGTTGGACTCCACGTGAGTAGATCTACACAATGAACATATAATATGGTGTGCTTTAGTACAAAGTTTTTGCTGTAGCTTTAAATTTATTGGAAAATCCTAATAAATTTAAAAGAAAGTGAGTATGCGACAGTGATGAAAAGAAAGAACCAACTTAGCAACCTCATGCATAAATTTAGGACAGTGTTTTTTCATAAAATGTTCTGTACGACACGGAAAAAAACACTTTGCTGTAGTAAAAAGAATACAATTGTACGTAGTACCAAGTTAAATCATTTTGAGCCTGACTAAGTTTATATTTACGAACTACCATACCAAATAAGTGTCATTAGATTTGTCATGTAATAATATATTTTAATAGTTTATTTATTTATTTAATGTTGTAAGGCTCCGTTTGACAAAGCTTCTCTATTTGGTAAAGCTTCTCCGTTTGGAGCTGTTTTATGTCGGTCAGCCTGGCTAAGGATGCGTCCTTTTCAGGATGGAAGTGGTATAAAGTTTGTAAGTCAAAATAGAATAGTTTTAACGTTCTTTCAGAATGTAAATAAGATAATTCACTCGATCGAACACCGTACGTGTACTCATCTTGGATCAAGTTGGAGCTGGAGCTAGCTCTACCAAGGAAAAGGAACATACTAGAGACGAATCCAGGCAGAGTCTGCCACCAGCAAATTTGCCAACTTGCATATGCATGATTACTGACAGCAAATTTGCCGGCGTATTGAAATATGAAAGTGAAGGGGGGGGGGGGGGGGGGGGGGGGGATGGCTTGTAGTTGTAGCTTACAGGTGATTGGCTCGGTGACGATGGAGGCGTGGTGGTGGGAGTGGTATCGGGTGTAGAGGAAGTGGTGCTGCAGCGCGCGGTGGAGCCAGTAGTAGATGAGCTCCACGGGGCCGGCGTGCAGCAGCGCGATGAGCACGGCGCCGTCCGTGCGCCACAGCGGCAGGTGCTGCCCGCCGGGCAGGTACATGGAGCCCAGGTACAGGAGGATGCCGCTGAGGAGGATCTGGTCGTCCCAGTTGCGCTCGCGGTCCACCTGCTCGAACTCGATGCCCCGGTCCACGATCTGCCGCCGGCTGCGCGCGTTCTGGAGCCGGGACACGGTGATCCACACCTGGTTGTGCAGCATCCGGAGGAGCAGCGACGGGAAGATGGCGATGTACCCCAGGTCCGCCGCCTTCCACCCCTTGGTCGCCGCGAGGTAGACGCCGTGCGCCACCCATGGCGCCAGCAGCAGGTACTGCATGCACAGCATCGTCAACAACGTGCATGATGCACAAGCAAGCGTCAGCCAGCATGCATGACACTGCTCGATCTCTTAGTTAACTGTATTTCTAGAAGTAAAAAAAGAGAGTATATAGAAAATGAGGCACTCCTTCTCAATGAAATACGCGTGAAGTCATGTTCTTGAAAAAAAGAAAAAGAAAACGAAACGCGTCGTCCTTCCATGCTCATGAGTCGGCCGGAACTACCTTGAAGTTGCCGAGCTTCTTCCATGGCCACTCGGTGAAGAGGCCGGGGTTCGTCGCCATTGCGAGCTACCACTGCTTCCTTGTGATTTGAGAACTAGTCCCAGCCACCAGTGAACTGAACTGTACGTCGTCCCTGGACAAGCTCAATTTATAGAGCTGCTCGCGCTTGTGTATATGGGGAGATGACGGTGCCCTGCTGGAAAGTACAATAACTACTACCACACCCTCATAACCTCTCATCAATTCTCTCTTGCATGCCCTTTGGGCCTGTTTGATCACTGGACTAAAGTTTAGTTCGTCGTTGGATTATAAACTAAACATGTACTGCTAATTATAAATTCTTATTTTATGTGAGTTCTACTCATCAATTAGCCTCTGTTAGTTTTTGTTAGACCACGATTAGTTTATGTTTAGACTTACTATTTTGCATCCAAATATGAACTAAAGATTAGTTTAGTCCATCCACACACCCCTTAATCTAATGAGTCAGGAAAAAAAAAGCGCGCGCACACACAGAGAATTCAGTCTTATCATATCAGTACAATCATTCGACTTCATTAGGTTGGCAACGACTGTGTGTGGTGATGAGGTGTGTGTGCTACGTGTCCTACCTTTGTGACGTGTCGGCCAGACAATAACGCCAAAGACTTGCATTGCACACTGCAGTGTCATTGACGTCCGAGCTTTGAGGTTTTGGTGCGGTAGGACCAGTGGGGGGAGAGGGGCCATGAGTATAGTTGGCCAACGGGCCGGTCCGGATCGGCATGGCACGGGCACGGGCTAGGCACGGCCCGCAGGGTGTCGGGCAGGCACAACACGCCATGCCTCCCGGGTTGTGCCCCACTGTGCCTCGTGCCTGGCCTTTGGCCCAAGCACGGCACTACGGGCCGACATCCGTGCCGTGCCGGCCCACAAAGCACGGCCAATTCCGCGCCCGTGCCAACCCATAGCCCGTTTCCCTTAAAACATCTCAAACTGCTTCTCTCATCCAACACTTCATCATTTTCACAATCATATTTCTGAATCAGTCACTCACAATCATAATTCATTCACATTTCATTATTTCATAGTGACAATGAACAAGTCATTAGTACCAGCCATGGCGCCCTCGTGCGGAGGCCTCTCTAGCACCGTTCCTCAACGGTGTGCGGGGCAGCCTTGGTCGCTCTATGCCGCAGCTAGAGGACGACGCATCAGCCACCGACCTGCGCAAAGATGGAAGAGGAAAAGAACAGATCAAATCAGAATCAGAATACATGGAAGGGTAGGGTTAGGGTTAGGGTTAAGGTTGTACATATGCAATCGGAGCCCGGCGCCGGAGAAGGCGACCCAAACAACACGACACACCGGTTAGAAGGACGACGAGCGGTGGAGGAGGGACAGATGGGGACACGAACTCACATAATCATCGAGATCAAGAGGGGAGATAGGGAGAAGGCGAAAAGAGAGGCGCAGAGGGAAGGGATCAGATAGGAGGAGTATGGAGGGGCTTGCCGGCGGCAGGCGGATTGAGATCACCGGAGTCGGGGAGGCCGGACGCCACCAGCATAAGAGATGACAAGGCAAGAGCGGAGTGGCGGAGTGGAGTGGATGGAAATGAATTAGGGTTCGCGATGAGGGGGAGGGGGCGCCACGGCCTCGCGGTTATATATGAGGGGGAGGGGGGCGGTGTGGAGGCGTTGGCCAACGAGCAGTTGGGGCTGGACCGGCTAGCAGCCCACGCGTTGCCGTGGGGGACGCTGGGACGGGGGGTGGCCGGGCGATTGGCGGGCCGACCGTTGTAGGCCGAGTCATGCCGTGCCAGCCCACGGGCTTGAGTGGCGGCCCAGGCACGGCCTGCACCCCTGGGCCGGGCTGGCCTGGGCCCGCTGACTATCGGGCCGTGCTGTGCTTGGGCTAGGCCAAAATTGCGGGCTTCGTGCCGAGTCGCCGTGCCTCGAGCCGCATGGACAATTATAGCCGATGAGCATCCATGTGTGTGTGAGAGAGAGCTGCCATGAGATGTGTGTGACATATCCATGTGAATGGATGTATAGCACGTCCAGAGGACATACAACTAGTCGGCAAAAAAAAAGGCTTCGAGGTGAGGTGAAAATGAATTGCAGCTATATATTCACCGATCATAATGCATTGTGCGCTATGGTAAAAGTTAACGAAGGTAGCAGTTGTTCTTTTTTGAGGACCGATCGGGAGCATTTCTTTTTTCATACGACCTCTCACTTTTTTAATTATAAAAATAACAGACCCCTTGACTCTGAGAGCAGTAGTAGTGATTCAGAGACGTCGTAGCAAGGGCTCGTTTAGTTCCTAACTTTGGACGTGTAAAGGTAAAAATATACTGTAGTGTTACTATAACATTTCGTTTGTATTTGATAAAAATTGTCATTAAGCTCAAAACGTTTGTCTCGCAAAGTACAACAAAATTGTGTAATTAGTTTTTAATTTTATCTATATTTAGTACTTTATACATATACCGATATTTTGATGTGACGAGAATCTTCTTTTTATATAGTGTCAAATTCTGGATTAACTAAAAGGCCCAGCTCCAGTGAGATCGTGCAGGAGTAGTTGCGACGCAATGACAGGTCTTTATCCCAGCCCCAGCACGGGACTACGGGAGAGAGACAGGGATGGCCTCTTTTCGCTGCGCCGTCCAACGTACTAAAATTCACTGGTCTGTGGAAACACCATAAATGAACAAGAGAAATAGTACTATCAGATGAAAAAGAAAGTGCATCTCGTCCTCTAATTCCGACACGACACGCAATCAGCAACCGTGACTCTGAGCGCTTAGGTCAGGTTTAGATCCTAAATTTTTTTTAGAAAAAATTTCTGTAGCACTTTCATTATTATTTGACAAAATTTGTTCAACTATAGACTAACTAGGCTCAAAAGATTTATCTTGACATTTACAGACAAACTGTATAATTAGTTATTTTTTATCTACATTTAATACTTTATACATGTGTCAAAGATTCGATATGACAGATACTGTACAAAATTTTTTGAATTTTTTGAAACTAAACGTAGCCTTACATTACCGCCACGTATATCATGCATCATCACAAAGCAGGTGTCAGATTCTGGGCACATAAGGGCAGCTCCACTGTATAATCTTGAGCAGGGTTTGTCCAATCAATGACCTGCACTTGTTCTGTATTACTGTATGGTGCAGCAGCTAAGACAGCAATGATCGATGCGCTGGAAACGGAAACGGTGGTGTCACAAAGCAATTTTCCATCTCTTGGAGCGACACTTGTCGTTCTTGGTGGGCATTTGGCACCAAATTATTAAAGCATGATCTTAACTGCATGGTTTATGTACTCCTACCATCTTGCCGCCTCCAACAGCTATAAGTTCGGTATTAGTTGGCGGAGGCAGGAATTTTTTCTAGATGTGGCGGAGTTTATAAAGGTCGAACATATATAATATAATATCAATTATGCAAGGACACACTAGAATATTATCTAAACATGTATATTAATATATGTGATCAGTAAATATAACAGAAATCCAAAAGTAAAGTATTGGCACATAAAATACCTCACTAAATAAATCTTGTTGTTGGAACAAATACATACCCATAATAAAGCTTTATTTGGGTGCAGACCTTGGCATTGGCATTCTTCTTTTTTTTTCTTTTGAAATTCTTTCTTAATTCAGCAAGATTAAGTCCCTTGAATAAGCCTAGCTCAATGTAGCACACCATTAGGTCATAAGCCAAGCAGCCGGCAGACTCCTTCAGATGTCAGACGCGAAGCCAGCAGCCGTTCGCCGTCGGTGATCGCCGGCTCGCCGCCTCTGCACTTGACACGCCGCCGTTTTTGGATGTGCGATAGTCGATAGGTTTTAGTCTTCTGAAAATACGAACCGTCGGCGTCGGGCATCGGGCGTCGCCGCGGCGGCCACTGAAACCTGGAGCAGTCGATCAGCCAGGAAGGCAGGAAGACCAACGAGCTAGCTTCCTTCCGTGGACAGTGCCGTGGGCTCTTGACGTAGTCACGTAGGCCCATGAGATACCAGCCCACAAACAAAATCCATCCGTGCACAGTGGCGGAGGCCAACAGCCATGTATATTTTAATATTTGTATTTCACGTATATAACCGTATATACACATAATATACTAGTGTTTTCTATACATTTGAGGTATGGCGGAGGCCAGACCTCGCCATACAGCTGCCTCCGGTTGGACAGCTTTCAGGTATATGTCAAATTAATGAACCTTCAACGGCCAGTGCCATGTTGTTTGTCCTACGTTGCTTGCTCATCAGCATCTTGGCTAAGGTCTCGTTTAGTTCCAAAAAGTTTTTGCCGAAAATATCACATCGGATATTTTATGCGATGTCAGAAAAGATTTTTGGATACTAACAAAAAAATTAATTGCACAACTAGCCTGAAAACAGTAAGACGAATTTATTAAGACTAATTAATTCGACATTAGCAAAAGTGTTACTGTAGCACTTTTGTGCCAAATAACGGACTAATTAGGCTCAAAACGTTCGTATCGCAATTTCCACTCAAACTGTGCAATTAATTTTTTTTTATTTCGTCTACATTTAGTACTCCATGCATGTAGCGTAAGTTTTACTGTAGTACTTTTTGAATTCTGAATTTTGGAATAAAAGGCATGTCTTTGTCATTCTAACTCCCACCGAAGTCCCCGTGTGGTATCTGAGTTTAAGGTTTTTAGGTACGAGGGAGTGTAAATTGTTCAATTTTTTTCATCTGTAGTTTTTTTTTGAATTACACAGTACAATACGGATATTCACAACTATCGGCGTTCGGGCCCGTGGGGGTCCTAAGCCAACAAGTGAATTTGTGCTGCGTGTCCCTAATCTGGATGGTGATGCAAAGAGAATACACGGGGGGTTTATCCTGGTTCGGGCGAAAGAAGGCCCTACGTCCAGCGGGGGGGGGGAGAAGTATTGTATTTCCTTGCACCTAAGTACTTGCGTAGGGGTTGCAAGCTGTGAGAGAGGGAACCGATCCCAGGTCTCAGAGAGAAAGAGAGATAGAGTACAAAGGAGATTGCTTGAGATGTTGATCTTCTACGGTGGGATGATGACTTATTTTGCCTTGTCCGTCCCCCTTCGTAGATTCCCCTGTCTTCCCTTTTATAGGGTCAAGAGGAGACAGAGACACCGGGGGATGCCTTAGAAGTGAAGTTTTGTCGAGCGCTGTGGAAGCCGCTGTAGCGACGTGCTCCGAAAATGGCCGGCCATCCCTGGACACCATGGTGACGTAAAGGACGAGATGGTGACGTAAAGTACAAAGGAGTTTGCTTGTCGTACTCTGCCCCGAGGTGGATCAGTGGCGGAACAGTGCCCGGCATGGCGTGTACAGTGACAGGTTTTCACCGCCCATTCCGGGATGGGCAGCGGACTTCCTTCGATGCGAGTTTGTCCAATCAATGACCTGCACTTGTTCTGTATTACTGTATGGTGCAGCAGCTAAGACAGCAATGATCGATGCGCTGGAAACGGAAACGGTGGTGTCACAAAGCAATTTTCCATCTCTTGGAGCGACACTTGTCGTTCTTGGTGGGCATTTGGCACCAAATTATTAAAGCATGATCTTAACTGCATGGTTTATGTACTCCTACCATCTTGCCGCCTCCAACAGCTATAAGTTCGGTATTAGTTGGACAGCTTTCAGGTATATGTCAAATTAATGAACCTTCAACGGCCAGTGCCATGTTGTTTGTCCTACGTTGCTTGCCCATCAGCATCTTGCTAAGGTCTCGTTTAGTTCCAAAAAGTTTTTGCCGAAAATATCACATTGGATATTTTATGCGATGTCAGAAAAGATTTTCGGATACTAACAAAAAAAATTAATTGCACAACTAGCCTGAAAACAGTAAGACGAATTTATTAAAACTAATTAATTCGACATTAGCAAAAGTGTTACTGTAGCACTTTTGTGCCAAATCACGGACTAATTAGGCTCAAAACGTTCGTATCGCAATTTCCACTCAAACTGTGCAATTAATTTTTTTTATTTCGTCTACATTTAGTACTCCATGCATGTAGCGCAAGTTTTACTGTAGTACTTTTTGAATTCTGAATTTTGGAATAAAAGGCATGTCTTTGTCATTCTAACTCCCACCGAAGTCCCCGTGTGGTATCTGAGTTTAAGGTTTTTAGGTACGAGGGAGTGTAAATTGTTCAATTTTTTTCATCTGTAGTTTTTTTGAATTACACAGTACAATGCGGATATTCACAACTGTCGGCGTTCGGGCCCGTGGGGGTCCTAAGCCAACAAGTGAATTTGTGTTGCGTGTCCTTAATCTGGATGGTGATGCAAAGAGAATACACGGGGGTTTATCCTGGTTCGGGCGAAAGAAGGCCCTACGTCCAGAGGGGGGGAGAAGTATTGTATTTCCTTGCACCTAAGTACTTGCGTAGGGGTTGTAAACTGTGAGAGAGGGAACCGATCCCAGGTCTCAGAGAGAAAGAGAGATAGAGTACAAAGGAGATTGCTTGAGATGTTGATCTTCTACGGTGGGATGATGACTTATTTTGCCTTGTCCGTCCCCCCTTCGTAGATTCCCCTGTCTTCCCTTTTATAGGGTCAAGAGGAGACAGAGACACCGGGGGATGCCTTAGAAGTGAAGTTTTGTCGAGCGCTGTGGAAGCCGCTGTAGCGACGTGCTCCGGGAATGGCCGGCCATCCCTGGACACTATGGTGACGTAAAGGACGAGATGGTGACGTAAAGTACAAAGGAGTTTGCTTGTCGTACTCTGCCCCGAGGTGGATCAGTGGCGGAACAGTGCCCGACATGGCGTGTACAGTGACAGGTTTTCACCGCCCATTCCGGGATGGGCAGTAAAAAATGGGATTTGACACTGGTATTGCTTCCATGCTGGTATCGCTGTAGCCATGGGGGTAGGAAGTGGTTGGCAGTTGCATTAAATGCTTTGACTTTTGTCTGAGAGTTGGTGAGCGAGGCGGGTCGACCGGCTCGACCAAGGGTCGTACGAGTCAGAGATTTCTCTGTGGTCGAGGCGTCTCGTCGAGCAAGCCTCGTGCGAGTCGGAACGTGGCCGAGGCGTTCCGTGCGTGGTTTTGGCTCGTTGTACCCACGTGGGTTGAGCCTTGGCGTGGTTTTCTCAAGGGGTTTGTTCTTTTTAATCATTGAGTTTAGGTACCCCTTGTTTAGGTACCCGACAACAACGCACGCACACTCATCTCTAAAAACACTCGCACGCACACCTACCTCTATGAGCATCTTCAAAATCTTCAAAGACTGGACTGGCACAACACGAAAATAAAACGTAGACACTACTACAACTATAGAGTGCAATTTTCTAGCATTTACTATACTATCTCTCTTCTAATTCTTGAATATATTATGAAAGCTGTCACGGAACCGTCCAAATTATAAGAGCACAAGTCTAAAAACAATCGCCGAAGCGATCAAATTCTCAAACTTGAGCCCATATAACTCCGGTAGTCCACGAAATCACGAGGGATTTCAAACCAAACCGAGAGCAACCAAGATCGTAGTGATTCAACATAACACATCATTTGTTACAACAGTTCATAAGTAGCACTCATACATCGGAGTACGAATAAGTTATTACAAACCAAATTAGGAATAGCGGAAGCAACATAGTTTTGAAACCACATTTAGTTTAAGTACTGCCAGTGCGTAGTCACACCCTACAAAACCATAAAAGGAGAGAATACTACAGAGACCATGCCCAATGGTCTAGTCTTCACACCCAGCAGTGAAGACAGTACTTCAGGTAACCAGTAAGAATCTGCTACCTGCAACAAGGTGGGAATAAACCCTGAGTACGAGAAGGTACTCAGCTAGACTACCCGTCAAAAACCAGAAATAAAGTGACACCAAGGAATATGAAAGGCTTTGTATAAGTGGGCTAGCTTGACACATTTGTATAAAAGCTTAAGTACAAATAAGTAATCATTATTGCTTGAAGCATCACGTTAATCATTATTAACCTATCCTCTAGATTAGTACCTGTACTATAGCAATCACTTGATGTAGCCAAGCAAACAATAGTAACCATATCAGGTTTATAAGGCCATATTATATCATCATCATCTTCAGAACCATCAGTAGATTTAGTGAAATCTACGTTGCCTCTGCTCTGTCAAGTTTCTCACTATCCGGGAGAGACGACGATTCGAATTGATTCCAACTCAGCTAAGGGGGTATTCCTAACACCAACCGGGCATACTTTGCAAGAGTCGTCAACAGTCACCTTTGGTACAACTCAGGATGGGCCCAAACAGCGCCGCGCTCTTAGGGATTCCAGTGGCCAGGAAGCTCAAGACTTTTAACTCACCTGCCCTTGGTCCCACCTGGCTCCCCTCCGAGGTGACTTACACTTTTCGGCTTCGCAGCCTGAGTTGAGCTACTCGGCTTCGTGGTCGGCAACCTCAGGCTGGGCAGCTAAGTGTTAGGCTGCGTTCAAAATGACAAAGGAAGTACAGCGGATCGGTCCTTAACCGACACAGACGAGGATAGTTCCACACCCAAGACCTCCATGCCTTGTTGCTTCACTATCGACATCCCGCCCGGTCTAAGTTCATTATTAACACTTGGTTCTTTTCCACGATAGCCAACCGTGACCAAATACTTCCTACTTTGCAGGTGATAGGAGATCAACTGACATTACTGTTCTAATTAAGTAGGGCTAAGCATATAGACAATCCTGTCTACATAGGATTCATGGATTCATATATCTGGACAAGGAATGATATAATGCAGCAAGGGTTCCAAACAACTCCTACCACTTAATGCAACAATACATATAACATATATAATTAATTGCTTTGAAAGTAGGAGACTTATAATGCTCCGGGGCTTGCCGTAAACAAACGGGGAAGGCTTCCGGTTCGGCTTCACGAACGGCTCCCGCGTTTCCTACGGTTCCTTCGGATTGGACCTCCGGTTCTCGAACGGACTCCAACTTCGGGGTTCACGCCTTGCGGAGCTTCGCTCGTACTACGATCCTCGGTACACCTATTGCATGTATATGCACCAAATGAATTTCATGTATGCACCAAGGGGAACATGATGATTCATATGAGCATGGGAGGATGATGCGAAAATGAATATGATGACATTGCAACATCACAAGCAATAAAAGACCAAGTCATGTGGTGCTCTATTCAAATCACTTTAAGCTTAGGTGCAAATTTTCTCTCTGGTATTAACGTGTTTAAACATCTCTAAGTAACCACTAAGTACCACAAAGTTCATACTTAGCACACATATAACAAGTTCCAGCAATTTAGCGCATCGACATGTGGACTGCAGCAACTTTTAAAGTTCATAACTGGAGTTCTATAACTCCAATGGACATGCATGAGGACAATATGGAAAGCTTATGAAATTTTCTATAATTCATTTATAAACATCTAAGCATGATTTTATCATTTACCAGGTCGAATTAGCATATACACAGAAACTGTTCTAAAAAGACAGAGAGCAAAACAATTCTGACTCGAACTTTGAACAGCTGCCATTTCTAAACCATGAGTCCAAATGTCACCAAATTTTACCAGCAACTAGTTAATAAAGTTCTTAACAACTTTGTTATAGTTCACCAAGCATGAAAGCATCATTATCATAGGCTAATTTTCTTAACTAGCAAATCTGTCCAGAATGGCAGGTTCTCTAAATTAAATAATTAATGATGATGCAAAAGCACAATTGGACCAAACCAACTTTACTAATAGCTAGAGAATGTTAAAGTAACACCAGATCATATCATGTTACTTGCATAAACATTTATTTAATCGACCTTTTCTATTTATTTAATTGCATAAGCATAAAGGGCAATAAATATAAAATGTACCCAGAAAATTCTAATAAAATTAAAGAGGCACATACATGACACTAGGAGTCTACTATAAAAATTTCACCTCAAAATGACAAGTAGAATTGGAGATATCATAATAAACAAAAAGATAAGCACTATAAAGCCTATAACCAAGAAATTTCATAGCTGAAGCATATGACATCCAATATAGCTCAAAATTTAACTACAGCATTTTCATACCATACGTAACATCCCACAAAAATTTAATGGCAATTGGATTAATACACAGAGAGCTACAAAATTATCTAAAACACATGGTTAATTAAAGTGCATCACAAGATTAATTACTAACCTCAAAAATTATTTACCAACATACCACATATTATATTTTCTAAATAAACTAGACCTCACATAGAGCACAACACCACTTGAACCAACTAATTTGGACTTCTAGAACATGAGATATGACTTTACAAAGTTTGAGTACAAATCAAACATTTGAAATAAATCAAATAAAACAAAACCTAAACTAATCTTCCGCTCGGGCCGGCCCAGCAGGCCAACTCGGCCCACTGCCGAATCGGGCCCAGCGCCGAAAACAGGGGAGGGAGCAGGGAAGGCGCCCGCCGGCAATTTCCTCGCCGCCGACGAGGTTTCCGACGAGGCCGACCCCACCACCGTGTTCTTCTCGACGAACCGCACCCATTGATGTGCTATAGCTACGCTAGGGTTAGACCAAGATGGCTCACCGCTGGCAATGGCGGGCGGCGGTGCTCGGTGGTGGCGCGCCAGCCGGTAGGGTGCATGGCTGCGGGCGGTGACGGTGCCTACGTGCTCGTGGTGTCAAGGCGAAGCTGCTAGGACCGTTATCGAGACGACAAGGCGGCCGACACGGTCTAGCCTGTGCGGGTGTTATGGCGGCGACGGTGAGCCAGCGGCAACACTCGGTGTTCGACGCCGGAGGGGGGCACAGCAAGGAGTAACGTCAAGCACGCTGCGAGCTCTAAACCTAAGACGGCCTGGACACCAAGGAGAAAGGCAGAAAAGAACACGAACAGGGAGCAATCGAGCTCTATGCCTAGGCAAACATGGCGGAGCACGCTCTGCGCATCGACGCGTTTCGATGCATACAAGCTAGTAGAGACCAAACCGATTGCGGCTACATGACCTACTAAAGATGGTGACCATGGAACAGGGTACGAAAGGCGCAGCGATGCTCCGTAGCCACCTGGCCACGACAAGCTCCCACCCGCCGGAGCTGGAAACGACGGCGGAGCGGACAAAGCACGAACAGACGGGTACGGCTGCCCTGGCGAGGAGGATAGGGAGGTAGAGCAGGGGATTGCGAAGCTGCAGGTGCACGGGATTGGAGCTTGCTGCCCTAGCAGCGGCACAACACATGGCGAGGCGATGGCGGCAGTGGCAGCACCCCAAACCGCCGCGGCGGGCTCAGCGAGAAGAGAGGAAGAGAATGAGGGCAGCAACGACGCTCTAGGATGGCTCCTGGCCTTGTTCACGCGAGCGTGGGCATGGCAGTGATGCGTAGCAGCCACGCGGCCACCAAGTCATGCGCGCGGTCGGCCATGACTGAAGTTCAAGTTTTCTGAACTCTGAACCCCTTCGTGAACCGACTGACGGCCGGACTTTGCTCGATCAAAAATCCAAATCGGTGCATTGATTTGCTCAACCAAAAGAACTACGTGATAGAGCTACGTGAGGTCTACAAATGTGTCAACAGGAGCTCGAGCTAGATTAGCACGGTTTAAGAGATAGAAAGAGCCAAAGTGGGGTACTTAGAAACGGTGCAGTCAAGATAAGTCTGACAGCACACTTTCATCGATCTCCAATTCACAAACCATCCCGAGTTAGATGAAGGTGCAAGAGACTTTTAGTTAGAGATAAGTAAGATCTAGGAGAAAGTCTACTAGAACAAGAGCCAGTTCAGCAAGGTTAGAAAGATACAAGGTCCTAAATAAAGGGTACTTGGAAACTGAAAGTCAGTTATGAGATGACCCCAAAACAACTTTTGTTCCTCATGAAATTTGGCACAAACTTTGTTAAGGCGGCACAGCCATGCAAGCAATCTAAGCTATACTTTTGGTTAAGCAAACCAAAAAGGTCTTTAGGTCAACATGGTCAAGGTAGGGTACATGAGGAAATTAGGCAAACCATGAACATACACCCTAGGTCATTTTGCACCACTAACATGTTACAAACATTATCAAGGACTTAACCACACCCTAGCATCCTATGTACATGAAAGCTACATAAGGATGCAATGAAATACTATCATTAAAACTAATGAAACACCAAGTGACATCTGTGTGTGGCATGTGTTTCAAGGCATTACAAGCCTAGCACATATATAAGCAAGGTGCCTAAACATGATCTTAGGGTTAACCAACATAGCACACATGTGTAGCATCAGTGTAACATGAAAGTCGAAATTGTTGCAATGTCCTATTTCAAGCAAAGATGCACATGAAATGATGACGCTTATGGTAATGCCATGCTATGATCAAGCTCAAATGATGCACCAATGCAGGGCAAACACTTGGGGTGTTACAAAAATATTTAAAACTTTCATTAAAATAGTACACTATATATATATATCATGAGCGGAAAAAAGAAAACTAGCAGATATATTTTAAGGGCCATGCTTGGGATGGCACAACCCGAAGGTGTGCCAGCGTGCCATGGGCCGTACTTGGGCCGAAGAAAAGATTTACTGTGCTATATCGTCATGGCCCGACTTGCCTCTCGTGCCTAGAGGGCACGACCCGAAGCGGCACGAAGCACGAGAGGGCCGTGCCGGTCGACCTCTAAGTCCACCTATAACTGTCGGTTGTACTATCACTACCAGTTAAATCCACGAACCAGCAGTGACACTCTATCATTGTGGGTTCCAAAACACCCGTAGTAATCTAGCAGTGATTGCCAGTTCTGTAGTAGTGGGTGTTTCATGACCTTTTGAAAGCTTTTGTTTGGTTTTGGTGAATTGATGAAACTCTAAGTGTTAACCTAGTTTATCAAAGTGATTATAAGATAGGTAGAACTATTTCAAGTGGTGAAAGAATGGTGAAGATCATGATGATGGTGTGATGACCATGATGATCAAGTGCTTGGACTTAGAAAAGAAGAAAGAGAAAAACAAAAAGCTCAAGGCAAAGATGAAATTGATAGGAGCTTTTTGGTTTGCACTCAAGACACCATAGTGGGTGTGAGCGATTTAGGATTGATAGCCGTACTATTAAGAGGGGTGAAACTCGTATCGAAATGCGGTTGTCAAAATGCCACTAGATGTTTTAACTCATTGCATATGCATTTAGGATCTAGTGGAGTGCTAACACCCCTCAAAGTATTTGTGAAAATATACTAACACATGTGCACAAGGTGGTACACTTGGTGGTTGGCATATTTAAGCAAGGTGGTGAAGTTTGGAATTGAGGAGACACTGTTTTTTGTGACCGGACACTGGACTTGCATGTCCGGTCACCATGAAACGTGAGCAGACTCAGAGGAGGCGAGTGACTGGACTCTGGCTGAACACTGGTTAGCATCCGATCACGCTGATGTGGCGCACAGCTGAGGTGACTGAGAGGATCGGACGCCGGCCAACATCCGATCATGACCCACCTGACGCGTTCGGTCGTAGAAAATCGGCTCTGGTGCCTTACTAGAGTCGATCTGACACGAAGGCGAGCAGTGTCAAGTGTTTGTAGCGGTGCATCCGGTCAGGCCTTGGCTGTGGCAAGGGAACTTGTGATCGGCATGTTCAGTCTGCTATGGGACACGTCCGGTCATCACTAACGCGAGCGCGCGGTCGAGTTGACCGTTGAGATCATGGGGTCGACGTTAAACACTGAGGGACATGTGGAACCAATCAGGTGACCCAATGCTGGTGGCATGCGTCTGGTCGATCTGACCGGCGTGTCCGGTCACCCCAAGTGAAGCTGCAGTGAGAGCCAAATGGCTCTATTTCATGGAGACTTCTATTTAAGTACCTTGGTCGGCTCAAGCTCATTCTCTTAGCCATTTGCATTGACATAGCAACCTTGTGAGCTTAGCCAAAGTCCTTCCACTCATCTCCATCATTGATTCATCATCTTTGTGAGATTAGAAGAGAATCCAAGTGCATTGCTTGAGTGTTTGCATCTAGAGGCACTTAGTACAACGCAGCGCAGAGCGGGGGACAGCCGGTTCCGGTTAGCCGGCAGTCGAGTATGGTGGCGCGGCCTGGCAGTGGCCAGTTGCGCCTGCCCCTAGCCTAGGCCTGGTCAGCGATGCTCCCATCTCCTGGGTGCCTGGCCTGGGTGCGGCAAAAGACGGAGCATGGCGGTCCGACGGGGGATGGAGGCGCTGCTTCACTCGCTGAGCACGCGCATGGAGCTTGGAGGTGGAGGCCGAGGCGCCGGCGACCGGGGTCTGGTGGCAGCTACAGTCGGTGGGATGGCTGGCAGCGTACCTCACGCAGACGATTCCTCCTCTCCGCGGGAGACGGAGGTGCCGTGGGAATAGGACGCACCGTGGGGGATGACAGCAGCTGCGTGGGATAGAGGCAGTGGCGCGGCGGATTGGAATAGTCGGACGGCCGCACGGCGCCGTGAAGCCGCAACACACGAGTGCGGAGTGGGGAGATGAGCTTTCGTGGGAATTTGATTTATTTTTTTAGTGAGCGGTGTGAGTGAAGTGAGACGTTTGGTCTTCCAGATTTTTTAATGGCAGCATTACCGCCGTACTATCAAGCAACATAATAACCATTATTAGTACCGGTCTCCACAATCTGAGCCGCCCAATGATGATCCAACGTCTCGCGTGGACGGAGTAACGTCACGTGCTTGCACGCGCGCACACACATCCGGGTCCTCTCGACCGCAGGCCTCCCAGGCCAGGCCCGGCGGCCGCTGGCGGCGGCCACCGTGGAGGAGGGGAGATGCCGTGCATCGACAGTTGCCCTCCTTGGCTTCCGTTTCCGGCATCTAGGGCGCCGTTCGTGGAATCCTTCGAGCCGTCTGCGCGGCCTTGCCTGCTCCGCCCGTCGCTGCCGTACACAGTAAGATGTTTTCGCTCTCGGCATTCTATGTTTTTTTCCTGCTACAAGCGAGTTTGTTGTCTACTTCTATTAGCTTCACACTTCCTTCTTATGAGAAAACCCGAGAAGTACAGCAAGTTCCAATTCTGAAATTTGCTGTGGTAAGGAGAACAGAAAATGACGAAAATTTTAATGTGGAATTTGACAAGGATGAAACGGTAGGAATTTGGAGTCGCTATCAATGACCGCCTTCGCAGTACAGTTATTATGTGTTGCAAACCGAAATTAGATGGATGTACTGGCAAGCAGTTGATAAATGAGTAGGATTACAACACTGTGATAGGGTTTTCGAAGTTCCCCATTTCAACAATGTTGTTTGTATGATAAGATACCATAAATCCATCATTTCAATGATTACTATGCAGTGCTATAGTATCTTATAGGTTCTAGAAGAGCTTATGCGATGCTACTCCATTTCTGTGTCAGCAGAGCATATGTTGGTCATGGTTTTGCATTTTGTCTTGGGCAATATGGGGTCACTATTACTGAATATATTATGTCAAAAAAGTTGTTACATGCAATCTCTACTTTCTCTGGATCATGAACAAAATGAAGCATTGAACCGGATCTTTCATCCACATATCTACATGGGGAGTGAACAACATTTCCCATACCGGTTTCTTGTTGAAATATGCATTGATGCATGGAGAAATACGGATGCAGAATTAATTCATCATTGGTCTTTGAGCGTAGGGTGTGAATAAAGTAGTAAACAGCTAGCAGTAGATCAGAACACTTATATGCTACATCCCATCCCTGCTTATCAGAGATGGAATTTTTTTATCCTGCTTCCACAGAATGCTTTTACAAGAAAGGAGTTCATCTTAAATTTTAGATAGCAAAGGTCTTAAGTGATAAGAGGCAGAGCATGGAGAATAGAACATCAACATACTACTATGTCTGTAGCATAGTTCTCGTGAGCATATGACATAACTTTCAAGAACTTATTGCGCTGCCTTGCAATTGCAACCGGAGAATCAAACTTGAGCCACAGGGCGGAATCCATGCAGAAGAGCACCAGACCACACTTTCTCCATGTCTAGCACGATGTCCCCACACTCATGCTCGTTCCATCCCTCCAATGCATGAACCATTCCAGCAATGCGCCATGCACTCATGACCCTCCTTGGCAGCCAATTCTGCAAAGTTTTCAAATTGGTAGACCCAATGAAATCATGCATTAAAGTGCTTGGAGAGTACAAGTTCAGTGGGACCTCGTTTACCTCACAGGAGTGCACATTCTGTAGTGTTTTAGGCACAGCCATTGCAGGAGTTATCGAGTAGGTGCAGGTGTCCTTGCGTGCCATTCTTGGTGGAAACTGTGAATATGGGATAAACTGGGTCCCTTTCCGTGCCTTAAACTGCTCAGAAGCATCTAGACCTTCCCCAATTAACCACACCTACAAAATTTGAGGCCAACAGCTGATGTTATTTGACAATTGGATTTGATGGCCTTTTATATGATATCTCCTATCCATTTCTTAAGAAAATGTATGACAGACAGAAGTCTTTTTAACCTTTGCAGTAGCTGTCTTTGAAAACAAAAGGTTCTCAGCTGCATCTTCTGCCATGTTGGGCTTAAGGAAATGATAATCCTGCTTGTTGATCATTACTACCTGAGCAATATGCGTTGGGATTACATATTAGTGCAAAGTTTATTTATGCAGGTGATTAGCATGAAGCAAATGTGCAATTTTTATTTCTTATTACCTTGATATTCTTCCTACACAATGCTGCAGCAACAGCACGAGCAACTTTTGAAATATTTCCTGCGAGAACAACTTGATCTGTGCCTTGAGGAACACTATTCATAACCACTGCAGCAGCTAAGCTGGTGCCATCTACGAGTCTTACCCCCAACTTTGGGTACTTCTGAAGATAAAGTTCTCCATTTCCATTGAGGTTATGTGCCTGTCGACAAATATATTATTGTTAATTATTATTTCTATTCTTCCGTCTGTTGCTAGTATAACTCATTACTTGCCTTGCATGTGGATGGTAATTACACTGAATGAGCACTATCATGAACAAGCGAACAAATGATAAAGAGATTTCATGAGTTTGTGACTCGGATGAATGTGTGTTTAGACTTGAGATAACTATGAGACCATGCTATGCTATTTCCATATAGTTCATTAGCATGTAAGCACCATTGGAACAAGTGCCTATTTCCACCTTTCTGATAATTTTCTTATGGAAAATCATATGGCGCCCGTGGGGGCTGGTGCCCTCGTTAGCTAAAGGACTAAAATACCATGTTACAATGTTTGAAAAATCATGTATGTAGTACACCTAAAGTTAAGTGTAGCCGCAACAATTCAGATTCAGAAGTGTCAGTGTCAACACATGATGAACAATGCCTTGTTCATTCCTTGTCTATTTTGTTTCTTGGCATCTAAGATGAATTTCAAACTGAATTGTTGCGGCAATACTTAACTTTATGTATTCTACATACATGATTTTTATGATGATTTTTGAAACATTGCAACATGGTATTTTAGCTAACGAGGGCGCCAGCCCCCTGGGCACCAAATCTGCACTCTTTTCTTATTGTTAGGTTTTGCCTATTTCACCGCATACAACTAAACCATTTTTGTCCAGTCACACTAATAATTTTCTTTCCATACTTCCAGATTAATAATGCATATTCATGCGACTTTCATATAAATGAGAGACCATCTTTTTGAGCTGTCTACTTCTAATAACCGAATAAATGGCATACCTGATTAAGGAGTCCGAGGCTAACAACTTTAGCTCCTTTCTTGTCAGCTTCACATATCGCCTTTTCAACCAGGCTATTGATTGCTTCCTTCTCCCAAGTCAATCCATACTGCAGAACAGAGAAAGTTGGTGATTCTGTTAGATTCCTTTCTGAAACAAGATGATTTGGTTGACACTGGAGATCCCACTCATTGTTATGAAAAATATCAAGCAGATATCGTATATTGAGTTAACCATGATTCTTACATGGAAACTGTATCTTGGGATGGCCCATGATTGCATTTTGAGTTTCTTCATGACGTTCCTCTCAACAGTAAATGAAGAACCATATGTCCATGTCAGAACCATGGAAAGCCATGACATGGGCCACATCATCCGCACATACCACTTGGAAGCGTAAGGTCTAGAAGCGTATTCTGCAAACCCGGGCCTCATATGATAGATGGAGTGCAGGCTAGTAAGATGGGTAAGATGAACCACATCTACTGTTTCTTCTTTGCCCTTGAGTGACTTCTCATACAACGTATCTGATGACTTGTCCATGGTGTTATATATGTAGTCATAGAATGGCATGAACAGGGAGTAGTTTGTCCTGAACTGAGTGTGGTGAAGAGAATGAAACCTAAGTCGCAAAAGTTTATTTATATACTCAGAACAACATATGGAATCATGGAAATAACTTAATTTACAAAATATAGTTTATTGAGTCAACCCAGCTTGCATTGCTTAACAAATCATATCAATTGTGGAGAGCAACAGTTATATGAGATACTTACGAGGGTGTGTACATGAGATACTTGAGAGGAGGGAACCATTTGAAGAGCCAATTGGGTACCAATTCAAAGTTGCAGTGACCCATGTTGTTCATGAAGTCGATGTAGACCAAGTAGATCTCAAATGCAAGAATGGAAGCAGTTCCATTCAAGGCGCACACAATCAATGGGATCCCGAACAGTAGTTCATATGCCACGAGCTCAGCAAATGGATGGATGACGGCTGCAAAAGAGAACAATATTTGATCTTAATATGCGCTAGTTGCTCCAAAGGGAATAAAAAAGCACCATTAGATGTGCATAAGAGGGCTGCCTGATAATTCTTGTAAGGAGATGATCTGTGATATATGATAACATCTCAAGGTTTAAGTTATCTTTATTGTTGCAGTCTTTCTGCTTTCTAAGGTCAGGGATTATGTATCTTGCTTGGAGAAGGATCATGAACCAGGTTAGGTATATTCCCTCAGAAATCTGTCGATCTCTAAGTCTGACAATGTTTTTATTTGCCATGTGGATCGCTCTAGTCTCTTGTTTGTATGCCGCAGAAGTATCTCTCTGTTTTTGCATTTCTTTGAGGTGTAGATGCATGCTGTAAGTATGACCTTGTTTGAATTACAGCTTTTCTGCATCAGTTTATCTTACTGCCTATGGAAACCAATGGAGATGGGAAGAAGAAAACAGGCTATTATTCGTTATTATCTATTAAATTGTGAGTTCTTGTGACATAATTTCCATGGCTAAGGCATGTCTAGTGCAAGTACTTTTCTCTGTTTTTGCACCTTTGAATGAGTGCCATAATAATTAGTTTGCAAAACTACTCTGCCCTTAATTATGGTTTACCTACTTTCTCTTCCTCTCGTAACCTCCCTGGTTTACATGTGAATTACTCAACTATTTCCCTTCGAAGTTTCATCTCTGATAGTTTGAATACTCAGAAGTACTATTATTTTGGTACTTCTTTTTAAAGAATCATCTTTATTCAGATGCTCTCACTATGCTGGTTACAAAGACCAACATGAGTTCTCCAATCAGGGCGCCTGTACATATGGTTGAATTCACTATGCCTACAGCTGTTGAAGCCTAGCTGCATGCAGAGCTCTGCAACTATACTGAAGGTACACACAACACTCCCAGCTCAGCCATATATACGCTCTATGTTTCTAGATTTTACATGAGAACTAAGAAGCTTCTCTTATATTTCTTTTTTTATAAAAGAAATGAACTCCCATTTTACGAGTGAAGATATTGTTTTACAATCTTTTTTATTTAAATCAAGACTTTGACAATTACATCAGAAAGCGATGATGTCCCTAGAACAGCTTTTAAGAATATTGGTTTCCTTGCTGCACTAGAGGTCGGTTTTGAGTGTAAAGAAAAGATATATGGCTCCGTTCGGCTGGGCTGATAAGCCGGCTGAAAAACACTGTTGGTTAATTTGTTGTGAGAGAAAAATACTGTTCCGGCTGAAAAAAAGCTGAAAAAGACGGATTATAAGCCAGGTGAACAGGCTGTGGGGGTTCTATCTGTCCGATGGAGATAGTGATTCGGCGGTAATAAGTACGTGTACGTGGTGACCGGCAATGAACGCGATCATGTCTGGATTCTGTTCGGTTGTGGAAGCTGTAGGCATGCAGCAACTGTGCAGCATGGCTTTCGCATGGTCCCGGATTTGCTCGTCCTTAATCGGCCAGTGATGAAAATAAAGAACGAACTTAGCAACCTCACGCATGCAACTCTGGATGTCGATGTCCGGGACCATGCCAAAGCCATGTTAAGCTCCTAGACCTAGACTCTTTAAAAACTGTCTACAGGACAGTGATTTTTCATAAAATGCTCTGTACGACACGGAAAAAAACACTTTGCTGTAGTAAAAAGAATACAATTGTACGTAGTACCAAGTTAAATCATTTTGAGTCTGACTAAGTTTATATTTACGAAAAAACTACCATACCAAATAAGTGTCATTAGATTTGTCATGTAATAATATATTTTAATAGTTTATTTATTTATTTAATGTTGTAAGGCTCCATTTGACAAAGCTTCTCTATTTGGTAAAGCTTCTCCGTTTGGAGCTGTTTTATGTCGGTCAGCCTGGCTAAGAATGCGTCCTTTTCAGGATTGAAGTGGTATAAAGTTTTAAGTCAAAAATAGAATAGTTTTAACGTTCTTTCAGAATGTAAATAAGATAATTCACTCGATCGAACACCGTACGTGTACTCATCTTGGATCAAGTTGGAGCTGGAGCTAGCTCTACCAAGGAAAACAAGGAAAAGGAACATACTAGAGGCGAATCCAGGCAGAGTCTGCCACCAGCAAATTTGCCAACTTGCATATGCATGATTACTGACAGCAAATTTGCCGGCGTATTGAAATTTGAAAGTGAAGGGGGGGGGGGGGGGGGGGGGGGGGGCTGGCTTGTAGTTGTAGCTTACAGGTGATTGGCTCGGTGACGATGGAGGCGTGGTGGTGGGAGTGGTATCGGGTGTAGAGGAAGTGGTGGTGCAGCGCGCGGTGGAGCCAGTAGTAGATGAGCTCCACGGGGCCGGCGTGCAGCAGCGCGATGAGCACGGCGCCGTCCGTGCGCCACAGCGGCAGGTGCTGCCCGCCGGGCAGGTACATGGAGCCCAGGTACAGGAGGATGCCGCTGAGGAGGATCTGGTCGTCCCAGTTGCGCTCGCGGTCCACCTGCTCGAACTCGATGCCCCGGTCCACGATCTGCCGCCGGCTGCGCGCGTTCTGGAGCCGGGACACGGTGATCCACACCTGGTTGTGCAGCATCCGGAGGAGCAGCGACGGGAAGATGGCGATGTACCCCAGGTCCGCCGCCTTCCACCCCTTGGTCGCCGCGAGGTAGACGCCGTGCGCCACCCATGGCGCCAGCAGCAGGTACTGCATGCACAGCATCGTCAACAACGTGCATGATGCACAAGCAAGCGTCAGCCAGCATGCATGACACTGCTCGATCTCTTAGTTAACTGTATTTCTAGAAGTAAAAAAAGAGAGTATATAGAAAATGAGGCACTCCTTCTCAATGAAATACGCGTGAAGTCATGTTCTTGAAAAAAAGAAAAAGAAAACGAAACGCGTCGTCCTTCCATGCTCATGAGTCGGCCGGAACTACCTTGAAGTTGCCGAGCTTCTTCCATGGCCACTCGGTGAAGAGGCCGGGGTTCGTCGCCATTGCGAGCTACCACTGCTTCCTTGTGATTTGTGAACTAGTCCTAGCCACCAGTGAACTGAACTGTACGTCGTCCCTGGACAAGCTCAATTTATAGAGCTGCTCGCGCCTGTGTATATGGGGAGATAACGGTACCCTGCTGGAAAGTACAATAACTACTACCACACCCTCATAACCTCTCATCAATTCTCTCTTGCATGCCCTTTAGGCCTGTTTGATCACTGGACTAAAGTTTAGTTCGTCGTTGGATTATAAACTAAACATGTACTGCTAATTATAAATTCTTATTTTATGTGAGTTCTACTCATCAATTAGCCTCTGTTAGTTTTTGTTAGACCACGATTAGTTTATGTTTAGACTTACTACTTTGCATCCAAATATGAACTAAAGATTAGTTTAGTCCATCCACACACCCCTTAATCTAATGAGTCAGGAAAAAAAAAAGCGCGCGCACACACAGAGAATTCAGTCTTATCATATCAGTACAATCATTCGACTTCATTAGGTTGGCAACGACTGTGTGTGGTGATGAGGTGTGTGTGCTACGTGTCCTACCTTTGTGACGTGTCCGCCAGACAAAATAACGCCAAAGACTTGCACTGCACACTGCAGGGTCATTGACGTCCGAGCTTTGAGGTTTTGGTGCGGTAGGACCAGTGGGGGGAGAGGGGCCATGAGTATAGTTGGCCAACGGGCCGGTCCGGATCGGCATGGCACGAGCACGGGCTAGGCACGGCCCGCAGGGTGTCGGGCAGGCACAACACGCCATGCCTCCCGGGCTGTGCCCCACTGTGCCCCGTGCCTGGCCTTTGGCCCAAGCACGGCACTACGGGCCGACATCTGTGCCGTGCCGGCCCACAAAGCACGGCCAATTCCGCGCCCGTGCCAACCCACAGCCCGTTTCCCTTAAAACATCTCAAACTGCTTCTCTCATCCAACACTTCATTTTCACAATCACATTTCTGAATCAGTCACTCACAATCATAATTCATTCACATTTCATTATTTCATAGTGACAATGAACAAGTCATTAGTACCAGCCATGGAGCCCTCGTGCAGAGGCCTCTCTAGCACCGTTCCTCAACGGTGTGCGGGGCAGCCTTAGTCGCTCTATGCCGCAGCTAGAGGACGACGCATCAGCCACCGACCTGCACAAAGATGGAAGAGGAAAAGAACAGATCAAATCAGAATCAGAATACATGGAAGAGTAGGGTTAGGGTTAGGGTTAAGGTTGTACATATACAATCGGAGCCCGACGCCGGAGAAGGCGACCCAAACAACACGACACACCGGTTAGAAGGACGACGAGCGGTGGAGGAGGGACAGATGGGGACACGAACTCACATAATCATCGAGATCAAGAGGGGAGATAGGGAGAAGGCGAAAAGAGAGGCGCAGAGGGAAGGGATCAGGTAGGAGGAGTATGGAGGGGCTTGCCGGCGGCAGGCGGATTGAGGTCACCGGAGTCGGGGAGGTCGGACGCCACCAGCATAAGAGACAACAAGGCGAGAGCGGAGTGGCGGAGTGGAGTGGATGGAAATGAATTAGGGTTCGCGATGAGGGGGAGGGGGCGCCGCGGCCTCGCGGTTATATATGAGGGGGAGGGGGCGGTGTGGAGGCGTTGGCCAACGAGCAGTTGGGGCTGGGCCGGCTAGCAGCCCACGCGTTGCCGTGGGGGACGCTGGGATAGGGGGTGGCCGGGCCATTGGCGGGCCGGCCGTTGTAGGCCGAGTCATGCCGTGCCAGCCCATGGGCTTGAGTGGCGGCCTAGGCACGGCCTGCACCCCTGGGCCGGGCTGGCCTGGGCCCGCTGACTATCGGGTCGTGCTGTGCTTGGGCTAGGCCAAACTTGCGGGCTTCGTGCCGAGTCGCCGTGCCTCGGGCTACATGGACAATTATAGCCGATGAGCATCCATGTGTGTGTGAGAGAGAGCTGCCATGAGATGTGTGTGACATATCCATGTGAATGGATGTATAGCACGTCCAGAGGACATACAACTAGTCGGCAAAAAAAAAAAAGGCTTCGAGGTGAGGTGAAAATGAATTGCAGCTATATATTCACCGATCATAATGCATTGTGCGCTATGGTAAAAGTTAACGAAGGTAGCAGTTGTTCTTTTTTGAGGACCGATCAGGAGCATTTCTTTTTTCATACGACCTCTCACTTTTTTAATTATAAAAATAACAGACCCCTTGACTCTGAGAGCAGTAGTAGTGATTCAGAGACGTCGTAGCAAGGCCTCCTTTAGTTCCTAACTTTGGACGTGTAAAGGCAAAAATATACTGTAGCGTTACTATAACATTTCGTTTGTATTTAATAAAAATTGTCATTAAGCTCAAAATATTTATCTCGCAAAGTACAACAAAATTATGTAATTAGTTTTTAATTTCATCTATATTTAGTACTCCATACATATGTCGATATTTTGATGTGATGAGAATCTTTTTTTTACGTAATGTCAAATTCTGGATTAACTAAAAGGCCCAGCTCCAGTGAGATCGTGCAGGAGTAGTTGCGACGCAATGACAGGTCTTTATCCCCGCCCCAGCACGGGACTACGGGAGAGAGACAGGGATGGCCTCTTTTCGCTGCGCCGTCCAACGTACTAAAATTCACTGGTCTGTGGAAACACCATAAATGAACAAGAGAAATAGTACTATCAGATGAAAAAGAAAGTACATCTCGTCCTCTAATTCCGACACGACACGCAATCAGCAACCGTGACTCTGAGCGCTTAGGTCTTGTTTACATGCTAAATTTTTTTTGAAAAAAAATTCTGTAGCAATTTCGTTGTTATTTGACAAAATTTGTTCAATCATAGACTAACTAGACTTAAAAGATTCGTCTCGACACTTACAGACAAACTGTACAATTAGTTATTTTTCACCTGCATTTAATGCTCCATGTGTCAGAGATTCGACTGTGCAAAATTTTTTGAATTTTTTTGAACTAAACGTAGCCTTAGGGTGTGTTTAGATGGTGAAAAAGTTTGGGTTCGGCTACTGTAGCACTTTTTGTTGTTATTTGACAAAATTTATCCAATCATAGACTAACTAGACTCAAAAGATTCGTCTCGACATTTACAGACAAACTGTGTAATTAGTTTTTTCTTTCGTCTACATTTAGTACTCCATGCATGTGTCGCAAGATTTGATGTGACAGGTACTGTAGCACTTTTTGGGTTTGCTTTTTGGGTAAAGGTGCCAACTAAACAGGCTCTTACATTACCGCCACGTATATCATGCATCGTCACAAAGCAGGTGTCAGATTCTGCGTACGCGGACTTCCTTCGATGCGAGTTTGTCCAATCAATGACCTGCACTTGTTCTGTATTACTGTATGGTGCAGCAGCTAAGACAGCAATGATCGATGCGCTGGAAACGGTGGTGTCACAAAGCAATCAGCGTGTTCGGCTGCCCTTAGCCGCCTCCAACAGCTATAAGTACGGTATTAGTTGGACAGCTTTCAGGTATGTGTCAAATTAATGAACCTTCAATGGCTAGTGGCATGTTGTTTGTCCTACGTTGCTTGCCCATCAGCATCTTGGCTAAGGCCTCGTTTAGTTCCGAAAAGTTTTTAGCGAAAATATCAAATCGGATATTTTATGTGATGTTGGAAAGGATTTTCGGATATTAACAAAAAAAATTAATTGTACAACTAGCCTAAAAACAGTGAGACGAATTTATTAAGACTAATTAATCCGACATTAGCAAAAGTGTTACTGTAGCACTTTAGTGTCAAATCACGGACTAATTGGGAGACGAATTTTATGTGATGTTGCTCGTTAACTCTTGCGTGTTAAGAGCGAATAAAGTCTTTCAAAATACGTTTAGTGGATCGATCTTTCTTCTCCAGCACGTCTTTATCTTTTTTCGCAATCAATATTCCTTGTTTCTCATCTTAAGTTCTCATTGGGAGTCTCCTAAAATCTTTTCTTTATAACATAAATTATTCCTTTCAGTTTCTCATGTGTCAATCAATCTCAGTGAACTCTTCAGGAATTGTTCTGGCTTTTTCTGGATCTAGTTCACGCTTTTCTGCGAGCGTTATCTAATTTTTAGATGCTCCAAAATATCTTTTTATGAGCTCCAAATACTTTATTTTGGTTCCTTATGTTCCATAATATCTCTGAAAATTTTTTCTAAATTTTTAGAGCTTTCAGAGTATTTTTCGTGGCTTAAATAATAATTTTAAACTTTTTTTGGAATTATTTTATCCATAAAATTAATTAATTCCGAAAATAAATAAATAAATATCTCATTTTTCTCAACGCTCAAAGTCTATGTGCAATAATCATAAAGGCCTATGTCTTTATTTACTAATAGGCCTTAATGTCTATTTAGGCCTATTAGTAGAGGTGGATGGTGCAACATCAATTAGTACTATATTGCTAATTTATGTGAAGGTGGAAAGTTTATTCTCCCTATAAGTATGTACCTGTCCTATGGGCAAAGTACACCAAAACTACCGTAAGAGAAGCCCCCTAGTTTAGAAAATCTCTCGTGTATTTAATTAGATATTTCTCCTCCTTCTTGTGTCGCCCCCAGGCCGAGGCTCTTCAGATGGATGGAGGTAGAAGATGAAGTATTTGCGGTTCTGCCACCGGTTTGTAATATCTTTGTCATTTCTTCGTTTTAATTTCGTTTTGCTCCGTTTCAGTTGCGTTAGTTTCGTATAGTTGCGCTCTACGTAGTAGTGCTGACGTATATCGTCTCACCCAATTATGAATTTATTGATTTACGTGCAATATTTATTTAATGTATTTTTAATTAAAAGCAACCTAGTGTAGTAACTCGTTCTTGTGATTTTACGATCATGCCAACCGAAGCTACATGCTATCGGCGTAGACATGTTACATGCTAGTCATATATAAATTAAATATTAATTTAATTGACATGCACTTAGTTCTATGATTAAAAACAATTTAGGTTTGTAAATCCGTTCTTGTTGCGATAGTTTCGTAGCATCGCGCTCTATACAGTAGCGATAGTTTTTGTGATGTCACTCAAGTATGAATTTATCTATTTAAATGTAACTTGATTAATATCTATTTAACAGCTTTTTAACTAAAAGCAACATAGGGGTATAATTTCGTTCTTGTTGCTTCGTGACTATGCTGGCGTAAGAGACGCATTAGCAACGTTGTTTACCATGTCACGTTATATGTTTACAAATTAAATTATGTTTATTTGATTAATGTTTATGTCATGTTCTTTTAAATTAGAAGCGACTTAGGTTCATACATAGAACATTCTTAAATAAATGTTAACTTAATTACTATTAACTTAAATGTTTCTTAATCATAATTAGTTTAGTTAAACATGAAGCATGTAGTTAATTTAACTAATATTTATCTACTGTCTTATCAAATTAAAAGTAACTTTGGTTTATAATTTATCTTTTATAAATAATCAAATGCTATCATGATTAATAAGAACTTAAGTGTTTCTTAAATAGAACTTGTTTAGTTTATGCAAGAAACATATAATGATTCGATTAGCTATTATCACGTTCTTTATGCTTTCTAATTTATACATGTTTAAATGACTTAAACACTAAATAAATATTCATAAATAAAATATGAATAAGGTTAGCTTTATCTTTTATAATTCAATGTAAATTGGTTAATTCAACTTAGGATAGTTCTCTAAAATGTCCATTACCTTGACATCAGTAGCAAGTGTTTATGCATGTTTAATTAACGTCAGCCCACAGATCACCTTGTCTATCTATTATTTAATTGATCAAAAAATATGCTGATGTCGTTCGTTGTCATTCATAACCATAAATCATATCATCTTGGAGCTGCTTAGGCTGTCTTTTTAGTCCGTACTCATATATCTCCGTCATTGCCTTCAACTTCCGTATCTTAATCGCTTTAGCCTTGCCTGAATTGACGTAGTCTACTGTACGTATGCCGACGACGTTTAACATGCTATATGTGTTCTAAATTTTAATTTAAACATTAATTTTAACTAATTTATGTTTGCACTGCTTATCAAATTAGAAACAATATAGGTTTATACTCCTATGTTTATATATATAAACTTTAACATTATCTAAGTTCTATCACCTTAATTCATTAACTAAAATAAATCAAACGTATAGTTTGTCTTCTCTAAGTTGTTGTAAACTCCTCGATAGTCGTGTGTCCTCTTTGATGGTAGCTCTGTTATCCATCGTTCTTGCGTTTTTGCGATCGTAGCAACGTATCGTATTGTTTAGTACGTTCTCTTTTAAAGTGTCTCGTTTGTTTGGTGTGTTGTTCTTAGTTGTGTTTGTTGTCTGTTTGTTCTACTTGATTGCTACAAGTAGAAGAAGTTTGGTTAATTAGCACTGAAGACGAGGAGCTGAGGACCGTCAGTCGAAGCAAAAGGACTTGAGACCAGAAGATAGCAACTGGAGATTCTAAGCAGCTAACTTTGGGAAAAGGCAAGTATAACATGGGATTTTCTTGTTGTCCTATTCACTTTAATCACATAAAATCATATTGAATGTGTCTGTATTGAATTGCCATTAAGGAATTTCCTAGTTTTTGATCTATACCTTGTCACCTATGGGATTTTGCATTGGGTAGCTTTTGCTAGCGCTGAACATAAACTATGATCTTGTAATATGATTAATGGAATATGCAACAACACTAAAAGATGTCATTTTGATTACTGTTTAAAGAGGGCTAGAGCATGATGCTATTTTTCTTGGTGCTCTAGTTTCTCTCCATAAGGACTCATCTATAAGCGAACATCCGAGACTTACAGTACAACTGTGTGGGCTATATGGCTCTGGCTTTAGTCAAGTATGAGGACCTTTTCTAGCTTGTTAGTGGTAACCTTCATGGCATAAGAATGGCTTGATGAATCGGGTATAGTGCGGCCTATGTCCTTATGTGTATAGGCTGCGCGTCATTGTGCCATTTGGAAGGGGGCTCTACATCTGTTTGCTGAGTGAATCTAATGGCCCTAACTTGTTAGACGAACCTTTGAAAGACTTCATAGTGAACCCTGCCGACCTTCCTTAGTAGTGGGTCAAGAGGCTAATCACCTCGGGCGAAAGGGTAAATCATGACTCACAGTGAAAGTGTACAACCTCTGCAGAGTGTAAAACTGTTATAACAGCCGTGCTCACGGTCACGAGTGGCCTTGGACCCTTATGGAATAGATGATCACTAATGACTATAAATGTATTTTTGCTATTCATTATTCATCTTTACATTGATCATATGTTTATTGTGGGATAAATGAAAACCTGATGCTACTCATATGATAAAACTGTGATAATTAAAAGCTAAATGCAGTAAACCAGTGTCTATCTTTTTGAGCCTCATGAACCCCATGTTATATTTGTTGAGTACGACATGTGCTCACCCTTGCTATTTCCCTACACTCCAGTGTGTAGTGAGGTGCTGCTTAGAAGAAGGATGAAAGTGCAGTGGAGTTTTCAGAAGTCTTTTCGAAGTGCTTGGCATACGGAGCCCCCAGTCAACCGTCCCTGAGAAGAATAGAGCCCGAGCAGAAGCTTAGCCACCGTTCTGTGATACTCTGATAGTTGTAAGTGTTAATATAGTAAGTATTTCACTTTATATAAATATTGTTTTGATATCTCTATTGTGTTGTTGTATGTGTGGACTTCCTGGGCACACATATAACGAGTGCTTGGTCTTCTTTGGAAAACCGGGCGTGACATCTTTCTAGTGGACAAGAGTGATGTGTTTGCAACTTTCAAATCATTTGTCAAGAGCATTCACAATGAGTTTAAAACAACCATCAAGAGAGTTAGAAGTGACAATGGTAGTGAGTTCAAAAACACTAGAATTGATGAGTTGTGTCATGATTTTGGAATTAGACATTAATTCTTGGCCAAATACACTCCACAATCAAATGGTCTTATTGAGAGGAAGACTAGAACACTCATTGATATGGCAAGGTCTATGCTTAGTGAGTACAATGTGAGTCAATCTTTTTGGACCGAAGCAATCAACACCACTTGCTACTACATCAACCGACTGTATTGTCATCCATTGAAAGAGAATACACCATATGAGCTCTTGAATGGTAGAAAGCTCAACATTGCATATTTTCAGGTCTTTGGTTACAAAGTTATATCTTAAAGAAAAGCATTAGATTAGGCAAGTTTAAAAAGAAGTGTAATGATGGATTCTTACTTAGATACTCAACCACAAGCAAAGCATATAGAGTTTAGAATTTGACAAATAGTACTCTTGAAGAGGTACATGATGTTGAATTTGATGAAACCAAGGGTTCCCAAGATGAGAATGATAATCTTAATGATGTTGGAAGCATTCAACTTTCAAATGCCATGAAGAACATGGATGTTGGTGAATTGAGGCCTAGGTAAGTGAGTGATGAAGAAGATGATCAAGTGCAAATGCTCTATAACTCAAATATGCAAGTTGACACTAATTAAGCAAGTACAAGTGGCTCTCATGACAATATGTAAGATCAACAAGTGGTTAGTACATCAACTCAACCCAATGATCAAATAAGTGTAAGCAATCAAGTTCCAATACTTCAACCAACCAATATTGCAAGGGATCATCCATTAGACACTATAATTGGAGATATTTCTAGAGGTGTACAAACATGATCAAGATTGGCTTCATTTTGTGAGCATTTCTCATTTGTATCATTCATTGAACCAAAGAAGATTGAAGAAGCATTGAGAGATGTTGATTGGGTAAATGCTATGCATGAAGAATGGAACAACTTCACAAGAAATCAAGTATGAAAATTACTTGAGAGACCAAAGAACCATAATGTGATTAGAACCAAATGGGTCTTTAGAAACAAGCAAGATCAAGATGGAATAGTAGTAAGGAACAAAACAAGATTGGTAGCATAAGGTTACACTCAAGTTGAAGGTCTTGACTTTGGAGAAACATATGTCTCGGTTGCTAGATTGAAAGCAATTAGAATCTTGCTAGCTTATGTTTGTGCCCACAACATCAAGCTCTATCAAATGGATGTCAAGAGTGTATTTCTCAATGGCTACATCAATGAAGAAGTATATGTTGAGCAACCACCTGGTTTTAAAGATGACAAGAAACCCAACCATGTGTACAAGTTGAAGAAGGCATTGTATGGTTTGAAGCAACCACCTAGAGCATGGTATGAGAGATTGAAAGATTTCTTACTCTCTAAAGGGTTCAAAATGGGCAAGGTTGGTACAACTCTTTTCACTAAGAATATTGGCCAAGACTTGTTTATATTGCAAATCTATGTTTATGATATCATATTTAGATCAATCAATTAAGATTTTTGTGAAGAGTTTGGAAAGATGATGGCTAATGAGTTTGAGATGTCCATGATTGGAGAGTTAAGTTACTTCCTTGATCTTCAAATCAATCAATTGAGGAATGGTATATTTGTGAGTCAAGGCAAGTACATCAAAGACATGCTCAAGAAATTTGGCATGATTGATAGCAAAGCCATTAATACATCAATGGAAACAAATGGCAATTTGGATAGTGATGCAAGTAGCAACATGGTGGATGAAAAGTTGTATCAGTCTATAATTGGAAATCTACTCCATGTGACTGCATCAAGGTCGGATGTCATGTTTAGTGTGTGCATGTGTGCAAGATTTCAAGTCTCTCCAAGAGAAAGTCATTTGAAGACTACAAAGATAATATTAAGGTACTTTAAGCATACACAAAATGCTAGTTTATGGTATCCCAAAGGAGTAAAGAGCTAATTGGATATTCTGATTCAGATTATGCGGGATGTAAAATTGAGAGAAGAAACACATCGGGCACATGTCAACTATTAGGAATCACTTATTTCATGGTCATCGAAAAAGTAAAATAGTGTTGCATTATCAACCACCGAAGCCGAATACATAGCCACCAGTAGTTGTTGTGCACAAATTCTTTGGATGAAGGCCACATTGAATGACTTTGGAATCGAGTTCAAGAATGTGCCATTGCTATGTGACAATGAGAGTGCCATCAAGCTAACCAACAATTCGGTTCAACATATAAGAACAAAGCATATTGATGTCCGTCACCATTTCATTAAAGATCATCAATAAAAGAGGACATTTGTATTGAGAGCGTGGACACCGAAGATCAACTTGCTAATGTATTCACCAAGCCATTGGATGAAAAAAGGTATTGTAAGCTAAGAAATGAGTTGAACATATTGGATTTCTCAAATATGTGTTGATGCATCCCCACCTATATGACATGCCTCTCCTTTGAGCTACCAAGGTAAAAGTTGATTGGCATGACATACATACTTTACTAAGGACATGTTTAGTGCATCTAGTCATTCCTCATGTCTTATAGGCACATTCATAAAAATCAAATGAATTTGATGTTTGTATGGTACTGAAAGTCCCTAGTTTGGTTTTGGCTAATTGATGAAACCTAGGACTAACCTTTGTATCTAAGTGGATGATTTAGATAAAGGTGGTCGTTGAATATGAGACATGACATTGACTCATGTGACCAAGATGGTGAAGACCAAGATGAGGCTTGGCTCGATGGACCGGTTGTGAAGGTGAAGGGCAAGTCGAGGCTTCGAAGCGAAGGACCATGCGATGGTGAAGCTTGAGCAAGACTTGGCGCCGACGGACCGATGCAACGGTGAAGAGCAAGTGAAGTCAAGGTCGATGGATCGAGACGGTCATGTGATGATATGAAGTGGAACATACCATTTGGAGAAACAAAATGGGCTCAAGGCAAAGGTATAACCATAGGGCCATTTTGTTTTACACTCAAGACACCATAGAGGGTGTGAGTGGTTTAGGGTCGATAGCCGAACTATTAAGAGGGGAAGTCTTATCGGTTATTCGACGCATGGGTGCCACTAGGTGAATTCATGAAGTGCATTGCATGTAGGGCCTAGTGAGCTAACTGGAAAACCTTTGAAAATGATTGAGAAAAAGCTAACACACAAGCACATGGAGATGTACACTTGATGGTGTTGGCACATTTGCAAAGGTGGTGTTGGTCGCGCTGTGGTTTGCGGGAAGAGAGGGGTTTGGGTTCCTCTCTCCCTCCCGCCGAGCGTGCGAGCGCGGGATTCAGGCGATTCCGGGGAAATGAAATGCCTATTTTCCATTACGCCGGAAGTCGGAAAAGAAACGGAGGCGAACGCGGTCACAGAAGGCACCGGACGCAGCACCGGACGCTGCACCGGACGCGGTCTGTTTCGACCGGCGCGTCCGGTCAGTGCAGCGCGGGCGTCAGGCGCGCGGGCTAGGGTTTGACACCGGCGCGTCCGGTGACCCACGGGACCGGCGCGTCCGGTCTGGCGTACAGCGAGTCACGAAGTCTTCGGACGCCGTGCGCGTCCGGTCCCTCACCATCGGACGCGTCCGGTGGTCCAGGGAGCTTACTGGACTCGCACCGGACGCGGGTACTGTGGCGTCCGGTGATTGCGAGGAGCGCGTCCGGTGATGTCTTCGCGGGCGCGGGTGCTGTGCGCACCGGCGCGTCCGGTGGTTCGCAGCAGCGCGTCCGGTCGCTCGTTTGACCGTTGGCGCGCAGTGACCGTTGGAGGTTCTAACGGACGTTTTTGAAATCTGAGAGGCACCGGACGCGGTTGAGCGCGTCCGGTCAGTTACGACCGGCGCGTCCGGTGGTCCCGCGAAAATCGTGAGTGGAGTTGTAACGGCTCTATTTGGATGGGATGCTTATAAATACTTGTTGGCCGGCCCTTGGGGAGGTGGATTGGCATTTCTAACATACTTGTGCATCCTTTGAGCTAGAACAACTCCTCCCACTCATCTCCCTTGCTTGATTGCAAATCAAAAAGTGAGATTGAGTGATCCCAAAGTGCATTGCATAGCTTGAGAGCATCTAGTGGCACTTGTGGGTGGTTTAGCCGGTGGATTTCTTGTTACTCTTGGAGAGTACCGCTCCTAGCCGGCTTGGAGATTGTTGGAGGCGTTGGCAAGAGAAGGTGATTGTTCTTGGCCACCTCCGGTTGATTGTGAGAGGTTCTTGTGCTTTCCTCGGCGGGACGCCAAAAGCAACTCTAGTGGAATCCGCGTGTCATTGAGTTACCTCACTTGAGAGTGGTGTCTTGCGGTGCCTTGCGGGGCGTGCCTTGAGGGGCAAGTGACTTGAGGGTCACATCGAGGAACCATCTAAGTGTTGGTCGACACAACCGGTGACGTAGCTTGTCGGTGCACAAGTGAACACCGGGTGAACAAATATTGTGTCTCTCGTCTCCCGGTGATTGGTCTTCATATTGTGTTGTTGTCAATATTGATTGATTGTATATCATTTTGGTGATTGGCAACATCTTCACTTCACCGTCGGTATAATAATCACAATCCTCTCTCTTGCATTTACATTCTCTAGTTTATCTTGTGTAGCTCTAGTAGTAGCTTTGCTAGTAGTGTTTTAGCTTGTTCACTAGTGTTTCTTTAGTGACATAGCTCTTGTGTGAACTAGAGATCTTAATCTACTAGACTTGTGGATAGGAGGCTTGCATCACAACCTTTGGCTAAGCAAAACTCGCTTTACGCCGTTTGTTTTTCTAACAAGTTTGCTTAGTGGTACTTGTAGATTTTTTTTTAATAGGCTATTCACCCCCCCTCTAGCCATCTAGGACCTTACAAGTGGTATCGGAGCCGTGGTCACCGTTTTAATCAAGGCTTAACATCCTTCGGTGTGAAAAATGGCTCAAATTGTGTTCAATCATGTTGGGGGCAAGCCACCGTTCTTTGATGGTGTTAGTTCTTTTGCTCATTGGAAGAGAAAAATGACAATGTACCTTGGTTCTATTCATGAGAGAGTATTACAAGTCACCGAGAATGATTTTGCTATCATTGATCCCGATCATCTCACCGATGAAGATAGAGCAAATAGAACATGCAATAGAATGGCTCTCAATACACTTTACAATAGTATTGACACAAAAGTATTTGAGGGCATCAAGGATTTAGATTTGGCAAATGAAGTGTGGACAAGGTTGAGTGAAACGTATGAGGGCACTAAGGTTGTGAAAAGTGCCGAGCTATATGGGCTCAAGAGTGAGTTTGAGAACTTCAAGAAAAGGGATGATGAAACAATCATTGAAATGTTTCATAGATTGCAAGTGATAGTCAATGATCTCAAGAGCTTAGGGCACAAGACTCAAGATCAAGATTTTTGTCACAAGTTCTTATTGAGCTTACCTAGAAGATTCAAGATGTTGATCATGATGTTGCAAAGAGATGGGCTTGAAGCAATGAAGCCTAATGATTTGCTTGGTGAAGTATTGACCTATGACAAATATGATCAAGATGTTGATGACAAGGAGAAGGTGGAAGATGAGAAGAGGAAGAAGACCGTGGCATTCAAAGCCACCTCCTCCAAGGGCAAAGCTACCATCATTGAAGAAGAAGAAGACAACAATGAAGATGGGGAATTTGAAATTGATGATGAGGCACTTGCTCTTGTAGTTAAGAAGATGGGTCACATGTTCATCAAGAGAAGAGGCTTTAAAAAGAGAAATGACAACTTCAAAAGAAATGAGCAACAAAGAAAGTGCTTCAATTGTGATAGCACCGAGCACCTTCAAGCGGAATGTCCTTATGATAAGAAGAAGAACAAAAAGGACAAGTTTGAGAAGAAGAAGAGAGAGGCCAAGATGACATTCAAGAAGGGCAAAAATGGTGCCTATGTGATCACTTGGGAAAGTGAAGATAATGAAGAAGAAGAAGAAGAATCATCCAACAAGGCTTTTGCTTCCATTGCTATCAACAAGAAGCCATCATTATTTGATTCATCCTCTTCATGCTTCATGGCTAAAGAAGCTAAGGTATTATATGATGAGAGTGATGATGAAAGTGAAATGGAATATGCTCATGATAGTGATAATGATAATGATAATGAAAATGATGATGATGAACCAACTAAAGAACAACTATATGACTTGATGCAACAAACTAGAGACATAGCTATTGCCAAGGACAAAGAGTGTAAGAAGCTTTCAATGAAAGTAGCAATACTTGAGAAAGTTCTTAGTGAGCTTAAGACCACTCATGAGAGTCTAGTGGAAGACCATGAGGATCTTGATAAGGCTCATTCCAAGCTTGAAAAAGCTCACTCATTGCTACTTGAGCAACAAGCAAAGAAGGAGGTTGTTGTATCATGTGATATAGGTGTTACATGTGATATAATTGATGGATCCATTAATGAACCTATCATCATGTCAAATGCTAACCCTTCTTGTAGCTCTTCATCCACCACCACTAACTCTACCTCCACTACTAGTGATGGTTTCACATGTGATGCCTCACTAATGGTTGAGAATGAGACTCTCAAGAGAGAGGTGGATGAGCTCACTCACGCCCTAGGCAAGGCCTATGGTGGTGAGGCCCGCTTGCTTAAGTGCTTGGGTAGCCAAAGGTTCTCTCTTAACAAAGAGGGATTGGGCTACACCCCCAAGAAAGGCAAGTCGGCCTTTGCAACTCCAAAGCCTAGCTTTGTGAGGGGCAATGGTCGGTTTTGCAATAGATGCAAGCAAGTTGGGCACCTAGAGCATAATTGCAATAAAAAGAACCAAAGCAAGAACCTTGTTAATGCTATACCTTTTGATTCTTGCTATGTGCTTACCAAGGGTGTGAAGGGTGTGCAAGCTAAGTTTGTTGGTACACCAATTGTGGGCCCAAAGAAGAAGGCTATTTGGGTACCAAAGAGCTTAGTTACTAACCTACAAGGACCCAAACAAAAGTGGGTACCTAAACTTCATTGATTTGCTTGTAGGTCAATTACAAAGCCGGAGGAAGGCATTGGATTATTGATAGTGGGTGCACTCAACACATGACCGGTACATCAAGAATGTTTGATTCAATCAATGACAATGATAGTGGTGTTGATTCCATCACATTTGGCAATAACAAGAAAGGCAAGGTTATTGGCTTGGGCAAGATTGCAATATCAAATGACATGAGTATCTCCAATGTGTTGCTAGTTGAAAGCTTGGATTTCAATCTTCTATCCGTGGCACAAATATGTGATCTAGGCTACAAATGCATCTTTGGGGTTGATGATGTGGAAGTTATTAGTGTGGATGGTTCAAATGTGGCATTCAAGGGCTTTAGATATGAGAATCTCTACCTAGTTGACTTCAATGCTAGAGAAACTTCTTTGACAACTTGCTTAGTCTCCAAATCGAGCATGGGTTGGCTTTGGCATAGAAGGCTTGGTCATGTTGGCATGAAACAATTGAAGAAGCTTACAACTCATAATCTTGTCAATGGTTTGAAAGATGTTGAATTTGAGAAGAATAAGCTTTGTAGTGCATGTCAAGCCGGGAAGCAAGTTGGAAGCTCACATCCAAAGAAGAGTACAATGAGCACATGCAAAGCATTTGAGTTGATGCACATGGATCTATTTGGACCAACAACATATACAAGCATAGGCGGTAACAAGTATGGCTTTGTCATAGTGGATGACTTCACAAGATTCACATGGGTATTCTTTCTTAGTGACAAAAGTGAAGTGTTTGACACCTTCAAGACATTTCTCACTAGAGTTCACAATGAGTTTGAGATTAGAATCAAGAAAGTGAGAAGTGACAATGGAAGTGAGTTCAAGAATACAAGAATTGAAGAACTTTGTGATCATTATGGTATTGGACATCAATTCTCGGCCAAGTACACTCCACAATCAAATGGCCTAGTTGAGAGGAAGAATAGAACATTGCTTGATATGGCTAGATCAATGCTTCATGAGTACAATGTGAGTCAATCATTTTGGGATGAAGCAATCAATACCGCTTGCTACTACATCAATAGACTATATTGTCATCCATTGCTAGAGAAGACCCCATATGAGCTACTTCATGGAAGAAAGCCCAATATTTCTTACTTTAGGGTGTTTGGTTGCAAATGCTATATCTTGAAGAAAGGCACTAGATTGGGGAAGTTTGACAAGAGATGTGATGAGGGTTTCCTACTTGGTTATTCAACTACAAGCAAAGCTTATAGAGTTTGGAACAACTCAAGTGGCATTCTAGAAGAAGTCCATGATGTGCAATTTGATGAAACCAATGGGTCACAAGATGAAGAAGAAAATCTAGATGATATTGGTGGAACTCTATTAGTGGAAGCAATGAAGAACATGGACATTGGGGATATTAGAGCAAAGCAAGTAATTGATATTCAAGATGATGATAAAGATCAAGTGCTCAATTCACCATTCAAGCAAGTTAGTGACTCTCAAGTGCAAGATCATGGTGCTAGTTCTTCTCATCAAAAGACATCAAGTGATCAACCAAGTTCAAGCAATCAAATGCAAGTACTCCAACCACAACATATTGCAAGAGATCACCCCATTGATAGTGTTATTGGTGATATTAGAAGTGGTGTGCAAACAAGATCAAGATTGGCTATGTTTTGTGAGCATGCATCATTTGTGTCAACCATAGAACCAAAGAAGATAGAAGAAGCTTTGAGGGATGCCGATTGGATCATGGCTATGCAAGAAGAGCTTAACAATTTCACAAGAAATGATGTTTGGGAGTTGGTAGAAAGGCCAAATGACTACAATGTGATTGGAACCAAGTGGGTGTTCAAAAACAAGCAAGATCAAGATGGCATTGTAGTGAGAAACAAAGCAAGACTAGTTGCTCAAGGTTACACTCAAGTAGAAGGTCTTGACTATGATGAAACATATGCTCCCGTGGCAAGATTGGAGGCAATAAGGATTCTATTGGCTTATGCTTGTGCACACAACATCAAACTATATCAAATGGATGTCAAAAGTGCATTTCTCAATGGGATCATCAATGAGTTAGTCTTTGTTGAGCAACCGCCCGGATTTGAAGATGACAAGAAACCCAACCATGTGTACAAGTTGAAGAAGGCTTTATATGGCTTAAAGCAAGCACCTAGAGCATGGTATGAGAGGCTAAGGGATTTCCTTCTCTCTAAGGGATTCAAGATGGGCAAGGTTGATACAACTCTATTCACCAAGAAGATTGGAAATGATCTATTCATAGTGCAAATATATGTTGATGACATCATCTTTGGATCAACCAATCGAGCTTATTGTGAAGAATTTGGTGCTATGATGGCCAAAGAGTTTGAAATGTCTATGATTGGTGAACTTAGCTACTTCCTTGGTCTCCAAGTAAAGCAATTGAAGAATGGGACATTTGTGAGTCAAGGGAAATATATAAGGGACATGTTGAAGAAGTTTGGAATGCAAGATGCAAAGCCAATTTCAACTCCAATGGGTACAAATGGAAATTTGGATAGTGATCTTGATGGCAATATGGTGAGTCAAAAGGAATATCGGTCTTTGATTGGAAGTCTACTCTATGTCACCGCATCAAGGCCGGATGTCATGTTTAGTGTTTGCATGTGTGCTAGATATCAAGCCTCACCTAGAGAGAGTCATCTCACGGCCGCAAAGAGAATATTGAGGTACTTAAAGCAAACAAGAGATGTTGGACTATGGTATCCCAAGGGGTCAAAGTTTGAATTGATTGGATATTCGGACTCCGACTATGGGGGTTGCAAGATCAATAGAAAGAGCACAAGTGGCACATGTCAATTACTTGGAAGATCACTTGTGTCATGGTCCTCAAAGAAACAAAATAGTGTGGCAATCTCTACCGCCGAAGCCGAATATGTGAGTGCGGGGAGTTGTTGTGCACAATTGCTATGGATGAAATCAACTTTGAAGGATTATGGTCTCAACTTCAAGAATGTGCCATTGCTTTGTGATAATGAGAGTGCAATCAAGATGATACAAAACCCGGTTCAACATGGAAGAACAAAGCATATTGACATAAGGCATCATTTCATTAGAGATCATCAACAAAAGGGAGATATTGCCATTGAAAGTGTTGGCACCGATGATCAACTTGCCGATATTCTCACTAAGCCACTGGATGAAAAGAGGTTTTGCAAGCTAAGGAATGAATTGAACATTCTTGATTTCTCAAACATGAGTTGAATGCACCCCACTCACTTATTGACATGCCTCTCCTTCGACATTGCAAGGTAAAGTTGATTGACATGTCATTCATCCTATGCTAAGGACTTACTAGAGCATGTAGACATATTAAGTGGTATGCATGAGCATTCATGATAAATCAAATGAATTTGATGGATATATGTTACCACTATTGCCTCTATGTTTGTTTTGATCTAGTGGTAGCATATGACATGTTTGTGAGCTTGCAAACCTAGTGTTGAATCTAGAAGATTTGCTATAAGTGTTTAATTCAACATAGGCAAGATAACCCTTTTTATGAGGTGTGAAGAAGCTTGTCTTTGGTTCAAATCGAATTAAATATCTTTGGCAAGTGTTCTAGGTTGAACCAAAATTGATGAATTTTAACCTACTCCATCAAACATTTTTTCTCTCCACAATTTGATCCCATTTTTTGGGTAAGTTGTAGACAAAGGGGGAGAGAAAAAGATGATTCAACATGATAAATGGGTAAATAAATAAAATTTTTGATGCACACAAGTAGGGGGAGCAAGCTCATAAATAAAGTTGTTGCATTTGTTTGTGCATTTTTCATATGACTTGCTCATTGCACATGTATTTAGATTCAATATACATGCTTGTGTGGTGTAATGCTAGTATAAAACTTGGATGATGAAATGATCTACTAGCATGCATAGGATTAGTTTTTACATGTGGTATCTAGACTTGCCTAAAGATTTTACAAGTGGTCCAAGAACCTTTACATATAATGTTGATCTCACGGGGTTCTTGAGTTTTGATGGATGTCTAGTTACTTCATGATGCTAAGGATGGTGTAAAGGCAACTCCGATTGGTATCACGCTTCAAAGGTCCATTTCTTACACCTTAGCATCATTTTGGTAGAATTACTCTCCCAACACTTCTATCCATGCATATGTGCAAAGCTTTCAATCCAAACTCTATGCACATATGTAGGGGGAGCTAATGCTACCAAAACCGAGCTTGTGATAATTGTCCAAACTTTACTTATGAGCAAAATGATTGGACAAGTATGACAAGTTCAAAACTTTTATTATCAAAATCATCTTTGTGAGGGTTGTCATCAATTACCAAAAAGGGGGAGATTGAAAGTCCCTAGTTTGGTTTTGGCTAATTGATGAAACCTAGGACTAACCTTTGTATCTAAGTGGATGATTTAGATAAAGGTGGTCGTTGAATATGAGACATGACATTGACTCATGTGACCAAGATGGTGAAGACCAAGATGAGGCTTGGCTCGATGGACCGGTTGTGAAGGTGAAGGGCAAGTCGAGGCTTCGAAGCGAAGGACCATGCGATGGTGAAGCTTGAGCAAGACTTGGCGCCGACGGACCGATGCAACGGTGAAGAGCAAGTGAAGTCAAGGTCGATGGATCGAGACGGTCATGTGATGATATGAAGTGGAACATACCATTTGGAGAAACAAAATGGGCTCAAGGCAAAGGTATAACCATAGGGCCATTTTGTTTTACACTCAAGACACCATAGAGGGTGTGAGTGGTTTAGGGTCGATAGCCGAACTATTAAGAGGGGAAGTCTTATCGGTTATTCGACGCATGGGTGCCACTAGGTGAATTCATGAAGTGCATTGCATGTAGGGCCTAGTGAGCTAACTGGAAAACCTTTGAAAATGATTGAGAAAAAGCTAACACACAAGCACATGGAGATGTACACTTGATGGTGTTGGCACATTTGCAAAGGTGGTGTTGGTCGCGCTGTGGTTTGCGGGAAGAGAGGGGTTTGTGTTCCTCTCTCCCTCCCGCCGAGCGTGCGAGCGCGGGATTCAGGCGATTCCGGGGAAATGAAATGCCTATTTTCCATTACGCCGGAAGTCGGAAAAGAAACGGAGGCGAACGCGGTCACAGAAGGCACCGGACGCAGCACCGGACGCTGCACCGGACGCGGTCTGTTTCGACCGGCGCGTCCGGTCAGTGCAGCGCGGGCGTCAGGCGCGCGGGCTAGGGTTTGACACCGGCGCGTCCGGTGACCCACGGGACCGGCGCGTCCGGTCTGGCGTACAGCGAGTCACGAAGTCTTCGGACGCCGTGCGCGTCCGGTCCCTCACCATCGGACGCGTCCGGTGGTCCAGGGAGCTTACTGGACTCGCACCGGACGCGGGTACTGTGGCGTCCGGTGATTGCGAGGAGCGCGTCCGGTGATGTCTTCGCGGGCGCGGGTGCTGTGCGCACCGGCGCGTCCGGTGGTTCGCAGCAGCGCGTCCGGTCGCTCGTTTGACCGTTGGCGCGCAGTGACCGTTGGAGGTTCTAACGGACGTTTTTGAAATCTGAGAGGCACCGGACGCGGTTGAGCGCGTCCGGTCAGTTACGACCGGCGCGTCCGGTGGTCCCGCGAAAATCGTGAGTGGAGTTGTAACGGCTCTATTTGGATGGGATGCTTATAAATACTTGTTGGCCGGCCCTTGGGGAGGTGGATTGGCATTTCTAACATACTTGTGCATCCTTTGAGCTAGAACAACTCCTCCCACTCATCTCCCTTGCTTGATTGCAAATCAAAAAGTGAGATTGAGTGATCCCAAAGTGCATTGCATAGCTTGAGAGCATCTAGTGGCACTTGTGGGTGGTTTAGCCGGTGGATTTCTTGTTACTCTTGGAGAGTACCGCTCCTAGCCGGCTTGGAGATTGTTGGAGGCGTTGGCAAGAGAAGGTGATTGTTCTTGGCCACCTCCGGTTGATTGTGAGAGGTTCTTGTGCTTTCCTCGGCGGGACGCCAAAAGCAACTCTAGTGGAATCCGCGTGTCATTGAGTTACCTCACTTGAGAGTGGTGTCTTGCGGTGCCTTGCGGGGCGTGCCTTGAGGGGCAAGTGACTTGAGGGTCACATCGAGGAACCATCTAAGTGTTGGTCGACACAACCGGTGACGTAGCTTGTCGGTGCACAAGTGAACACCGGGTGAACAAATATTGTGTCTCTCGTCTCCCGGTGATTGGTCTTCATATTGTGTTGTTGTCAATATTGATTGATTGTATATCATTTTGGTGATTGGCAACATCTTCACTTCACCGTCGGTATAATAATCACAATCCTCTCTCTTGCATTTACATTCTCTAGTTTATCTTGTGTAGCTCTAGTAGTAGCTTTGCTAGTAGTGTTTTAGCTTGTTCACTAGTGTTTCTTTAGTGACATAGCTCTTGTGTGAACTAGAGATCTTAATCTACTAGACTTGTGGATAGGAGGCTTGCATCACAACCTTTGGCTAAGCAAAACTCGCTTTACGCCGTTTGTTTTTCTAACAAGTTTGCTTAGTGGTACTTGTAGATTTTTTTTTAATAGGCTATTCACCCCCCCTCTAGCCATCTAGGACCTTACAGGTACCACTATTGCTTTTATGTTTGACTTGATCTAGTGGTAGCGTATGACATATTTGTGGGTGTGGGAACCTAGTATTTGATCTAGAAAATAAGCTATAAGTGTTTAGCTCAACATGGTACAAGATAACCCTTATTTGGAGGTGTGAAGAAGCTTGTCCTTAGATCAAACTGAGTTAAATTGCTTTAGCAAGTGCTCTAGATTGAACCAAATTTGGAAAAATGATCCTCACCCTATTGATTGACATTAAACTATCTAAAATTGAACCTTTGTGGTCATTGATGACAAAGGGGGAGAAATTGCACAGAGATAGTAAAAAGATGACAAAGGGGGAAACTGACATAGAGGGAGAAATATGATAAAGGAAGGAGTTCAATTAAAATTTTAAGCACATAAGGGGAGCAAGCTCATGAACTTGAATGATGCATTTGAATGTGCATTCTTATATGCTTGCTTGCATTTGTCAAGTTTAAATTCAATTGACATGCTTGTGTGGTGTATGCTAGTTGTAGGATTGAATGATGAAATGAGAAACTAGCATGCATAGGTTTGGTAACTAGACTTGTATTTATCTTGTAAAAACTAGACCCTTGCTTATAACATTGATCTCGCGGGGTTTTCTAGTTTTTGTGTATGTCTAGTTATTAATGGTGCTAAGGATGGTATATTTGGTGCACTCTGATTGGTATCACGCTTCAAAGGTCTATCTCTTATACCTTAGCACCATTTGGTAGACATTGCATCCTATATTTCTTATCTAAGCATATGTGCAATCTTTAATCCAAACTCTTAGCACATATATAGAGGGAGCAATGCTACCAATTCAGGTTCATGAAACTTGTCCATATCCTTTTACAAATGGTAAATATGCTTGGGCAAGCAATATGAATTCAAAATGATTTCAATTCATATCTTTGTGATAGGGTTGTCATCAATTACCAAAAAGGGAGAGATTGAATGCTCTTGTTTGGTTTTGGTGAATTGATGAAACTCTAAGTGCTAATCTAGTTTATCAAAGTGTTCCAAGTGGTGAAGCAATGGTGAAGATCATGATGATGGTGTGATGACCATGACGATCAAGTGCTTGGACTTGGAAAACAAGAAAGAGAAAAACAAAAAGCTCAAGGCAAAGGTGAAATTTGATAGGAGCTTTTTGGTTTGCACTCAAGACACCATAGTGGGTGTGAGTGATTTAGGATTGATAGCCATACTATTAAGAGGGGTAGAACTCGTATCGAAATGCGGTTTTCAAAGTGCACTAGATGCTCTAACTCATTACATATGCATTTAGGATCCAGTGGAGTGCTAACACCCTTGAAAATATTTGTGAAAATATACTAACACACATGCACAAGGTGGTACACTTGGTGGTTGGCACATTTGAGCAAGGGTGGTGAAGTTTGGTGAAGTTTGGAGTTGAGGAGACGCTATTTCTTGTGACCAGACGTAGGATCGGACGCTATACCTGCGCGTTCGGTCACCATGAAACGTGAGCGGACTTAGAAGAGGTGAGTGATCGGACTCTGCTGAACATTGTTCAGCGTTCGGTCATGCTGATGTGGCATGCAGCTGTGGTGACTGAGAGGATCGGATGCTGACCAGCGTCCGGTCATGACCCACCTGACATGTTCGGTCGCAGAAAATCGGCTCTGGTGCCTTACTAGAGTCGATCTGACACAGAGGCAAGCAGCTTTAGGTGTTTGCAGCGGTGCGTCCGGTCAGGCCTTGACTGTGGCAAGTGAACTAGTGATTGGGGCGTCCGGTCTGCTAAGGGGCACATCCGGTCATCACTAACTTGAGCGCGTGATCGAGTTGATCGTTGAGATCGTGGGGTCGACGTCAAACACTAAGGGACACATGGCACCAGCCGGGTGACCGAACGCTGGTGGCATGTGTCCGATCGATCTGATCAACGCGTCTGGTCACCCCGAGTGAAGTTGCAGTGAGAGCCCAATGGATCTATTTTGTGGAGGCTTCTATTTAAGCCCCATGGCCTACTCAAGCTCATTGTCTTGGCCATTTGCATTGACATAGCAACCTTGTGAGCTTAGCCAAAGTCCTCTCACTCATCTCCATCATTGATTCATCATCTTTGTGATATTGAGAGAGAATCCAAGTGGATTGCTTGAGCGTTTACATCTAGAGGCACTTGGTGATTGTGTTTCACTGCGAGATTCGCTTGTTACTCTTAGTGATTGCTGTCATCTAGATGGCTTGGAGCAGCGAGGATCGTCAAGTGGAGGAAGGTGCTTGTCTCCGGCTCCGATCGTGGTGATTGTGAGGGGTTCTTGACGTTTTCTCGGTGGAGAGCCAAAAGATACTCTAGTGAATTACTCATGGCTTATGTAATCCTTATCTTATGTTGGTTGTGCGGCACCCTATTGAGGGTTTGGCGTGTGATGTCAATTAACGCATGAACCTCCGAGTGAATTGCCACAACGAGGACTAGCTTGCCGGTAAGCAAGTGAACCTCGGTAAAAAAATCTTATGTCATCTTGTCTCCGAGGTTTTCACTGGATTTCATTGTAATTGATTGGCTCCATATTGTGATCGGCACACACCTTGACACGTTGGTACAAACTTCACCACATCCTTGTATTTACATTCTTAGTGTAGCTAAGCTCTTTAGTGTAATTAGTTTTGAGAGCTAGTTTGTGTCGAGTGTAGTGGTTAGTGAGGCTCTTTAGTTAGTCTTTGAGAGCTCACTAATTAGTATAGTGACATAGCCATTGTGTGATTAGAGACTAGCAACTAGAATTATGGTAGGTGGCTTGCATTTGTAGTAGGCTAGTATAACGTTCGTTTCGCCTCATATTTGTTTAACCACTTTATTTAGTGTTGTTGTAGAAATTTTTATAGGCTATTCACCCCCTCTAGCCATTAGGACCTTTCACCTTTGCATGTAAATGTGTCACTCCCGTGCTACCTTGGGAACCTCTCCATATATTGCCACGTCTCACTTGATAAGTGTGGAAGAATCTCCTAATCTAATGCCCTCCAAAGAGTACTTGTCTTCCATTAGACACTAAGTACCCAAGGGAGAACACTAAACTAAGGCCATGTTCGGTTGCAGTGGAACCAATCTAGAGGGATTGAGCCAGGGGTACATGTACACCAGACTGGCCATCGTGAGGCCTCCGAACCGTAGGCATGCAAGATCTCGTGCCGCAGCCGTCGTGAAGACATAGCGCCGCAGCTGTCATGCTCGGTTCCGCGGGGATCCGTTCCACACCTCCAGAGTAGCGGTTTGATTCCTGCCGTAGTGCGGCCGTATAACCAGGTCTTTCCAGCAGCCGTATAGTGGAATAGTTTCGGTATACAGGTTTCGTAGGCTAACTGAACACGTATTTTTGGGAGGAACGGGAATGAATCCAGGCCAGGATTGATCCACAACTGAACATGCCCTAAGTGATTTCGTCGAGCACACCGCAAGGGAGAACTCGAAGATCCACATTTTTACATCAGGATCACAAATGAGAGAGTAAAGCTTACAACATCCTTACCATTTCTTACATCCATTTTTAGTACGACATCAGAGTAATTCATTATGTAATTATAACAGCGGAATATAAAATGTTATCAGAGTTCAGCGGAAATGAAACCATTTAATGACAAGTTAACATTAACATGAAGAATGTTTAAATGCATGAAATGATAACAAGTTAATAGTATTTTCCTTGTAAAACTTTTGGTGAGAGTTTCATAAATAAACTCTACTCCGCATCACAAAGGAAATCCTCGCTGAGCCCACCAGGAGGTTTTCACACACAAGTGTCAGCTCATCAGCACCTGCCACCTGCAACAGGGTAGAACAAACCCTGAGTACTCAATTGTACTCCGCAAGACTTACCCGTCAGGAGGAAAGAAAAGACTCCAAGGATTATGCAAGGCTTTCTGGCTTGTGGGTTTCTTGTTTGCAAGAAGCAGCGCTAAGGGTGTGTCCTTAATTTCTTATTTTGAATGGCCGTATTTTATTTCTTATCCAACCTTCTATGTAAGCACCTAGTCTATAATCAAGCAGGGTTGAGCAAACAGAAACCATTTCTTCATCTTTCAACTGCCAGTTCTTACTACAATGCCAGAGCATAGTCAAGCCGTACCGTCATGCAGAAACGGCGATTCGCGAATCAATATGCCCAGCTGGGTGCCCCGAAAACACACGCCTTGCTTGTACCCCGGGCACAAGCAAGACCAACCCATTTCACTCCTGTCAAGGGGTCTAGGTCCCCGTCCAAGCTCGGACTCTAAGCCCCCAACATTGCAGGCCCGGCCTCAGAATGGTGCTTAGACTTCCTCAACCCAATATACATAACCACCCTAAAAAGCCGGTCCGAAAAGAGCCGGAACCCATGACAAGAGGGAAACAAGTCTTCCCGCTCCCATAAGCAAGTATATGCTCAGGACAATAAATCTGTGACTTGACCAGGGTCCATGCAACGAACGGTCCTTAATTGACACAGGCGGAACAAATGCAACCAGAGCCCTGCTCTGCTGCCCAACCAGGTCCAAGTCCATCCAACCCATTCTGCCCGGTCTCCAATTATCCATATACATTTATATTCCATGAGATAGCAACATGATAATAGTAACAATAAGATATTTCCTATCTCTCGTGAGTGACAGGCAATCACTCGACTTCTACCGGAGTCCTGTAGCATAGCACTCTACACGATTCTGACATGCTAGTAAGACTCATGGGATCAGGATATTTATATGCAAGTGGGTTTCATTCAACTCCTTGAAACTTAATACACAAGCATAATTTAAAGTGCTGAATAATAGGGGTTATGCACCGGGGCTTGCCTGGGTAAAGATTTAACCAAAAGTCAGCATTCCATCACGATGACACGATCCTCAAGGCGCCATCTTCTCTGCTGCTCCAGATGACTTCGCGATCCACCATCGTCCCTATAATGATATATGTGGATGCAACGTAGAGACGTAAATACACAACGATAATTACAACTAGGAGAACACGATACGCTTCGTAAGCTCACGAGCCAACTCTAATGTACCAGGCTACGCACCCCTAATGTTAAATAAGACATTAGTTACCCAACAAGTATTTTGGCTACGCGAACCCAAAGTGTTGCTTTATTCAATTTATCAGTTTAATAGATATCTAACTAGGGCCCAGTAACTATGCTAGCAAACTAATTATTTAGGGAGCTCCAAAATTTACATCAAGTAGATAACAATATTAAAAAGCTACTGTGAATATTTTTAAAGCTAGCGCTATCACCGTGTTTCCACAAAAATCCCTACAAAATCATATTTCAATAATATTACCCATCTCAATTCAGTTGGAGACTCCCCTGAAAAAAAGCTGTACAACTATATGAACAACCTAGACCATCAGATAGGTCATGATTTAAGGAGTGCAACAAAATTGGTTTCGTAATTTTTGAGCACCTACAAGATTCTATCTTAATTATACAAGTTTAGCTTAGAAACTAATTAGAAATTGAAACGGACTAGCGGCAACCAAACCAGTCCAGCAGTCCAATGCAGCCCAGCACCGGGGCGACCGCGTGCGCAGCCGACCAGCCCAACAGGCAACCCACAGCGGAGCGATTGCGCGCAGCAGACCGGCCCAACACGCGGGGAGCCCGCGCGCGCACCTGCACCTTTATGCAGAAAGGTCCACCGCCATGCAAGTAATCACGCGACCGGACCAAACACTGTTACACCAGAGACAAGCTATGCACTAAGGACCCTGTAAAAATGTCGTCTTCACCACGGGGAGGCCCCTGCTCCCCCCGCGTTCGACGGCACGGTGACCAGCGGCAAGGTCGACCGCTCCGAGCCCACAAAGCTTGCTATGACGAGGACAACAGGCCGACCTCCACCTACCGCTAACGCGCAACCCAAGGTGGCGATTTCAACCTACTCGGTGACTCCTATTGCTCTGCTCATGCTGGTGGGCTAACCATCCTAGTGGCGCATCCGTTCTGACGACCCTATGCGCGGACGGGGAGGGAGAGACGGTGGGGAAGCAACAGGGGCTCACCACTGTACTCGCCATGGCGCCGGTTCAGGTGGGGGGGTTGCCGAGGTGGCATGGCCACGTGCGCGCGGCGCGGTTGGCGGCGCTCCGAGGTTGACATGGCCGCGTCAGCACGTCGATGACGCATGCCCTGGCCAAAAGGAAACGAGCACCGGAAGGGGGAGGTCGAGGTGAGTTCGTGGGCACAAGCAATTGGAAGTTAACCGAGCTACGGGCCTTACCCCCAACTTCTCGAGCACTGGGCGTTTTTGACCGGCGGCGGACAATTCACCCCATAGACGGTCAGGAACGCCAGGGCGGGCTTGGGAAAAGGAAAAGCAACTAGCTAGCTTCCTATGCCACCCCCGGCAGGATGGATTTCACTGCAGAGATGAGCTTGGCGAAAAGGAAGGGGAAGAAGGGCGGTGACTCTGCGTTCGGAAAGAATGAGAGGAGGTCACACAAGCGAGGCGATTGGATTAAAAATGGTGGCTACTCTCGATAGTGGCACGCAAACATATGCATAACTGACGTGATAACAGAGACCGAAACGTGACACGCTTGAGCTGGCGTGACTAGGGCCGAGCGGGGCTCACCGGCGTCCGCTGGCGGGGATAGGCGAGGCAAGGGAGGTGTCCCATCCCCCTATGGCCGGGTCAACTGCCAAGCGCAGCGGCAGCGGAGCAGCGGCAAGGGCGTCACGGCGACGGGACAACGGACGCAGGCAGCGCGGGACTCGCTGTGGCCACACCCGGACGTGACGTGCACGGGACAGCGGGAGCACGCGAGGTAGATGGGCGTCTCCATCTGACTGTGGCCGAGTCAACGAGACGGAGGCGGTAGTGGCACGACGAGGCGGCAGCTGCGACGTCGGCACGTCCCGCGGTCTCGGCGACCCCAGAGCTGCCACGGCCAGAGCCGGCACCAGCAGCATACGTGTGCACGCACACGCGCAGCAGCACGGCGTGGCGCAGCCTGCGCTAGCGACAGCAGCGCATAGCGGCGCGGACTCGACGACACGCACGCCCGAGCCACGGTCCAAACCGGCTTAGCACGAAATTTAAAGCGTCCCCAAAACCTGACGCAGGTCGATCGGAGCTAAACCATCGCGACTATGCCAAAGGGGAGGTACTAGATTACCACGAGGAGCAGCAAACAAGGGCCAAGGTGAACTAGAGAGAGAGACAGCGGCAAACCAAGTTGGCACGGCCAACTGACACCCGAAGACAAGAACCAGGTGGCCAGAACCAAAACTAGATATTTATATACATTTAAATCATGGCCTGGGCAACTACCGGCCAATTAACACCTACACCGACGCACAGCCTATACCTTGACGCAATATACCGTGCCCAAGCACCAAACTGTTGATAGCTAAAATTCCTCGTAATCTACTTGCCAAAATGGCATTGCCATACGATTTTCGGACGCGCTCATTTTAGTTCTAAAAGCCGACTTTAACTTCCAAAAGCAATTTTGGAGCTCACAATAATCCTATTTCAACATTTATTTACCTAACCAAAAATGGCGTTTCCATCTACTCGACTTTTGCGCTTCGATTTCTATTAAGTACTACATACAAGTGGCATTTCATTTTCGTTTATACAAATCGTTTTTCATGCCATACAATTAACGCTACGCATTATATTTTCTTAGTAGACTTTCCACTAACAGTTTTAACACTAAATACCTTAGCTTGGATTTTTATTTGCTTCCTCTTAGGTATTAATCTAGGTGCTGAGCATGCTCGTAACACTAGGGGTGTTACAATAAGTGTCTAGCTTCCATATATTGTTACATCTCGCTTTAATTTGACACCCACATTAACCCTAGCAAAGACCTCCCTATAACCTCTATGCCTCCAAGTCAATGTCTTCATATTTGGTCTCCTTCCTCCTCTATACCTCTCTTCTAGCCTCCACTCTCCTCTCTCATGAATGTGAGTTTTTTAGAAATACAATACATGGCAGACATATTTTAAGATTGATGAAGTCATCTCATACATCCAACTGTCAATAGCATGTCTCCAACCATTGGAAAACAATTAGTTGTATGTACAATATATCAATCATATTAAGTAGGAACCTAGATAGGCTCCACATACTAGAAGCCTAATTAGCTAACCTATGCTCAATTCTCCTTTATTACAAGAAATTGGAATCGACCTTATACTCTTATAAAGCAAAACCTCACTAGCAATTTTTCTTAACATGCAAGGTGTCCACCTCAACAATCCACTATCAGTTGCAATTAAAGTTCACTAGCACAATCAATTATGATACCCACAACAGCAAGACACATCATCCACTAACATACATTTAGTTGTCCACATCAGCGTGCCACGCTATCCACTAACATTAGTTTATAATAGTTAATCTCTTCTTAAGAATTGTATATATAGTTAAATTTCATTCCAAATCAGTTGTTCCTGTAGCAACGCGTGGGGTGTTCTTCTAGTTTCT